>JXCR01122785.1:156078-174484 GCA_002079205.1 Phalaenopsis hybrid cultivar | reverse complement strand
ATTCTTAATACTTCAAAATATAGTTTCCTTTACTTTAAATAGTTAACTATAATCTTATTCTTTTATACTAAATATCTTAAGTTACAAAAATTAATTTTCATTAGAAAAATATTTCTTTAAATCTACCATAATATTTAAATAGTTACAAAAATATAGTTACCTGAATTAAATTCACAACATAAAATCATATAAATAATTTTTAAAAATATTGAAATAGAGGACATTTAAAAGTTAATCTTTTTCTTCCCTCCCACAAACTTAAATTTTTAAATATGAAATAATGCAGGTGGGAATAAAACTTATAAATAAATCATACCTCAGTATTGTAGGCATTTTCATCATTCTGAAATTTCTGCAGGCCTTCTTACTTAAATTTTTAAATATGAAATAATATAGGTGGAAAGAAAAAACTATAAATATAAATCATACCTTGTATTGTAGGCATTTTCATCATTCTGAAATTTTTGCAGGCCTTCTCAACATTTTTACTTCACATATAAATCATTAGAGGAATTTCTGGGTAGTGAAATTTTGAAGTAAGTATAAAACTAAAACATTAAATAAGAACAACATTTCCTAACACAAACACAAAACTAAACAATTAAATCAAAATGCGAAATAAAAATCACATTACAATCCAAAATTCTACTCAATATTTATTAAACTACACATGCACATTTAACTTTAACACTAGTTTTATAACAAAAATTAAAATTATCCAGGTATACAGAATAATAAAAATGAAAGTACAAATTCATAAACATCCATTTCTATTACAAAAAAATTACAGAAATAAAAATACAAACATAAGTACATCAATTTCATTCAATATCAAAATCCCAAGCTATATCTTCATCGCCTTGATCAGCAGGTGGATCGGGATGATATTGAGTATATCGGGGGCACTCAGGAAAAGTAACATCAGACTCACCTCTGTAGTGTCGGGCCTGAGCTTCATAATAGGCTACCTCAAAATTTGAATCACTCTGCAGGTACTCACTATCATAGTCGTGTCGACGTTTTAAACCTCCAATCCTTTCACTTATCAAGTCTATGCTCTTTCGCTGTAAGGTCAACTCATTCATCAAATCAGAGAGGGTAGGGGAACTAAAAGGTGGAAGATCATAACTTGTAGAGGGACATCTCTACTAGTAGAAGGTTCTTGACTTCTACTCCCAGTTCTCCATTTCTCATGGGATTCAAAAGTCTTCAAATGAAAGGTTCTTGACTTCTACTCCCAGTTCTCCATTTCTCATGGGATTCATAAGTCTTCAAATTAACTTTACTAATGGGTTTCATAGAATAATCTCATTCTTCATCTCCAAATTCTACTCCAGAAAGTTTGCAAACTGTATAAATAAGTCCAGGATGTCCTAGACCTCCACTAGTTTCACTCCTTGTCGTAGTCAATATATTCTTAAGAATTATTCTCCCCACATTTATAGTTCTATTATTCTAAATACATAAATTTAGAATAGCTCTATATCTAATTACCTCACTATGGTGATCGGTCGGTAACAGAGTAGAGGAAATGAAATAGTGTCACGCCATAGAGGTGGCAGTCAGCATGGAAGCAAAAAAATTTATCCGTTCTCGCTGCTTTATCTTCCATGTTCCTTTCCCATCAATGAGAAAGTTGATCACATCATTCAGGGGGCCTTCAATTGTACTAAAGGATTCATAGTGGCAGCTGTAAGAGTCTGGGACTTCATAAAAAGTTTTCATGTGGGCTGCTATAAACTCAACAGGGAATCCTCACACTTGAAGTATTCTGTCATCAAAATAAGTTACATTGGTGTAGAACTCCTTCACAACATTTGCATCAGCTTTATTGGTGGTATAACAAAAGTTTTCCCACCTCCGCTTGGCAATAACTCGTTCGACTTCTCCCCGGACTTTCAAAAACTCGATCTTGTATGCACTTCTTTCCTTTAAATATGGAAGTAAATTTTTTTTAATCCATCGCATTGACAAAGCGAGACTCGTTGAACTCAACTCTTCTCTTTTGTCGTGGAGCCATTTCAATCTAATCAAATTATAAAAAAATTCCAAAAATTACATCGAATATGCAAATCATGGCTTCCAATAGTAATTCTAAGAGTTCAACATTAAGATCCATAAATCTCTTCCCAATTTTTCTTCACATTCTCAAAACTTTTTGGATCTCCTCAATGTGGAAGAAATCCATGATGAAAATCAAATTTTTTTAGCTTAAAGTGAAGCTCTTACCTAAAGATGATCAAATTCGATGTCAAAAAGCCTTGAAATCGCCTCCCAATCCAAGATCTTTCAAGCCCTAGGTCGAAAATGGAATTTTTAGGAGGAAGGGGATGATGAATAGTGGTGGTTGACTGGTCAAAATCGCGGTTAAAGGTGTTTTTTGTGAGCTCATCATCGGTGGGGTTGATGGCACCTTCAGCGTGCTCAATTGGAATTAAAATCCTAAGTCTCCAGAAAATCTTGCCGTCGGCGGGATCTATTGATTTTGTCCAAATTCCGGTTTTATCAATTTCAAGCCTTAACGACATCTTCTTAATCATTATAGACATAATTTTCAAGTGACTAAATGATGTACTTAGCACATATAAACTTTCATAACACAAAACATCACATTTATATATAAATTCCCAGGGGTACAATGTACGTTACATAACACACCTAAGTTTGGTATTTTCTCAACCTTAATACATTAATTCAATGTCGCAAACAAGCCAAAACACTCAAAACGCTGAAAGCAAAATATCCTATGCTTAGTCTCAACTATACAGAGATTTGAAAGCATAATTCTAAAGCAAAAGAAATACAAAGTTCAAATCAAAATACATAGATAGATAGATAGGTAGTAATATAAATCTACTAATCTTCAGACTTGATACTCGATTCTCCTCTGAGATCACCCATTGATTAAACATGAACGAAGAGATTGTAGAAGGGTCGGAATGGAAATTCTTTAGTGGAATCTTCTTCTATTAACTTCATCCTCCTCATTAGTCGTATCAAGCTACCTTCAAAATGTCCAGAGTGCTCAAAATATTTCTTCATCCTCCAGTCTAGATGATCGAAGAAATTGGAGATATTATTGATCGCATTTATGGCATTTTGTACCTCCTTTTCCAATTTCTTGAGTCGGCACAGGATCACAAGCGACTTATCAGGGACTAAGGGTTGAACTGGCAGTGAATTCTGAGATGCTTAATCTACTATAATTGTCATGTCATTCTCATCTTTAAAAATTGGGAATCTTTCAGTTGGATCCAAAGGCTTCTAAGGTAGCAGTACCTTTTACCAATTTTCATAGGACACTTGGAAGTTGGAACTGACTGCAAAGTGAGAAAATTGTGGAGGGGTGTCCAAGCCCATAAGTTGATCCATGAACAATCAGGCCCAAAACCGACTTCATAATTATAAATCCAATGTCCATCGGCAGTCCCCTTTGGATGCAGCAGTAATTCAAAATGACACTTTCTCTAGAAACTTTATCGATATTCATTGTCGGTAACAGTTTCGCAGAAATGAAAAAAGTGCCAATATTTCAAAATGGGATTCAGAAGTGTTGCAGAAAAACTAACATACATGTTTTCTCTTATTTCCCAGTCGTCAGTTTTGTCCATTAAATATTGGTAAATCTCATTCGTCTGGTTTCTCGTTGGGACAAAATTGGAATAGTGGCAGACAGGAACATTCTCTAACGTATATAATAATTTGATCCGTGCAGGAGTGAAATTAATCCATCTTCCTCGCTCATAAACAACTCCTTGGTTGATTCCATGCAAATTTGCATAACATTCTTTCACCACAGGAACCACCACGGCGGCAGTAGTGTAGCACAGCACTTCCCATCTTCGCTGCACTATCATTTCTTCAATATCCTTCATGGGATTATTCAATCCGCGATTCATGAATCCTCGTTCTTTGATTAATCTTTTCTTTGTCAGCAACTTGTTGAAGATTCACTGCGTTTCCGCACTAATAAACTTTTACCGATTGAAAACTCGCATTCTTGGATTATCAGAGGAATTGGACGCCATAGGAATGAAATTGGTGGAGTTTCACTTCATTTTTGGAGGAAAAAAATGGACTAGAAATCAAATTTTTGAGTTTAAAAAGACAATTCTTGCCCAAAAATTGCCAAAAACTGCCATTTGNCATTTCACAAATCTCAAGACAAGGAGAAATACAGAGAAAACTACTCAGATCTCATGGGGAAAACACAACAAACCTCAGAATTCATATTTAAAATCAAAGTCATACAAACTAAAACAATTAAATAACTTATCTCTAGTTTCTTCCCAAGAACACTCCTTGAAGTTCCTCTAAATCTCTTCCTTTCTTTACAGCACACAGAATTTCCCTTCGAAGTTGCAAGGAGGAACAAATCTCTCACTTTTCCTCCACTCTTACATTTTCTTGAAGAATTCCTCACAATATTGGAACCTTTCTAATCTCTGTGAACTCTCTCTAGCACTTCCTTTACTCCCTAGATTTTTTCCCTCCTTCTCCAGGCTCTCCAATTTTCGGCCAAAATAGTCTTTTAAAGTGGTGGATGAGCTTTCCTAAGAGTTGCCTAAGCATCCCTTCAAAATTTAGTCTTATCCAAAGCTTGAGTAGGCATAATGGTCGAGCTCGCCGTCAGCGGACTTCTTAGAATTTTGTCTTGTAGCCTCGGGTAAAACTCGCCGTCGGTGGGGTCGAGGGCGCCGTCGATGGGGTTGAGGGCGTTGTCGGTGGCCTAGTTCAAATCTCCACATTTTGGTTCTTTTCACTCCAAATTTGCTCCTTTTTGTATCTTTTTGCTCCAATGACCCTAATTCATCATTTATGCAACAAAATATCAAAAATAGCTTTCTTTAAAGTGAAATATCATTAAAAATAGTATAAAATAGGTATGAAAATCTTAACATATTTTTCGCTGGTCAAAATCCCCCAAACTTAACTATTACTTGCGCTCAAGTAATTTTAGTACTATATAAAAGTTATGATCTACTGCAGTAAAGTTTTAATTCAAAAATACTATAAGTTTTACTTAAATAAATATCATAGTGAGATTTTTAGAAAGAATTGAAGTAATTGAATTAATTCTGTAGCCACAAGATTATTTAGTCATCAAGTTTAAGAGTTGTAGTCTTCTATTTACTTCAAGAATGACTATATGTTGCAATATTAAGTCACTTAGAATATCTAAAAAAATAAGAAATTCATGAGAACTCTACTAGTAAAAGACCTATTCCACAAATATAAGTTCTGTATTTAAGTTTTCCCTTTAGGTAGGTCCAGTGAAGCCAATTTTTGATTAGGCATATCCTCAAGCTTCACCTCACTTCGATAATTTTTTTTTCTTTTCTCTTTTCATTTGGATTGCTTTCAATCCAATATATGTTTCTTTTCTTTTCAAGGATTGTTTTCAATCCTTTCTTTTTCCCTTTTTGTGAGGATTACTATATCTGGATAGCCTTTAATGATTTTGAACTTCACTTTTCTTTCCCTAAAATATATATTTTTCTTTTCTTTTCAAGGATTGTTGTCAATCATTTCTTTTTCCTTTTTCAAGTGAATTTTTCTTTTCTTTTCAGTGATTGTTGTCAATCCTTTCTTTTTCTTTTTCAAGTGAAGATTATTATCTGGATAGTCTTTAATGATTTTGAACTTCACTTTTCTTTCCCTAAATTTGAAACTCAAAAATCTGGATAGCCTTTAATGATTTTGAACTTCACTTTTCTTTCCCTAAATTTGAAACTCAAAACATTGGATAGCCTTTAATGATTTTGAACTTCACTTTTCTTTCCCTAAATTTGAAACTCAAAGCATTTTATAGCCTTTAATGATTTTGAACTTCACTTTTCTTTCCCTAAATTTGAAACTCAAAGCATTTCGTTACCTCATAAATATTTCGACATCACCTTTCTTTCCATAAATTTGAAACTCAAAGCATTCCTTTACCTTATAAATATTTCATAACTTCACTTTTCTTTCCCAAAATTTGAAACTCAAAGCATTCCTTTACCTTATAAATATTTCATAGTTTCCCTAAATTTGAAACTCAAAGCATTCCTTTACCTTATAAATATTTCATAGTTTTTACATCGTGAGCCCCAATCTTTTCTTCTCAAATGAATTTCCAGATTCTTAATACTTTAAAATATAGTTTTCGAGCCCCAATCTTTTCTTCTCAAATGAATTTCCAGATTCTTAATACTTCAAAGTATAGTTTTCTTTACTTTAAATAGTTAACTATAGTCTTATTCTCTTATACTAAATATCTTAAGTAATAGTTTCCTTTACTTTAAATAGTTAACTATAGTCTTATTCTCTTATACTAAATATCTTAATTTACAAAATTAATTTTTCTTAAGTCAAAATTAATTTTCATTACAGTTAACTATAATCTTATTCTCTTATACTAAATATCTTAAGTTATCATAGCTTTTACATCATTGAGCCCCAATCTTTTCTTCTCAAATAAATTTCCAGATTATTAACACTTCAAAATATAGTGTCCTTTACTTTAAATAGTTAACTATAATCTTATTCTCTTATACTAAATATCTTAAGTTACAATATTATTTTTTATTTTTACTTTAAATAGTTAACTATAATCTTATTCTCTTATACTAAATATCTTAAGTTACAAAATTAATTTTTGTTATCTTTTCTTCTCAAATGAACTTCCAAATTCTTAATACTTCAAAATATAGTTTCCTTTACTTTAGTGTTAACTATAATCTTATTCTTTTATACTAAATATCTTAAGTTACAAAAATTAATTTTCATTAAAAAAATATTTCTTTAAATCTACCATAATATTTAAATACTTACAAAAATATAGTTACCTGAATTAAATTCACAACATAAAATTATATAAATAATTTTTAAAATATTGAAATAGAGGACATCTAATAGTTAATCTTTTTCTTCCCTTCCCCAAACTTAAATTCTGAAATAGAGGACATTTAACAGTTAATCTTTTTCTTCCCTCCCCCAAACTTAAATTTTTAAATATGAAATAATGTAGGTGGGAAGAAAAACTATAAATATAAATCATACCTCAGTATTGTAGGCATTTTCATCATTCTGGAATTTTTGCAGGCCTTCTCAACATTTTTACTTCACATATAAATCATTAGAGGAATTTTTGGGTAGTGAAATTTTGAAATAAGTATAAAACTAAAACATTAAATAAGAACAATATTTCTTAACACAAACACAAAACTAAAAAATTAAATTAAAATGTGAAATAAAAATCACATTACAATCCAAAATTTTACTCAATAATTATTAAACTACACATGAACATTTAACTATAACACTAGTTTTATAACAAAAATTAAAATTATCCAAGTATACAGAATAATAAAAATCAAAGTACAAATTCATAAACATCCATTTCTATTACAAAAAAATTACAAAAATAAAAATACAAACATAAGTACATCAATTTCATTCAATATCAAAATCCCAAGCTATATCTTCATCGCCTTGATCAGCAGGTGGATCGGGATGATACTGAGTATACCGGGGGCACTCAGGAAAAGTATCATCAGGCTCACCTCTGTAGTGTCGGGCCTTAGCTTCATAATAGGCTACCTCAAAATTTGAATCCCTCTGCAGGTACTCACTATCATAGTCGTGTCGACGTTTTAAACCTCCAATCCTTTCACTTATCAAGTCTATGCTCTTTCGCTGTAAGGTCAACTTATTCACCCAATTAGAGACGGTAGGGGAACTAGAAGGTGGAAGATCATAACTTGTAGAGGGAACATCATCTAGTAAAAGGTTCTTGACTTTTACTCCCAGTTCTCCATTTCTCATGGGATTCATAAGTCTTCAAATTAACTTTACTTATGGGATTCATAAGATAAACCCATTCTTCATCTCCAAATTCTACTCCAGAAAGTTTGCAAACTGTATAAAATAAGTCCAGGATGTCCTAGACCTCCACTAGTCTCACTCCTTGCCGTAGTCAATATATTTTTAAGAATTATTCTCCCCACATTTATAGTTCTATTATTCTAAATAAATAAATTTAGAATAGCTCTATCTCTAATTACCTCACTATGGTGATCGGTTGGTAACAGAGTAGAGGAAATGAAATAGTGCCACGCCATAGAGGTGGTAGTCAGCATGGAAGCAGAAAACTTTATCTGTTCTCGCTGCTTTATCTTCCATGTTCCTTTCCCATCAATGAGAAAGTTGATCAAATCATTTAGGAGGCCTTCCATTGTACTAAAGGATTCATAGTGGCAGCTGTAAGAGTCTGGGACTTCATAAAAAGTTTTGATGCGGGCTGCTGTAAACTCAACAGGGAATCCTCGCACTTGAAGAATTTTGTCATCAAAATAAGTTACATTGGTATAGAACTCCTTCACAACATTTGCATCAACTTTATTGGTGGTGTAACAAAAGTTTTCCCACCTCTGCTTGGCAATAACTCGTTCGATTTCTCCCCCCGGACTTTCAAAAACTCGATCTTGTATGCACTTCTTTCCTTCAAATATGAAAGTAAATTTTTTTTAAGCCATCGCATTGACAAAGCGAGACTCATCCAACTCAATGCTTCTCTTTGGTCTNCTTTTGTTGTGGAGCCATTTCAATCTAATCAAATTATAGAAAAATTCCAAAAATTACTTCAAATGTGCAAATTNACATTCCCAAATTTTTCGGATCTCCTCAATGTGGAAGAAATTCATGGTGGAAATAAAATATTTTTAGCTTGGAGTGAAGCTCTTACGTAGAGATGATCAAATCCGGTGTCAAAAAGCCTTGAAATCGCCTCTTAATCCAAGATCTCTCAAGACCTAGGTCAAAAATTGTGTTTTTAGGAGGAAGGGGATGATGAATAGTGGCAGTTGACTGGTCAAAAAAACGGTTAAACATGTTTTTTTGTGAGCTCACCGTAGGCGGGGTCGATGGCGCCGTCTGCGCGCTTAATTAGAGTTTAAATCCTAAGTCTCGGGAAACTCTCGCAGTCGGTGGCGTCGAGGGCGTTGTCGGCGACGTCGAGGGCTTCGTCTGCGGGCTCTATTGATTTTGTCAAAATTCCAGTTTTTTGCAATTTTGATCATATTAATGCCTAAATGACATCCATTTAATCATTATAGACATAATCTTAAGTAACTAAGTGATGTACTTAGCACATATAAATTTTCACAACATAAAACATCACATGTATATATAAATTCCAAGGGGTACAATATACATAACACACCTAAGTTTGGTATTTTCTCAATCTCAATACATTAATTCAGCGTTGCAATCCAAGCCAAAACACTCAAAACACTGAAAACAAAACATTCTATGCTTAGTCTCAACTATGCAGAGATCTAAAAACATAATTCTAAAGTAAAGCAAATAAAAAGTTCAAATCAAAATACATAGATAGACAGATAAGTAGTAATATAAATCTAATAATCCTTAGACTCGGTACTTNATCTCCTCAATGTGGAAGAAATTCATGGTGAAAATCAAATATTTTTAGTTTGGAGTGAAGCTCTTACCTAAAAATGATCAAATCTGGTGTAAAAAAGCCAAGATCTTTCAAGCCCTAGGTTGAAAATAACTTTTTTAGGAGGAAGGGGATGATGAATAGTGGCGGTTGATTGGTCAAAATCCTGATTAAAGGTGTTTTTTGTGAGCTCGCCATCATCATGGTTGATGGCACCGTCGGCGCACTCTATTGGAATTTTGAACCCGAGTCTCGAGAAAAATCCGCCGTCGGTGGCGTCGAGGGCGCCATCGACGGGCTCTATTGATTTTTTCCAAATTCTGGATTTTTGTAATTTCGATCAATTTTAAGGNGATGTCAAAAAGCCTTGAAATTACCTCCCAATCCAAGATCTTTCAAGCCCTAGGTCAAAAATGGCATTTTTATGAGGAAGGGGATGATGAATAGTGGCGGTTGACTGGCCAAAATCGTGGTTAAAGGTGTTTTTTGTGAGCTCATCATCGGTGGGGTTGATGGCACCATCAGCGTGCTCAATTGCAATTAAAATCCTAAGTCTCCGGAAAATCTCGCCGTCGGCGGCGTCGAGGGCGCCGTCGGCGGGATCTATTGATTTTGTCCAAATTCCGATTTGATCAATTTCAAGCCTTAACGACATTTTTTTAATCATTATAGACATAATTTTTAAGTAACTAAATGATGTACTTAGCACATATAAACTTTCACAACACAAAACATCACATTTATATATAAATTCCCAGGGGTACAATGTACGTTACTTAACACACCTAAGTTTGGTATTTTCTCAACCTTAATACATTAATTCAGTGTCGCAAGCAAGCCAAAACACTTAAAAAGTTGAAAGCAAAAGATTCTATGCTTAGTCTCAACTAAACAGAGATCTGAAAGCATAATTCTAAAGCAAAACAAATACAAAGTTCAAATCAAAATACATACATAGATAGATAGGTAGTAATATAAATCTACTAATCTTCAGACTCGATACTTGATTCTCCTCTGAGATCACCCATTGATTAAACATGAACGAAGAGGTTGTAGAAGGGTCGGAATGGAAATTCTTTAGTGAAATCTTGTTCTATTAACTTCATCCTCCTCATTAGTCGTATCAAGCTATCTTCAAAATGTCCAGAGTGCTCAAAATATTCCTTCATTCTCCAGTCTAGATGATCGAAGAAATTGGAGATACTATTAATTGCATTTATGACATTTTGTACCTCCTTTTCTAATTTCTTGAGTCGGCACAGGATCACAAGAGACTTATCAGGGACTAAGGGTTGAACCGGCAGTGAATTCTGAGATGCTTAATCTACTATAATTGTCATGTCATTATCATCTTTAAAAATTGGGAATCTTTTAGTTGGATCCAAAAGCTTCCAAGGTAGCAGTACCTTTTACCAATTTTCATATAACACTTGGAACTGACTGGCAAAGTGAGAAAATTGTGGAGGGGTGTCCAAGCCCATAAGTTGATCCATGAACAATCAAGCCCAAGACCGACTTCATAATTATAGATCCAATGTCCATCAGCAGTCCCCTTTGGATGCAGTAATTCAAAATGACACTTTCTTTAGAAACTTTACCGATCTTCATTGTCGGTAACAGTTTCGCAGAAATGAAAAAAGTGCCAATGTTTCAAAACGGGATTCAGAAGTGTTGCAGAAAAACTAACATACTTGTTCTCTCTTATTTCCCAGTCGTCAGTTTTGTCCATTAAATATTGGTAAATCTCATTCGTCTGGTTTCTCGTTGGGACAAAATTTGAATAGTGGCAAATAGGAACATTCTCTATCATATATAATTCATTGATCCATGCAGGAGTGAAAGTAATCCATCTTCCTCGCACATAAACAACTCCTTAGTTGATTCCATGTAAATTTGCATAACATTCTTTCACCACAGGAACCACCACGGTGGCAGTAGTGTAGCACAACACTTCCCATCTTCACCGCACTATCATTTCTTCAATATCCTTCATGGGATTATTCAATCTGCGATTCATGAATCCTCGTTCTTTGATTAATCTTTTCTTTGTAAGCAACTTGTTGAAGATTCACTGTGCTTCCGCACTAATAAACTTTTACCGATTGAAAACTTGCATTCTGGGATTATCAGGGGAATTGGACGCCATAGGAATGAAAAAGGTGGAGTTTCACTTCATTTTTGGAAGAAAAATATGGACTAGAAATCAAATTTTTGAGTTTAAAAAGACAATTCCTGCCCAAAAATTGCCAAAAATTGTCATTTGTACCCACGTAACCGCCAATTCGCTGGTCTCGCCGTCGGCGGGGTGAATGGTGCTGTCGGCGAGCCTCTATATTAATTTTTTTTGGACTCTAGGGAAAAATCCATCATCGGCAGCATCGACGGTACCATCGGTACCCAAAGCAAAATTTTCACAATTTAGCTCTGGTCCGAATGCGTTTCAATTTTTCTTCATGGATCCAATTTTTAAGATGTTTCAAGGGTAAATAAGAGTAGTAGATTTTAATATTACCACAAACTAACGATAATTTCAAATAAAAACTACTATAATCTTGATAAAAATAAAGATAAACATGGGTTGCCTCCCAAAAAGTGCTTGGTTCAACGTCGTTAGCCCGACATATTCAGCTGTTATTCAGGTTGACTGATCATTAAAACCTCTTTAAATTTTGGTCCTCCGATCTTCAACTCATGCTCCGTAAGTATAAACTTGAGTCACAGTAAAGGGTCCTAACCAACGAGACTTCAATTTTCCCGGAAATAACTTCAGTCTAGTGTTGTAAAGCAAAATTTCTTGTCCTGGTTCAAAGTTATTTTGGTTAATATTTCAATCATACCATAACTTTAATTTTTCCTTATAAATTTTAGCATTATCATAAGACTCATTTCTTAATTCTTCCAATTCATTAGTTAACAATCTCTTCTTACCAGCATCTTTCAAATTATAATTGAATTCTTTAATTGCCCAATATGTTCTTACCAGCATCTTTCAAATTATAATTGAATTCCTTAATCGCCCAATATGCTTTATGCTCCTATTTATTCTATCGTTATCATAAGATTGATTTCTTAATTCTTCCAATTCATTCATTTGTAACAATCTTTTCTTTTATCGTTATCATAAGATTCATTTCTTAATTCTTCTAATTCATTCATTTGTAATAATCTCCTCTCTATCATAAGACTCATTTCTTAATTCTTCCAATTCATTTAATTGTAACAATCTCTTCTTAAGTTGTTATAATAAGACTCATTTCTTAATTCTTCCAATTCATTTAAGATTCATTTCTTAATTCTTCCAATTCATTTAGTTGTAACAATCTCTTCTTACAAGCATCTTTATAATTATAATTGAATTCGTTAATCGCCCAATATGCTTTATGCTCCAATTCTACTGGTAAGTGATAAGTTTTTTTCAAAAATCAGTCTGTAAAGAGTCATTCCAATAGGAGTTTTATAAGCAGTACTGTAAGCCCATAATGCGGTATCCAATCTAGTGGACCAATCTATTCTACTAGGGTTTATAGTCTTTTCAAGTATTCAGGTAACCCACTGGTTTGAGGATGATAGGCAGTAGAGATTTGATGAATAATATTAAATTTTTCTGTCAATCTCTAAATGTACTTATTTCTAAAACGGGATCCTCCATTAGTGATAATCATTCTAAGTGTTCCGTATCTAGTGAAAATATTTTTCACTAAAAATCTTGAAACACTTTTAGTGTCACAATGAGGTAAATCTTGTGCTTCAATACACTTAGAAATGTAGTATACTGCATTAATATATATATAAGTTCCCAAATGAAAGAATAAATTGTCCCACAAAATCTAATCCCCAAACGTCAAAGATCTCAACTTCTAACATGAAATTCAGAGGAATTTCAATTCTTCTAGATATATTATCTACTCGTTGAAATCGATCACAAGTTTTTATGTGTTTATTAACAACTCTATAGATAATAGGCCAATAAAATCCAGCTTGTAAAATTTTATAAGCAATTTTATCAATCCCAAAATGTCCTCCAAATTCAAAATCATGACATTTCTGAATGATCAGCTCAGTTTCTTCATAAGGTACATATCTCCTCATAATAAGATCCTTACATTATTTATATAAATAAGGCTCATCCCAAAAATCTGCTTTTGCATCATGAATAAATTTTCTTCGTTGTTGTAATGTCAACATAGGTGGCAAATATCACTTACAATATAGTTAACGATATCAGTATACCATAGTATTTTTCACTCATTAATATTATAAAGTTGTTCATCAGGGAAACTGTCTCTAATTTCATTGTCAGTGTCAGATAATTCTTAATTTTCTAATCTTAACAAATGATCAGGAATTTGATTATCAGTTCCCTTTTTATCAATAACCACTAGATCAAATTCTTGCATCAAAAATATCCATCTAATCAAACTTGGTTTAGCATCCTTCTTTTGCATCAGATATTTAATAGTAGAGTGATCAGTATGCACAATACATTTAGCTCCAATTAAATAAGATTTGAATTTATCTAAAGTATACACAATTGCTAGTAACTCTTTTTCAGTAACAATATAGTTAATTTGTGCATCATTAAGGGTTCTACTAGCGTAGTATATAACTTTGGAAATCTTTTCATACCTTTGTCCAAGAACAACTCCAATAACATAATCACTAGCATCACACATCAGTATAATATAGTTAATTTGTGCATCATTAAGAGTTTTACTAGCGTAGTATATAACTTTAAAAAAAATTCAGTAAGAGTATAGTTAATTTGTGCATCATTAAGAGTTTTACTAGCGTAGTATATAACTTTAATAATCTTTTCCTTTGTCCAAGGACAGCTCCAATAGCATAATCACTAGCATCACACATCAATTCAAATGGTTTTTTGTCCAAGAACAGCTCCAATAGCATAATCACTAGCATCACACATCAGTTCAAATGATTTCTTTGCATCATTAAGAGTTTTACTAGCGTCGTATATAACTTTAAAAATCTTTTCATACCTTTGTCCAAGGCAGCCTCGAGTTTTACTAGCGTACTATATAACTTTAAAAATCTTTTCATACTTTTGTCCAAGAACAGCTCCAATAACAATAATCACTAGCATCACACATCAGTTCAAATGGTTTCTCCCAGTTAGGTTAAACTATAATAGGAGCAGTAATTAATTTTTCCTTTAATAACTCAAAGGCTTTTAAAAAGCTTTCAGTAATTTCAAATTTCTTCTCCTTTTCTAAAAGTTGGCATAGAGGTTTGGTAATTTTTGAAAAATCTTTAATAAAACGCCTGTAAAATCCAACATGTCCAAGAAAACTCCTAACGTCTCTTACATTAGTAAGAGGTATTAGTTTAGATATAATTTGAATTTTTGCATGGTCTGCTTCCACACCATCTTCCAAAATTTTATGCCCTAACATAATTCCTCTTGCAACCACAAATTGACATTTCTCCCATTTCAGAACCAAATTAGTTCTTTCGCATAACTCGAAAACTTTTTCAAGGTAATTTATGCATGCATCAAATGATGTTCCAAATATAGAGAAATCATCCATAAATACTTCTAATCCATCATTAATTAACTTACTAAATACGTACATAATACATCTCTGGAATGTTGCAGGTGCATTACATAATCCGAAAGGCATTCTTCGAAAATCAAATGTTCTAAAAGGACTAGTGAATGTTTTCTTTTCTTGATCCTCAGGAGCAATAGAAATTTGATGGTAACTGGTATATCCATTTAAAAAATAAAAATATTTGTGCCCNCCAGCAAGTCTATCTACTATTTGATCTAGAAATGGTAGGGGAAAATGATCTTTCCTGGTGGCAGTTTTTAATTTTCTATAATCAATGCAGATGCGCCACCCAGTGACTTGTCTGATAGGTATCAGNGGAAGTGATCTTTCCTGGTGGCAGTGTTTAATTTTCTATAGTCAATGCAAATACGCCACCCAGTAACTTGTCGGATAGGTATTAATTCATTATTTTTTTTTGTTTCAACATTCACTCCTCCTTTTATAGGAACACAATGAATAGGACTTACCCACACACTATCTGAAATAAGATTTATAATTTTTGTATCTAACCATTTCAAAATTTCCTTTTTTACTACTTCTTTCATTATAGGGTTTAATCTCCTTTGTGAATCAATCTTGGTTTAGAGTGTTCATCTAATATAATTCTGTGTATACAGNTTCATCTAATATAATTTTGTGCATACAAATTGAAGGAATAATTCCCTTAATATCAGCTAAGGTCCAACCAAAAGCTTTCTTATATCTTTTCAATGTATGTAACAAACTTTGTTANAGGTCCAACCAAAAGCTCTCTTATATCTTTTCAATGTATCTATCAGTCTTTGTTTTTGTAAATCATTTAATTTTGAAGGTATAATAACAGGTAATGTAGACGAGTTTCCCAAAAATACATACTTCAAGTAGTTAGGTAATGTTTTCAACTTAAGTTCAGGTGGTTTAATAATTGATGGAAATAGATTCTTATCAGCATTTTCTATAATATCCAACATTTCAAATCTTTTTTGAACATAATCTAATTCTTCATTTTCTAATTTGTCCAGAATAATTTCATCATTTTATCCGAATTGTTCTTCAAAATACTTTTTATCTTCAAAATGCTCTTTAAAATGTTCATTCAGTAGATGCTCAACAATTTCCATGCGAAAACATTCATTATTTATTTCAACAGCAGAGTATTTCATAGATTTTACAATGTTAGTTCAGTAGATGTTCAATAATTTTCATGCGAAAACATTCAATATCTCTTTCAACAGCAGGGTATTTCATAGATTTTGCAATGTTAAAAGCCACTTCTTGATCATTAACTCTCATAGTTAATTCTCCTTTTTGAACATCTATCATAGCTTTTCGAGTACTTCTTGATCATTAACTCTCATAGTTAATTCTCCTTTTTGAACATCTATCATAGCTTTTCCGGCTTCTTGATCATTAACTCTCATAGTTAATTCTCCTTTTTGAACATCTATCATAGCTTTTCCAATTCTTGATCGTTAACTCTCATAGTTAATTCTCCTTTTTGAACATCTATCATAGCTTTTCCATGATCATTTCTCTCATAGTTAACTCTCCTTTTTGAACATCTATCATAGCTTTTCCAGTAGCTAAAAATGGTGTTCATAGTTAATTCTCCTTTTTGAACATCTATCATAGCTTTTCCAGTAGCTAAAAATGGTCTTTTTATCTCTTTCAACAGCAAGGTATTTCATAGATTTTACAATATTAAAAGTCACTTCTTGATCGTTTACTCTCATTAATTCTCCTTTTTGAACATCTATCATAGCTTTTCCAGTAGCTAAAAATGGTCTCCCTAAAACGATTCTCCTTTTTGAACATCTATCATAGCTTTTCCAGTAGCTAAAAATGGTCTCTCTAAAATAATATGTATTTCTTTATCTTCCTCTATATCTAAGACAATAAAATCTATNTTCCTGAACATAATCTAATTCTTCATTTTCTAATTTGCCCAAAATAACTTTGTCATTCTTTTCAAATTGTTCTTTCTCTACAAAATGTTCTTCTTCTTCAAAAAGCATTTTATGTTCAAAATGTTCTCTAAAATTTTCGTTCAGTAGATGTTCAATAATTTCGATGCGAAAACATTCATTATCTCTTTCAACAGTAGAGTTTTCATAGATTTCACAATGTTAAAATTCACCTCTTGACATTAACTCTCATAGTTAATTCTCCTTTTTAAACATCTATCATAGCTTTTCCAGTAGCTAAAAATGATCTCCACTCTCATAGTTAATTCTCCTTTTTGAACATCTATCATAGTTTTTCCAGTAGCTAAAAATGGCCTCCCTAAAATAATAGGTATTTCTTTATCTTCCTCTATATCTAAGACAATGAAATCCATAGGAAAGATAAATTTATCCACTTTTACTAACACATCTTCTATAACTCCCTTAGGATATGTAACTGAATGATCCGCTAACTGTAGAGTTACAGAAGTAGGTGAGACTTCTCCTAATCCTAATCTTTTGAAAATTGATATAGGCATAAGATTAATGCTGGCTCCCAAATCACATAAAGCTCTTCCATAAATTTTTTCACCGATAGCACACGGTATTTTGAAACTGTCAGGATCTTTTAATTTTTCAGGAAGCTTTTTTTTAATAATTTCACTACACTCTTCGGTAAGTGCAATAGTTTCATTATCAGTAAACTTCCTTTTCTTGTTCAGAATATCTTTCATAAATTTCACATAATTGGGCATTTGCTCTAAGGCCTCTACGAAGGGAATGTTTACATCTTTCATAAACTTCACATAATTGGGCATTTGCTCTAAAGCCTCTACGAAAGGAATATTTACTGTTAATTTCTTAAGAATTTCTATAAACTTGGCTACACTCTTTACTAAGTGCAATAGTTTCATTATCCGTGAACTTCCTTTTCTTGTTCAGAATATTTTTCACATAATTGGGCATTTGCTCTAAAGCTTCTACGAAGGGAATGTTTACTGTTAATTTCTCAAAAAATTCTAAAATTTTGGAAAATTTTTTATTCTATTTGTGTTATTCACCGTTAACTTCTTAAGAATTTCTAAAAATTTTGAAAATTTTTTATTCTGTTTATGTTGCTTCAGTCTTTGAAAAATGGCGTTTCTAAAAATTTTGAAAATTGTTTATTCTGTTTATGTTGCTTCAATCTTTGAGGAAACGGCGGTGGAGGTTCTCCCAGTAATTTTCATTGGTGTAAATGGATACTCTAAATCTGGGTATTCATGATCCTTTTCTTTTATGATATCCACTTTCTCTTTTTCAGTTTCGTAATTTTCATTGGTGTAAATGGATACTCTAAATTTGGGTATTCATGATCCTTTTCTTTTTCGGATTTCATTGGTGTAAATGGATACTCTAAATCTGGGTATTCATGATCCTTCTCTTTTTCGGTATGCACTTTCTCTTTTTTAGTTTCTGTTTCTTTTTGCACCCTT
>JXCR01122785.1:141942-155809 GCA_002079205.1 Phalaenopsis hybrid cultivar | reverse complement strand
CCAGCCGCAGCATCTATAATCGATCTAAGAGATCCTACTAATTCATTATAAAAATTTTGAATTATCAACCAATCTGGTGACGAATGATGAGGGCACTTCCTAAGAAGATCTTTAAATCTCTCCCAAGCTTCATATATTGACTCTCCATCAATCTGATAGAACCATGTTATGTCATTTCTAAGTTTAGCAGTTTTGGATTGAGGGAAATATTTGGATAGAAATTCCTGTGAAATTTCTCCCCAAGTTCTAATAGATCCCGGTGCTAACGAATTTAACAACATCTTAGCCTTATCCCTCAGTGAAAAAGAAAAAAGTCTAAGTCTCACAGATCGTTTGAGACTCTGTCATATTTAAAAGTAGCACATAGTTCTAAAAAACTAGCGAGGTGTAGTTCGAAACTCTGTCATATTTAAAAGTAGCACACAGTTCTAAAAAACTAGCGAGGTGTAAGTTCAGACTCTGTCATATTTAAAAGTAGCACACAGTTCTAAAAAACTAGCGAGGTGTAAGTTCGGATCTTCATTTGGTGTACCTCTAAATTTATTGTTTTGTACCATTTGGATAATAGCAGGTTTAAGCATTCATTTGGTGTACCTCCGAATTGATTGTTTTGTACCATTTGGATAATAGCAGGTTTAAGATTTAAATTAGGATCTTCATTTGGTGTACCTTTGAATTGATTATTTTGTACCATTTGGATAATAGTAGGTTTAAGCTCAAATGAATTAGTTAGGATCTTCATTTGGTGTACCTCCAAATTGATTGTTCTGTACCATTTGAATAATAGCAGGTTTAAGCTCAAATGAATTAGCAGCTACATCTATTTTGGATAGATAAGTGAATTTCATCTGCTGTAGGATTTGCATAATCTCTTAAGGGTCTAGATTAAGTGAATTTCATCTGTTGTAGGATTTGCATAATCTCGTAGGGGTCTAGGTTGGTGTTCATGGTGAATTTCATCTGCTGTAGGATTTGCATAATCTCTTAGGGGTCTAGGTTGGTGTTCATTCTATATTCCTTGATTATTCAGGTTGTTTTCCATTATATCAGAATTTCTAGGTTCTCTTCTTAATCTTCTAATCCTTCTAATAGTGCGTTCTAATTTTTAATCTTAGGGTATAACATTTTCAGGTCCAAATTAATGCATAAAATTTGAAATCAGTACTCAGTAACATAATTAACTAAATATAAAAATAAGTTGCAATTCAAGAAAACATTTTCTAATAATCCTAATTTGTCCGTTACTCTAATCGTGATTTGACTCACTCACTTAATCACTCACTCCCTGGCAACGGCGCCAAAAACATGACCTATGCTTAAAAATACAAGATAAATATGGACGTAATAAATATTCAATAATTGTAAAGTCACACCACGCAAGTATACGTATTGCTCAAGTAATATAGGGCTCTAATGGAGTCCTAGATATCGATCCCATACGGAGTGGTATAGAACTGTGAACTATGATTTTAGAAAAGTAATACTTTAATCACAACAACAAAGTTTAATTTGCTTATATGTCACTAATAGGCAATTGAAATAAATAGGTAAATTTAATAACTATTAAATAACTAATGATACTGAGGTGGGTCTAATTGTGATATTCAACATATAAGAAAGCATCTTTCTCATTGTCAAGAAATTATAGTGAATGGATAAAGTGATATAATTCAAATTATATTGTGCTAAATAGGAGCATACCTATTCTTTACCCTTTGGTCTGGGCATAAAGAACATTGACTAATCCTACGCTTGTTTACTGAATCCGCGGCTAGGCTGAGAAGACACCGGCTCTCACTTCGAAGCTCCCACATTCCCCTCACCTGAGGGCTAACATCTACACTTCAACACCCAAACCATAGGACCGAATTGGGGATTTTAGACTGTCACTCTAAAATCTCCAATTCTACGTCCGATAATATTATTTTCCTATTGATTTGCACCCAACTTCCAAGGGCTTTGACCTCCCTGAATCTTGGATGTAATCCCCACTTTAGCTGTAAAACTCAACATATTTTAACAAATCAATTGGCCATATTGAAAGTAAATTAAGTTCGAAGTGAAAAGATCATCACAATTTCTTAAATATTTTCATGGCTTCACTAAGGAGAAAGATAGAGAAAACTACTCAGATCTCATGGGGAAAACACAACAAAACTCGGAATTTATATATAAAATCAAAGTCATACAAACTACAACAAGTAAAAAACTTATCTCTAGTTTCTCCCCAAGAACACTCCTTAAAGTTCCTCTGAATCTCTTCCTTTCTTTATAGCACACATAATTACTCTTTGACGTATCAAGGAAGAAAAAATCTCTCACTTTCTTCCTTAAACTTATCACTTTTGTTCCACTCTTACAATTTCTCGAAGAATTCTTCACAATATTGGAACCTTTCTAATCTCTAGGAACTCTCTCTAGCACTTTCCTTACTCCCTAGATTCTTTCCCTCCTTCTCCAGGCTCTCCAATTTTTGGCCAAATTAGTCTTTTAAAGTTATGGATGAGCTTTCCCAAGAGTTTCCTAAGAATCCCTCAAAATTTGGCCTTATCCAAAGCTTGAGTATGCATAACCGTCGAGCTCGCCGTCAGCGGTCTCGAGGGCGCCGTTGAGCTTTCCGTCGGTAGCCTCGAGGGCGCCGTCGTTGGACTTCTGAGAATTTTGTCCTGTAGCCTCGAGAAAAACTCGCCGTCGGTGGGGTCGAGGGCGCGGTCGGCGGCATTTTTCAAATCTCTACATTTTGGTCCTTTTCACTCCAAATTTGCTCCTTTTTGCATCTTTTTGCTCCAATGACCTTAATTCATCATTACTGCAATAAAACATCAAAAATACCTTTCTTTAAAGTGGAATATCATTAAAAATAGTATAAAATAGGTATGAAAATATCAACATATTTTCCTCTGGTCACCTACTCTATGAACTTCGCTAGATTTGGAATTTTCAACTGAAGAAATTTCATCAGTTTTGACGAACAGAAATTGCATGATCAAGTTATAGTGAAGAAGAGGCTTATCAAAGACGGGGGATTTACGCATCGAGGATTGAACACACTAAATACTCAAGTAGAAGAAGTTATTGTGCAGAGGCATTGGAAAGTGCTTTGTTACACTACTGTTACTGTAGTCATCCTTATGGTAAAAGAATTTAATGTGAATCTTCAAGGTATCAACCAAGGAGTGATTTATGTGCGAGGCAGGTTTGTGCAATTCACTCCTTTGAGAATCAATGAAATTTTTAAGATCGAGAATGTGCATTTCTTCCACTATGCAAGTTTTACCCATAAAAGAGACAGCATAAATGAACTCGACCGTTACCTTAGGAATGAAGATGCTAATTGGGAAGCCCGAGATGATGGGAATGTGAGTTTTTCTTCAGCATTATTAAATCCCACTTCAAAGGCATGACATTTCTTCATTTCCTTAAAATTACTGCCTACTATGAAAATTAGTAAGGTCACGAACGAGAGTGCTATTATAAATTACTGTATTCAAACAGGGATACATGTTGATATTAGAGCCATAATTATAAAATATGTTTTGGGTTTGATTGCAAATGAATCTGCAACTAGATTGGGACACCCATCTACTCTTTTCCAACTTTGTAGTCAATTGCAAGTACCTTATGAAAGTTGGGAGAAAGTCCTACTACCATGGAAGTCAATGGATCCTGAAGTTTACTGCAGTTGCATTGGAATGGGAGATGAAATTGTTATGGATGTACTAATAGATCAAGGATCTCAGAATTCATCACCTATTCAGCCCTACTACAACTCGAGTGCACTTTCAAAAAGAATTAAAAATATAGAGAAAGAGGTTCATAATTTTATACATGTAATTAAGAATATTTCAGAAATGTTGGATCACCTGGATTGGAGACTTAAGGAACATTTTAAACATACAGGGCATATTGAAGATGGTTTGGTACTTATGTTTAAGAAGCATGAATTGATTGAGGAGGGAAATGTAACTGACAAATTTCAATTTAGGCCCTTCAACAATCTGTATGTACACTACCAATCAATGGGAGATCTTCAAGAGAATGAAAGTGATGAAGATGAGTGAAGTTCAATTAAGCACGGAACGTTTTGTCTAGTATTATTTTTTATAGTTTATTTTGTTGGATTGCTTTACTCTAAGTTGTTGCACTATTTATGTTATTTGCTATGAAGTTTGATGTTTAGATTTCAGTGTTTAGGATGTTGGTTTGCTTTAAAACACTGAATTTGTTATGTGTTGACTTGAAAAATGTTAGTTTGTAATAACTCAAACTTTGTATATAATAATGTGTTGTTTGTAAAAATTTAGTATTAGTTTGATGTTTAATTATGCTTAGAAAGGTTTATTTGAGACAAATAGAGGTTGATGTAAAGCAGTAAGGAGCAGATTTCCATAAAAACCAAAATCAGGCAAAAATACGCTCTAGCGCATGATGCACCAAAAGTCCGAACACGCTATATTGCCTAGAAAACTGCAAAATCGCACAGACAATCTCCATTTTTTTCTACTTGAGTCATCTTCTACCTCAAGACCTTGATCTAGGTCATCACATTGCGAGCTAAAGAGAAGGATTTGGAGGATAAAAATCATAGATTTCATTTTCTCTTGGTAAGAGCTTCACTTTGACTTAGAAATTTTTTATTTTCACCATGGATTTTGGGAGATCTGAAAAAGGATTTTTGATGAAAGTTCTTGAAGGAAACTCATGGTGAAAAGTTTCTTATCAATTGATCTTGCTTAGGGAGTTAGATTTTTTATTTAGTAATTTATTTGGAATTTATTTGGATTTTCATAGAATTTCTGATGGCTCCCCGAGTTAAGCGAGGAAGACCGACCGATAACTTTGATGCTCAATGATTTGGTAGTTTTAAAGCCCAACACAATTACAATATTTTTTCTGAGAACAATAGAATGATCCAAGAGTGTGCATTTGTAAAACCGGGAGGCAAGGTCGAGAGGTTGATTTGCACCAGAAATTGGGAGTGATTCAGCTACTTCACTGTTATGGCGATCGTCCCTATGGTCTGGGAGATTTATGCAAACTTACAATTCACTGCAGAAGATCACATTTTAGTGAGAGGTATGCAAGTTAACTTTACTTCTGAAAGGATCAATGCATTTTATGGGCTTAGAAATGTCTTTCATGATGAATATGCCACTTTTTCTATCACTGATTCATCATTGGAAGAAGTTATTGCCCTTTTGACTGATGGAAGAGGAAAGTGGAAGATAAAGAATAACAAGATAGTTAACTTCTCTTCTTCCATGTTAACTATTCAGTAAAAAACATGGCACCATTTCATCTCTGCGAGACTTTTACCTACAAATCATCTTGCTGATGTTACAAAGGATCGAGTTGTGTTGAACTATTGCATTCATAATATGAAGGCAATAGATGTTGGTTCACTTATAGTTCATCACTCTCAGAGGATTACTGGTAGTGCTTCTACTAGAGGATTGGGATATCCTGCCCTGATTTTACTTTATGTGAATAATCAAAGTTGAATCCCATAGAAATGAAGAAAGATTACAGCCTCAGAATCTGATTGGGATACACATGATTCAGAGAGTAGAACCATTTGTTGAGTCTAGAAGTGAAAAGAAATATAGGCCCTCTACATCTGCTGCTAGGGTATCTACTTCTAGTGTTGCATCTTTGGAAGGTGTTATGGGCCAACTTATGATTCAACAATATGATATTATTAATATACAGACTCAGTTGGGAGAGATAGATGCAAAGAATGCATATAATAATCAATATCAGCAGAGGAGGGTTCGTCATGATATAGATTTTCAAAATGCTATGATTAGACACTTCATGGGTGAACCTAATGTGAACGTTCCTGTTTGCCCCAACTTTTTCCCTTATGCTCGCATTCGTGATGAAGAAGTGAGAGAAGAAGAAGAAGAAGAAGAAGAAGATGATGATGATGATGATGATGATGATGATGATGATGATGATGATGGAGTGGAAGGAGATGAAGAATGATATTTTATGAGTCTTGTTTAGTTATTTTGATGTGTTTGTGTTTTTATTTTGGTGTACTTTTCTTTAGAAAACTTGTTGTGGCAAAAGACATTTTATGTTGTGTTATGGACTTGCAGTTTGTAATAGTAATTGTCGACTGTTTACTTTTCATTTTTAGTTTCAGTATTTTTAGTTTCAACTTGTTGAATGTGTAGTATTTTCAGTTTTTATTTTTCAATTTTTGTATTTATGGGTTTAATTCTCAGCAAGTTCTTTAGAATATATTATGTTTTATTTAATGCTTTAAAGCCTGCATGTAGTTTTACAGTTAGTACCTGCAGTATACCAGAACCAATTTCATGATCAAAAATCCTCTGCAGGTTAGTTTTTGTTTTCATGCATTTACTGTTTTCTTTCACAAACTAAAATTTTGTACTAAAATGTTTTAAAAATCATTTAAAAATTTAAGTTTGGAGAAAAAAAACTCTTTTGAAATGGAGAATACTAAATTTTATTCGTCCTTAAGTAACTATATTTTTCAAAGTTTATTTAACATGACTTGAGATATTAAGATTTAATTTTAAATGACTTGAGATATTAAGATTTAATTTTAAATGACTATACTTATGTTTATAAATATTATAGTAAATTTAGGTAAAAAAATTTTAATAATGAAGGTCAATTCTAAAGTTAAAGATATTTGGTATGATAAGATAAAACTATGTTTTTCTATTTTTAAGTAAAGGAAAATTATATTTTTAATATGTTAAGAATTTTACAGTTTCATGTAATAAAAAAGGAATGAGACTTTATTAAAAAACATAAACTAGTATAACTTTATTAAGTAAGGAGAGGTGTGGAGTTTGACTTTAAGAAGAGGAAAGTGAAGTTCAAAACTACTAAAGGCTATCCAGATATTGTAATCCTCCCTCAAAAAGGAAGAATAAAACGAACAAAAAAGAAAAAAGAAAGAATTAAAAAGATCCTAAAAGAAAAAAAGAAAAAAAAAAAGAACAAAAAAGTGAAGAGAAGCTTGAGGAGATGCCTAATAAAAAATTAGCTTCACTTGAATCAACTTAAGGAAGGAGCTTTATTAGACTTTCTAAATTTGTATTGAAGTATTAGTAGCATTTCTAGAAAAGTTTTTATGAAGTTCTTTTTCATATGAATGTTCTAAATGTCCTTAGCATGATTCTTGAAAAGAATAGAGATTCAAAAATCTTAAATGTGATTACTAGATATTGCTAGACTTGGAGTTGGAACCTAAGTTATTAAAGGTTTTTCTTAAATTTTTCTATTCTATTTATTGAACTAAAGTATAGAAGTGATAAGTTAATCTTTATCCTAAAGTCATTTGTTTTTATGTAATAAAAGTATCACTTGAGGACAAGTAACATTTAAGTTTGGTGGGATTTTGATCTATAAAATAATATACTATTTTAAGTATCGTTTTTATGTCTATTTTTGGTGATATTGCACTTTAAAGAAAGATATTTTTGTGTTTTTGTTGCAGGTATACCATTTTTAGGCATTTGGAGAAAAAAAGGCAAAAAGGGTAAAGTTTGGAGCAAAAACAGCCAATTTTGGGGTTTAGCGCATGATGAGCCAAACTGGTGCATGATGCGTCAAAATCCAGAGCGTTGGCGCATGATGCACTAAGCGCGACATTTTCAAATTAAGTCAGTTTGAGATAAATTTTGCGTGAATTTTCAAATTGAAACTTGTTCTAAGCACCCCGTGGAGTGATTCAATGCATGTAGACACTTTGAAAGGTCCCAATTTAAAAGGATTTGACTCTTGGATCAAGGTAGCATATCTTTTGAAATTCAAAATTTTGACTTTTGAATTTTGGAGGGAATTGAGACTCTTTTTAGAAAGGAGAGGCAACCAACGAAAATGGAACTTCTGAAGGAACTTGGAAGAGCGGGACGAAAAATTTAGAGAGAGGATAGGTGTGAGTTAGAGAGAGAAAAAGAAGGAGATTTTCTTCTAGGGTTGTAAGAGGAGAGGGAAGGTGAAAGATTTCTTGATTAAATTTCTAAGAGAGAATTGGGAGAGATTATAAAGAAGGAAAGGCTTGGAGAAAATTTCTAAGGAATTGCTTGGGAAGGATTGTGAGTTAAGTTGTACTTTTTCATTTTTTTTGTTTGTAAACGTGTTTTTATATATGAAATCAGTGTTTTATCATAAAAGCAAGGAAGTTAACTATCTTGTTATTCTTGACCTTCCATTCCCCTCTTCCATCAGTCAAAAATGCAATCACTTCCTCCATGGATGAATCCATCATCAAAAATGCGGTAAATTCATCAAAAAAATACACCCCTCAAACCATAAAAAGTATTGATCTGATAAGTAGTAAACTCAATTTGTTTACCTCTAACAAGGATGTAATCATCAGTAGTGAATCTCAGGTTTGCATAAAACTCCCGAACTATGAGGAAAATTGCTACGGCAGTGAAGTAGAAGAATCTTTCCTAATTCCTGGCAAGAATTAGTCTTTCGACCTCTCCACCCAGGTTTGGAAACACCCGCTCTTGGATCATTCTCTTGGTCTCCATCTGAGTATTGTAACTATGTTGGGCTTTGAAACTAACAAATCTTCGTTCGTTGAAGTCCTTGGATTGTTTTACCCTCTTAACTAGGGGAGCCATTTGAAAATTCTACAAAAATCCAAATATAGTCCAAATAAATTACTAAATAAAAAATCAAACTCCTCAAGCAAGGTTGTTTGGTAAAAAAAATTTCATCATGAGTTTTCTTCAAGTTTTTTCATCAAAAATTCAAATTTTTGGATCTCCCAAAAATCTATGGTGAAAATTAAAAACTTCTAAATTTAAGTGAAGCTTTTACCAAGAGAAGATGAAATTTAAAATTTTTAGCCTCCAAATCTTTCTCTATCGTCCACACTATGATGCCCCAGACCAAGGTCTTAAGGTAGAAGATGACTTAAGCAGCAAAAATAGAGTTTGTTCATGCAATTTTACGATTTTCTTGGTAATATAGTGTGCTCGGAGCTTTGGCGCATGATGCACTTTGGCTTATGATGCGCTTTGGGGCATGATGCGCAAATTTGGCACATCATGCGCCTAGGCTCTATAAGTTGGCGCATCAAATATTTTTTAGATTTCACTTTTTGGGGAAGTTTGCTCCATACCGCTTTACATCAACCTTTATTTGACTCAAATAAACCTTTTTAAGCATATATAAACATCACACTAACACCAAAATTTCACAAACAACACAAAACTCACATTTATATATAAAATTTGTGCTAATACAAACTAATTTTTTTCAAGCAAACAAACATCAAATTCAATTTTTAAAACAACCAAACATCCTGATACTGAAATCTAAATATAAGATTTTAAATCATAAACATAGGTAGCATTCATTAGAAAGGAAATGCAGTCCAGCACAACGAACTAAAATAAACAGTACTACACAAAACATTCCGTGCATAAATCAAGATCAAACATCATCTTCACTATCGTCCACTTGGATATCTCCCATAGATTGGAAGAGCACAAACAGATTGTCTGAAATAGAAATTCATCAGTTGAATTTTCCTCCTCAATCCAAGGATGTTTCTTGAACATATGTACTAATTCATCTTCAATACGCCCTGTATGTTCAAAATGTTCCTTCAGTCTCCTATCTAGATGATCCAGTATTTCGGTATAATTCCCAATCACGTGCATGAGATTTTGCACATCTTTTTTTATCTTCTTGATCCTCTTTGAAAGTGCAGTCGAGTTGTAGTAGGGCTGAACAGGTGATGAATTCTGAGATACTTGATCCATAAGTTCATTCATATCATCTTTATCTCCCATTCCATTACAGTTACAATAGTCTTCTAGATCAATCAGCTTCCAAGGAAATAGCACTTTTTCCCAATTTTCATAAGGTACTTGTGATTGACTGCATAGTAGGAAAATAGTGGATGGATGTCCTAGTCCAGTTGCAGATCCATTCACAATTAAACCCAAAACTGATTTCACATTAATAGCTCCAACATCAAAAGGTTTTCCAATTTGAATATAATAATTCAAAATGGCACTCTTCTTAGTGACCTTACAAATTTTCAAGGTAGACAGTAATTCGATGCATTAAAGAAGTGTCAGGCTTTTAAAACTGGATTTAAAAATGATGAAGGATAACTTACATTTCCATCATCTCTAGTCCCTCAAATAGAATCTTCATTCGTAAGGTAATGGTTAAATTTTGAAAAACCCTACTTTGAATATTAAATGTGATAAGGACAACAAGAAAAGAAAATAATAAATTTGTTGAGTTTGTTTCTTTCGAGTTTGAGGTTTCTTACTCTTTGCTTGTGCAGCACGACTATCTTGGTCTGCATCAATTTCCTCACATCCCCCGGTGTTTCACATTCAACACAAAGTCTCACAAATCTTCCCCACTGATGTCCATCTTCACATGTCATAATTCTATAAGCTTAACTCCACAAACTCTCTACACTACTTACATGTTGTTCTCAAGGTCAATACCTAAATTTTGATTCCCTCCTTTCGAGGTTGGTAACTAAATTCTGATTCTCCTCTTGGGTTAGGCTTAGACGTCCTATTTTCATCTACACTTTTGGGTTCAGTGCCTAAATTTTGATTCCCTCCTTTCGAGGTCGATGCCTAAATTTTGATTATCCTTTCAGGGTAAACTCAAATGTCCTATTCCCATCTGGGGTTAGTACATAAATTCTGATTCTCTCCTTTTGAGGTTGGTACCTAAATTCGGATCCTCCTTTCGGAGTAGGCTTAGACATCCTATTCCCATCTACATTTTTGTGGTCCATACCTAAATTTTGATTCCCTCCGTTTGAGGTCGGCACCTAAATTTTGATTCTCCTTTTGGGGTAGGCTTAGACGTCCTATTCTCATCTACACCTTTGGGGTCAGTACCTAAATTCTAATTCCATCTTTTTTGAGGTCAGTACCAAACTCTGATTCTCATTTTAAGTTAGGCTTAGACGTCATATTCTCATCTACACCTTCGGGTTCAGTACCTAAATTTTGATTCCCTCCTTGCAAGGTCAATACCTAAATTCTGATTCTATTTTTGGGGTAAGCTTAGACGTCCTATTCCCATCTACACTTTCGGGGTAGTACCTAAATTCTTATTCCCTCCATTCGGGGTCTGTACCTAAATTTTGATTCTCCTTTTGGGGTAGGCTTAGATGTCCCATTACCGTCTACGCTTTCAAGGTCAGTACCTAAATTTTAATTCCCTCCTGTCAAGGTTGGTACCTAAACTCTGATTCTCCTCTCGGTTAGGCTTAGATATCTTATGCCCATCTACATTTTTAGGGTCAATACCTAATTTATGATTCCCTCCTTTTGAGGTCAATACCAAAATTCTGATTCTCTTTTTGCGGTAAGCTTAGACGTCCTATTCCCACTTTCACCTTCGGAATAGGCTTAGATGTCCTATTCCCATCTCCATTTTTGGGGTAGGCTTAGACTTCCTATTCCCATTTACACCTTCAGGGTAGGCTTAGACGTCTTATTCTCATCTACAATTTTGGGGTCAGTACCTAAACTTTTATTCCCTTCTTTCAAGGTCGGTACCTAAATTCTGATTCTCTTTTTAGGGTAGGGTTATATGTCTTATTCCCATACTCACATTTGGGATAGGCTTTGATGCCCTATTCCCTTTTTTGCGCTTGTCTTTTCCACTCAATCTGGTTTCCTCACGCATATTTTCATCTCCTTGAAATTCTTAATTAAAATCAAAACTTTCTTTGATTTATTCAATTTGAATCGAGTCTTCATTGGGACTGTCAATTTGCTTGACAAGTGTCCCAAAAATCTCCTTTCTTTTCCCAACGAGATTATCTATTACTCCCTAGCAGAAACAACTATCACTCAGTTCTACACTTTATTCTAGGTTTGTTGACTTAGAATTCTATGTTGGTTTTGTTTCTCTCATCGGTCAAGACCAATATGTGTGGTGTGCTTGTCCAGTACACCACACCTATTGGGGGTCCATTTATTGACCTTTGTCGGCATTATTTGGTGTTAGAGGAGTTGCCCGTAAGAAGCTGTCGGTCACCAGAATTGAAATCCCGTTGCCCGCTCCGGAAGGATGTTTTAATTTACATATATATTTTATTTTAGAAAAATATGAAATCAAACTGACCCCATATTTTTCATAGTTTAATGAAAGAGCGTTGTACCTCAAATCCTGTATCTATCCCAAAGGATAAACATAAGACTTGAGGATGAGGCTCGATCAATTAAACGAAAGAATATATGACATCTGTTTGGTCTGTGAAACCTTTGTATTTACTGATAAGCTCCCCTATTTAATAAAAAGAATTAAATAGGGTTTATATTAAGCTGGGTTCGGACATGCTTCCTATAAGGGCAAGGCCCTATAGTTAATTACATCTTAAATGACCAAACTCACCTAAGAAGACTCTTTATAAAAATCAAGAAATATTATCTTCAAGGAGTTTCAAAGGGTAGGACTTTCCAATGAGATTGGATGAAGAGATGTGAAAGGGGATTAGTTCAAATTTGGAACATTTTGTTGTAGAGTACAAAGGAGGAAGAACTAGGGGATGTCATAGATTTAGAGGAGAACTTCAATGACTTCCTAAGCTATCCTAATGTTTGGCTTTAGTTTTGAGAAGAAATATTTAGGTGTTTCATCCTGACAATTTTATTAGTTAGGGCTTACATTCGTGTAATATTATCACACAAATAGTTTGGAAGATGTGAGGGTTTTGGTCATGACAAACGACAACCTCATAATCCTAAAACGAGTTAGGGCTTATATTGTATAGCAGGGTCATACAAAGGTCTAAAGATAAGTTGAGGATTTACAATACATAAGCAAGCAACCTCAAAGTCCTATGGCTTTGTTGCTCATATCTAAAGAAGGAAGATTGGTTTGTTAGGGAAGACAGGTTTTGTTGTTGAAGATGGTTGTACTGCCCACCATGCTAGCTCCAAGCTCCTTACCGTAAAGACAGGTTTTACTGTTGAAGATGGTCGTGCTGCCCACCATGCTAGCTCCAAGCTCCTGCCGCGATGGGAAGACAGATTTTGCTGTTGAAGATGGCCGTGCTGCCCACCAAGCTAGCTCCAAGCTCCTTGCCGCAACGAGTTTTAGTTATCTAGTGTGTCAAGTTATAATGTCAAATCAGGTGGCCCTATGGTTGAAGTTCTTTAATTCTTAGTGGTGTCAAGTTATAATATCAAATCAGGTGGCCCTATGGTTGAAGTTCTTTAAATTTTATGGGGGTATGGTCAAGTTATAATATCAAATCAGGTGGCCTTATGGTTGAAGTTCTTTAAATTTTATAAGGGCGTCTGCTGCCCACCAAGCTAGCTCCAAGCTCCTGCTGCGACGAGTTTGAGTTATCTAGTGTGCCATGTTATAACGCATGCTAGCTCCAAGCTCCTCGCCGCGATGAGTTTGAGTTTTCAAGTGTGTCAAGTTATAATGTCAAATCAGGTGGCCCTATGGTTGAAGTTCTTTAAATTTTATAGAGGGCATATTAAAGTTGATTAGAGCAACAGTGGCCCTATGGTTGTAGTTCTTTAAATTTTATGGGGGCATGTTAAAGTTGATTAGAGCGACACAAGTTAGGATCCTACGGTTCCCTCATTCATTTTTTATTGGATTCACTTAGTCTAAATGAACTTACTAAACTCAACTTAATGAGTTCCATAATTTTTTTTAGACCGTGGGAAGCCTTGTTAGCAACGTAGATTACCTCCTCCAAAGAATTCCAGATCATCTAATAGAGATGTCTTAATTTAGTTGCAATTGTAGTTTTGTGTAATGTTTGTGATTAAATTTTGAGTTGTTTTATATTTTGAATGTTGTGGCGCTGAATTTTATCTTGGTTAATTTTAGTTTTTATTTTTGTTTTGGTTTTGTG
>JXCR01122785.1:115518-134455 GCA_002079205.1 Phalaenopsis hybrid cultivar | reverse complement strand
ACTGGTGAAAAACCTCGAGTCCATTTAAACTTATTATGTTGCTTAATGATTCATCCTATGAACNTTTTTGAAATTTCATCAATTTGGGCATGTTGGGCTAGACATGGGTCTAGGTTGGGTTAGCCTTGGGCTAAGTCCAAATTAAATAGTCCACATAATCAAGGGAGATGTTTTGAAGATTTTTCATGAATACATAGGGTGGAATTTTTTTTAGTTAAGGCCCTCAATTTGATGAAGTTTGGGGACATGACTAATTTGAGGCAAATTTGGGGATTTTTGGACTTAAGTTGAGATTAAATAAAATTAGCGCTTCAGAAAGGCCAATTGAAGGTCAAATTTGATGATTAGGAATGTTATGAAGATTTTTTAACACAAATTATGGCAAATGGAGTAGGCCATGGGTTCAATTTGGTGGAACCAAGTCATGGGGCCAAAATTGTGGTTTTTTAATGGATCAATTGGGCTTGGATTTGGTCTATATTGGTCATATCAAGGATTAATTTAAGTTTATAATTGAAATTTTGGGAAATTGAGACCAATTGGTTAGACAATTGAGGTAGGTTTGGGAAAAAAATGGGCCTTTAAAGGGCAATTTGGGGTTTTTGGTCAAAAGTGGTCAAATTGACCAAATTGGGTCATGTGATAGTTGAGAAAAATGAAACTTAGAATATATGGGATGTTTTAGGAATTTTTGGGATTTTTTATAATTTTTTGAATTTTGGGCTAAGGAGGGGGCATTTTGGTAATTTGGCCAATTTGGTGATTTTGGGTAATTTGGGTGTTTTCAAGGTGTTTGAAATGATTTTTTGAACCAATTTGGGTATTTTGGGTAAACTTGGGAAGTTTGGCCAAATTTGGGGTCCCAAGGGTATCTAGGTTAATTTGGGAGAGTTTAGGGACAAAAGGATAGGTTGGGTATCTTGTCAGAGTTGGAGTGCCAACCACCATCAATAATCCATGGACCAATGGAAACCTCATTTTCGGTCCTCTATGTAGTGGTCTTAGCTAAACCCTAGCCTAGGGCTAGTGAATTTAGGGGACCACCTACATAAGTCTCCCAAAAGTATCAAGGGACTAAAATCAGGAAATTATGGGTTTAGGGTAGTGAGTGATTGTGAGTGTAAGTGAGTGCCTTAAGCCCTAGACCAACACCCAGGGTCTACCCTAAGGTTTAGCAGTCCTAAGGGTGACTCATCTTGAGTTTCCCCATAGTGATCCCACCTACTAAGTGCTAGAGGTTAGGACCAATATGTGGAACTTCAAGCTGAGTAAAGATGAGTGCAGAAAATGGTGAGGGTTCCTTGTCTAGTTTTCTAAGAATAGTCAATAAGAAAGTCCTATGGCTAGACCTATGGTGAGGGCTCCTTGTCTAGTTTTCTAAGAATAGTCAATAGGAAAGTCCTATGGCTAGACATTTGGCTACTGAAGAGGAAAAACTAAACCTCAACCAAAAGTGAGGTCAACAACCTCACTTTTGGTTGAGGTTTAGTTTCCTCTTTAGTAGCTTAGGATCTAGCCATAAGAATTTTCTTTTAACTATTCCTAGAGGACTAAAAAAGGAACCCTCACCATTACAAATTATAAACCTTCCTTTGTTCAACTTAAAGTTCCACATGTTGGTCCTTACCTCTAGCACTTAGTAGGTGGGGTCAATATGTGGGAGCTCAAGGGGCACCCCACAAAACTGCTTGGCCTTAGGATTGACCCTAAGTGTTGTTCTATAGCTAGTTCACCCACTTACACTCACTTTCACTCACATCCCAATCACAAATCTAAATCCAAACCTGTTGTCTTTGACCCCTATCGGTGTTATTTCGAGGGTTTGTGGGGAGTTGTCCGTAAAAATCTCGTCGCCTACTTCGGAAGGACGTTGAAGTTTGAAATCAAACGGACTCCATATTTTTCATAGTTTAAAAGAAAGAGCATTGTACTTCAAATCATGTATCTATGCTGATGGATAAACACAAAACTTGAGGATGAGGCTATCAAATAAACTAAGGAAAGTATGACATTTGTTTGGTCTGTGAAACCATTGTATTTGCTGACAAGTTCTCCTATTTAATATAAAAGATTAAATGGGGTTTATATTAAGCTGGGTTTGGACATGCTTCCTATAAGGGCAAACCCCTATATTTAATTACATCTTAAATGACCAAACTTACTTAAGAAGACTCTCGATACAAATCAAAAAATATTATCTTCAAAGAAATTTCAAAGGGTAGGACTTTTCAATGAAATCGAACGTAGAGGTGTGAAAGGGGATTGGTTCAAATTTGGAACATTTTATTGTAGAGTACAAAAGGAGGAAGAACTAAGGGATGTCATGGATCCAGAGGCAAACCTCGATGACTTCCCAAGCTATCCTAAAGTTTGGATCTAGTTTTGAGGAGAAAAAATTAAGTGTTTCATCCTGCCAATTTTATTTGTTAGGGCTTACATTTGTGTGAAACTATCACACAAATAGCCTGGAAGATATGAGGATTTAGGTCATGATAAACGACAACCTCAGAACCTTAAGACGAGTTAGGGCTTATATTGTATAGTAGGGCTATCCAAAAGCCTAAAGATAAGATGAGGATTTATGTTGCATAAGCAAGCAACCTTGAATTCCTATGGCTTTGTTGTTTAAGTCTAAGGAAGGAAGATTGGTTTAGCTGGGGAAGACAAGATTTGCTGTTGAAGATGGTTGTGCTGCCCACCGTGCTAGCTCCAAGTTCCTCACCATGACGATTTTGAGTTTTTTAGTGTGTCAAGTTATAATGTCAAATTAGGTGGCCCTATGGTTGAAGTTCTTTAAATTTTATTAGGGCATATTAAAGTTTATTAGAGTGACGCCTGTTAGGATCCTACGGTTCCCTCGTTCCGACACCATTATTTTCTATTGGATTCACTTAGTTCAAATGAACTTACTAACCCAACTTAATGAGTTCAATGATTTTATTTAAACCATGGGAAGCGTCGTTAGCAACCGTAGGTTACCTCCTTCAAGGGATTCCCTATCATCCGATAGAGACATCTTAATTTAGTTTCAATTGTAGTTTTGTGTTATGTATGAGATTAAATTTTGAGTTGTTTTATATTTTGAATGTTGTGGCGATGGATTTTATCTTGTTTGATTTTAGTTTTTGTTTTGGGCCTTGGTTTTAGTTACCATGCAAGTTTATGTCATTTTCATACATGTAGGTAAATGCAAGTATAAAAAAGAAACAACGTAAGCATAAAGAGACGCATGTAAGGAAAAGGCACAAGAAGGATAGTATTATATGTTGAAGAGCAGGAAAAGTAGAGTTCTTGTGGTTTTCCTAACTCTATGTTGTATTTTGGTGAGTCCTTAAAAGTTTAATTAAGGATGATTTCATTGAACAAAGTATATTAAGTTTAATAGACCTCTGAGGTATCCAACAAGTTAGGAGGAGGAAGCAGGTCCATGCCTCCCTCTCACCAACTGGTGAAAAACCTCGAGTCCATTTAAACTTATTATGTTGCTTAATGATTCATCCTATGAACACTTCTGATGCTCAGTGAACATTGATGTCTTAATTATCCCTAAGAAAGGGGTAATTATCATTTATCATTTAATTTGAAAATTATGTGAGTGAATTTACTTAAAGGGCAAGTTGGTGTAACCTGAACACTTAGCCAATTTTTTAATTAGGCTTAGTGGTGTTTCAAGGATGTTTGATTCTGTTATGTTTATTTCTCTAATCATCATTTAGTCAATTTTGATTTGGCCTAAGTCACCACTAAGCCCTTAAGACCTAGGTTAATGTCTTAATTAGTTTTGAAAAGGTTAAGCTTTAAGTGGTCATGATTAATGATTTGAATTTTTATTTGAAACTCAAAATAGGGGTATTAAATCGATTAATTATTGACTTCAAAAGTCATACCCCTAAGTCTAGAGTCATTTAATTTTAATAATTTAGAAATTTATTAACCTATCTTTTCATTTAGGAAAGTGNTCCAAAGGAGGAAGAACTAGGGGATGTCATGGATCCAGAGGCAAACCTCGATGACTTCCCAAGCTATCCTAAAGTTTGGATCCAGTTTTGAGGAGAAAAAATTAAGTGTTTCATCCTGCCAATTTTTTTTGTTAGGGCTTACATTTGTGTGAAACTATCACACAAATAGCATGGAAGATAAGATGATTTAGGTCATGACAAACGACAACCTCAGAATCTTAAGACGAGTTAGGGCTTATATTGTATAGCACGGCTATACAAAAGCCTAAGGATAAGATGAGGATTTACGTTGCATAAGCAAGCAACCTTGAATTCCTATGCCTTTGTTGTTTAAGTCCAGGTGAGGATTTAAGTTGCATAAGCAAGCGACCTCAAAGTCCTATGGCTTTGTTGTTTAAGTCTAGGAAGATTGGTTTAGCTGGGGAAGACAGGTTTTGCTGTTGAAGATGGTTGTGCTGCCCACCGTGCTAGCTCCAAGTTCCTCACCACAACGATTTTGAGTTTTCTAGTGTGTCAAGTTATAATGTCAAATCAGGTGGCCCTATGGTTGAAGTTGTTTAAATTTTATGAGGGCATATTAAAGTTGATTAGAGCGACGCCAGTTAGAATCTTACGGCTGCCTCATTCCGGCACCACTATTTTCTATTGGATTCACTTAGTCTAAATGAACTTACTNGTTGAAGAGCAGGAAAAGTAAAGTTCTTGTGGTTTTCCTAACTCTATGTTGTATTTTGGTGAGTCCTTAAAAGTTTAATTAAGGATGATTTTATTGAACAAAGTATATTAAGTTTAATAGACCTCTGAGGTATCCAACAAGTTAAGAGGAGGAAGCAGGTCCATGCCTCCCTCTCACCAACTAGTGAAAAACCTCGAGTCCATTTAAACTTATTATGTTGCTTAATGATTCATCCTATGAATACTTCTGATGCTCAGTGAACATTGATGTCTTAATTATCCCTAAGAAAGGGGTAATTATCATTTATCATTTAATTTAAAAATTATGTGAGTGAATTTACTTAAAGGGCAAGTTGGTGTAACCTGAACACTTAGCCAATTTTTTAATTAGGCTTAATGGTGTTTCAAGGATGTTTGATTATGTTATGTTTATTTCTCTATTCATCATTTAGTCAATTTTGATTTGGCCTAAGTCATCACTAAGCCCTTAAGACCTAGGTGAATGTCTTAATTAGTTTTGAAAAGTTTAAGCTTTAAGTGGTCATGATTAATGATTTGAATTTTTATTTGAAACTCAAAATAGGGCTATTAAATCGATTAATTATTGACTTCAAAAGTCATACCCCTAAGTCTAGAGTCGTTTAATTTTAATAATTTAGAAATTTATTAACCTATCTTTTCATTTAGGAAAGTGAGACTAGTTTCTACCAATTAACCCCTTGTGTTCCAAACATCAAATAAATTGATTAAGATCAGAGGTTGCCCATTTCCCTCCTTCACTTAAGCCTAAATGTTAATTAAGGCTAAATTTTCAAAATTACATATTTGCCCCTAAGGCTCTAACACTTCATAATTTGTCAAATTCAATTCAAATGACTTTGAAATTTTTATCCTACCTCATTCATGGATCAATTAAAATATCAGAGGAGAAAATGTGATTTTTCATAATTTAATTTATTTTATATAATTATTTTCATGCAAAAAAAAAGGATTTTTTTAAAGAAAATTCCTAACTTGACCAAGGTAAATTCTAATCCCTTTAAACTCTTACTGGAGGTAGACCTAAACTAGAGAAGTCTTTGGACCAAATTTCATGATTTTTTGAATTCTCTGTGATTTACAAGAATTAATTTAAATTCTAGGTTATTTAATAAAAATAAAAAATTTTAAATGATGAAAATTAAGTTTTGTATTTTTGAAAAATCTTTCTGAGGTTAGAGAACTTAGAGGAGCAAATTTCATATTTTTTTTTTATTTTTCTTTGATTTATTGGAGTTATTTTAGTGGAAATCCATTTTTTAGCCTTTAAAATATATTTTTAAGCTTGAAATTAAATATCTTTATTTAGAAAATCAGGAAAAATATTCTAATTGTTCCTAAGTGATTGGGAAAATAAATATCTTTATTTAGAAAATCAGGAAAAATATTTTAATTGTTCCTAAGTGATTAGGAAACAATTTAGAACATTTCCATGAATTCAATATATTTATTTAGAAAATTAGGAAAAATATTCTAATTGTTCCTAAGTGATTAGGAATCAATTTAGAACATTTCCATGAATTTTATTATTTTTGTGTTTTTTATGAATTTTTAATTATTTTAAATATTTAAAATAGGCTAAAAATCAAGTTTTTATTCTAAATATTATTTTATTTTTATAAAATATCCCTGATCACAGAGAACTCAAAAAATTAAGTTTTATAATTTTTTTAGTTATATTTTGATTTTTAAAAATCATTTAGGTGTTAAAAGTAGTATTTATCTTTAAAAATCAATTTAAGTTATCAAATGTACTCAAAATATTATGAAATTTTTATGGTTAGTTCTCTGGACCAGGAACCAAAGTGGAGATTAAAAATCAATTCATTTAAATTTTTATATTTTACAAAATTAATTATCATACTGATTTAGTATTTATAAAATTTAAGTGCATTTTAAATGACTTAACCCATCAAATTATTTCCAAAAGCTTCTTTAGTCATGGTGGACCTTCCAAAATTTTCTTGGAATTTTCTAATAAACATGTTAATTTTCATGATTATTTTAAGAAATAATGTGCAAAAACTTGAAAAATATGGATCTCTGTCTAAGAACCTCCTCTGACTTTTAAAAAATCAGAGGATGTTTCCCTTAACAAAGGCTACAACATGTCAAAATTTCAAGCCAAGTTTATGTATCAATATGCATGGAGAATCAAATGATTCAAAATAGTGTTTAATTAATTAAAAATAAAATATGCATCAAATGGACTTGAAATTTAGTCCACATTGTTCTTCTTTGTTCACTGAGCAAGAGGGTATTTTTATTTTATTTAGTGATTTTTCTGCTCAAAGTTATGGATTTTTGAAGTTTAGGGAGTTTAAATAAATAGGAAAAAGTGCTATTTATCTACTTACGCTGCGCGTGCTGATTGGATCCTAAGCAGCTCCGAAGGCATGCATGGCACGCTCTGGTTGAATGTCATCATCCACTTAGCTGCTGACTCGGCCCGCGGTTTATGTCCTGAAGCGCTGTCTGGCTTGATCTCCTCCATCCATTTGAAACACGATCGATCAAACGACGCCCCGTCATCGTCCCCGATAGAATGGTCTTGTGATTGTCCACAGTAAAACCCTAAGATCTCAACCTAGACTCAACCAAATCACCTTGGGTTTGGTCCTATGAACTCGTCTAAGTGAGACAAACACATCCATACTGTAATCATGCAATTAAATTAGGCCTAATTAAATGGAGAATCGAAATAGGCTCGGGATGAGGTGAGGTTTTATACCTTTGCTCTGAGAAGTGAAACTTCGATCAGAGGGTCTTGGCACGTCCGTTATGATCCAAAGAGGATAGGGATTGAGTCTCTGGTCTTGGTGTAAGGCCTAGGTATGAATTCAATCACGACCAGATTTGAGTGTTGGTCTAGAGCTATGTTAGAGGCTCTGTGGAAGGGGAATTTTATGGGGCATTGGCTTCTTTCTTAGTTGTGAAGGTGTGGGTAGAGTTAATTTGAGTTTGGTGGAGTGTGGAGATGTAATGGGCTCTGTCCTGGTTTCCGGCAAGGTTCCAAGCTCAAAATTGAGCTCTGGCAGTGGGAATTGGTGAGGGAAAATGGTTGGAATGCACTGAGGGTATCTTAGGGAAGCTCTGTGTGAAGTTTGGAGAGGCCTCACTATAGAAACTTCAGCACCCCTCCCATGGCCATCGAGGTGAGTTTTTTATAAAAATGGCCATGGGGGTGGCTCTCAGAGCATAAGCTTGGGAGCATTGTGGTGCTTAGGTGGAGGAAAGAGGAGCTCTATCATTTGGTTTAGCTGAGCTGGCCTCTAGGTTTGATTTGGGTGAGGTGCCATGGGGGTGGCTGTTGATTTTGAGCTTTTTCGGCCACTAGGCTGGCCGGCCGGCCAGGGGAAGGTGGCTAGGAGCTCAGAGAACCCAGGGGAATATGTCACAGCAATTTAGTGCAATGATACCTAATTTTAGTAAGGATATCTTAAGCACATGCATTTTTGGACATAAAATCCCTTGATCTGGGGGACCTTTGGTCCATGGCTTGATTTATGTGGTTTCATGGTCTTGGACTGGTCACTAAGTCCAACTAATGGTTGTGATGGAGTTAATTTGGTGACTTTAGGGTGCTTAGGTCACATTTAGTGCATGGGTCCAAGTGGGTGCAAATGACCAAGACTTGGGTTTGGACTAGGTTATCCATCTTAATTGACCCAAATAAATGTTGTATTTGGTGTAGGTGATCATAAGGAACAACTTTGGTGAAGAATTGAAGTGGTTTTGAGTTCAATTGAAGGATCAATTTGAAGGAATTTTGAATTTTAGTCAATTTTGTCATGTTAAGCTAGGCTCGGGTCTAGCTTGGGTTAGCCTTGGGCTAAGTCAAAATTTATTATTGTAAATGGTCAATCGGGACTTCATAAAGAGTTTTCAACATGAATTGGATGCCAATTTGGAGGTTAAGGATATCAATTGGGTGAAATTTGGGGACTTAGCCAATTTGGGGCTAAATTTGGGAATTTTGGGTTTAGGCCAAAATCAAATAGATTTGAGGCTTCAACAAGGACAAATGATGGTTGATTTTGATGTGTAGGAATGTTATGAAGATTTTTAAACATTAATTGGGGCCAATTGACTAGGCTATTGGTTCAATTTGATGAGATTAGGTCATATGGTCAAAATTGGGGTTTTGATTGGGCTCAAATCATGGGCCAATTAAGCTTGGATTTGGTTTAGCTTGGCCATATCAAAAGTTAGTTTGAGTTTAGGATTGAAATTAGGGCCAACTGAAATCAAATTGATGCACATTTGGGTTGAATTTGGGGAAATTTGGGTCTTTAAAGGAAAATTTGGAGATTTTGGTTAAAGATTGTCAAATTGGCCAAATTGGGTCATGTGGTAGTTAAGAGAAATAAAATTGGGAACCTGTGGGATTTTTTGGAATTTTTTGGGATTTTGGGCTATGGAGGGGTATTTTGGTAATTTGGGGGTGTTTTAAGGGCAAAAGGCCAAGATAGGTATTTTGGTATAGTTGAGGTACCAACCATCACCAACAAACCATGGACAAATCAAAACCCCATTTTGGGACTTCTACATAGTGGTCTTAGCCAAACCATGACCCTAGGGCTGGTAGGTTTAGGAGACCATCTACATGAGTATCCTAAAATGATCAAGGGACCTAAGCTAGAAATTTGAGTTCAAGGTTGTGAGTGATTGTAAGTGTAGATGAGTGTAGTGGGTGCAGATTAGTGTAGTGAGTGCCTTAGCTCCAGACCAACACCCAAGGTCAACCCTAAGATCCAGCAGAGTGCAGATAAGTGTAGTGAGTGCCTTAGCTCCAGACCAACACCCAAGGTCAACCCTAAGGATAGTGTAGATGAGTGTAGTGAGTGCCTTAGCTCCAGACCAACACCCAAGGTCAACCCTAAGGTGCAGCAATCCTAAGGGTGAGTAGTGAGTGTAGTGAGTGCCCTAGCTCCAGACCAACACCCAGGGTCAACCCTAAGGTCCAGTAGTCCTAAGGGTGACTCATCTTGAGTTTCCCCCANTTTGTCAAATTCAATTCAAATGACTTTGAAATTTTTATCCTACCTCATTCATGGATCAATTAAGACATCAGACGAGAAAATGTGATTTTTCATAATTTAATTTATTTTATATAATTACTTTCATGCAAAAAAAAGAATTTTTTAAAGAAAATTCCTAACTTGACCAAGGTAAATTTTAATCCCTTTAAATTTTTACTGGAGGTAGACCTAAACTAGAGAAGTCTTTGGACCAAATTTCATGATTTTTTGAATTCTCTGTGATTTACAAGAATTATTTTAAGTTCTAGGTTATTTAATAAAAATAAAAAATTTTACATGATGAAAATTTAGTTTTGTATTTTTGAAAAATCTTTCTAAGGTTAGAGAACTTAGAGGAGCAAATTTCATTTTTTTTTTCTTTGATTTATTGGAATTATTTTAGTGGAAATCCATTTTTTAGCCTTTAAAATATATTTTTAAGCTTTGAAATTCAATATCATTATTTAAAAAATTGGAAAAAATATTCTAATTGTTCCTAAGTGATTAGGAATCAATTTAAAACATTTCCATGAATTTTGTTATTTTTGTGTAAATATTCTAATTATTCTTAAGTGATTAGGAAGCAATTTAGAACATTTCCATGAATTTTGTTTTTTTGTGTTTTTCATCTTTTAAATATTTAAAATAGGCTAAAAATCAAGTTTTTATTCTAAATATTATTTTATTTTTATTAAATATCCCTGATCACAGAGAACTCAAAAAATTAAGTTTTATAATTTTTTTAATTATATTTTGATTTTAAAAAATCATTTAGGTGTCAAAAGTGGTATTTATCTTTAAAAATCAAATTAAGTTATCAAATGTACTCAAAATATTATGAAATTTTTATGGTTAGTTCTGTGGACCAATAAACCAAAGTGGAGATCAAAATCAATTCATTTAAATGTTTATATTTTACAAAATTAATTATCATACTGATTTAGTATTTATAAAATTTAAGTGCATTTTAAATGACTTAACCCATGAAATTATTTCCAAAAACTTCTTTGGTCATGGTGGACCTTCCAAAATTTTCTTGGAATTTTCTAATAAACATGCTAATTTCCAGGATTATTTTAAGAAATAATGTGCAAAAACTTGAAAAATATGGATCTCTGTCTAAGAACCTCCTCTGACTTTGAAAAAATCAGAGGATGATTCCCTTAACAAAGGCTACAACATGTCAAAATTTCAAGCCAAGATTATGTATCAATATGCATGGAGAATCAAATGACTCAAAACATTGTTTAATTAATTAAAAATAAAATATGCATCAAATGGACTTGAAATTTAGTCCACATTGTTCTCCTTTATTCACTGAGCAAGAGGGTATTTTTATTTTATTTAGTGATTTTTCTACCCAAAGTTATGGATTTTTTAAGTTTAGGAAGTTTAAATAAATAGGAAAAAGCCCTATTTATCTACTTAAGCTGCGCGTGCTGATTGGATCCTAAGCAGCTCCGAAGGCATGCATGGCACGCTCTGGTTGAATGTCGCCGTCCACTTAGCTGCTGACTCGGCCCGCAGTTTATGTCCTGAAGCGCTGTCCAGCTAGATCTCCTCCATCCATTTGATACAAGATCGATCAAACGATGCCTCGTCATCGTCCCCGATAGAATGGCTTCGTGCCTGTCCATAGTAAAACCCTAAGATCTCAGTCTAGACTCAACCAAATCACCTTGGGTTTGGTCCTATGAACTCGTCTAAGTGAGACGAACACATCCATAATGTAATCATGCAATTAAATTAGGCCTAATTAAATGGATAATCGAAATAGGCTCGGGATGAGGTGAGGTTTTATACCTTTGCTCTGAGAAGTGAAACTTCGATCAGAGGGTCTTGGCACGTCCGTTATGATCCAAAGAGGATAGGGATTGAGTCTCTGGTCTTGGTGTAAGGCCTAGGTATGAATTTAATCATGGCCAGATTTGAGTGTTGGTCTAGAGCTATGATAGAGGGTCTGTGGAAGGGGGATTTTATGGGGCTTTGGCTTCTTTCTTGGTTTTGAAGGTGTGGGTAGACTTAATTTAAGTTTGGTGGAGTGTGGAGATGTAATGGGCTTTGTCCTGGTTTCCGGCAAGGTTCCAAGCTCAAAATTGAGCTCTGGCAATGGGAATTGGTGAGGGAAAATGGTTGGAATGCACTAAGGGTATCTTAGGGAAGCTCTGTGTGAAGTTTGGAGAGGCCTCACTATAAAAACTTCAGCACCCCTGCCATGGCTGTGGAGGTGAGTTTTAATAAAAATGGTCATGGGGGTGGCTCTCAGAGCATAAGCTTGGGAGCATTGTGGTGCTTAGGTGGAGGAAAGAGGAGCTCTATCAATTGGTTTAGCTGAGCTGGCCTCTAGGTTTGATTTAGGTGAGGTGCCATGGAGGTGGCTTTTGATTTTGAGCTTTTCTGGCCAGTAGGCTGGCCGGCAGGCCAAGGGAAGGTGGCTAGGAGCTCAGAGAACCCAGGGGAATATGTCACAGCAATTTAGTTCAATGATACCTAATTTTGGTAAGGATATCTTAAGCACATGCATTTTTGGAAGTAAAATCCCTTGATCTGGTGGACCTTTGGTCCATGGCTTGATTTAGGTGGTTTCATGGTCTTGGACTGGTCACTAAGTCCAACTAATGGTTGTGATGGAGTTAATTTGGTGACTTTAGGGTGCTTAGGTCACATTTAGTGCAAATGACCAAGAATTGGATTTGGACTAGGTTAGGCATGTTAATTGGCCCAAATAAATGTTGCATTTGGTGTAGATCATCATAAGAAACAACTTTGGTGAAGAATGGAAGTGGTTTTGACTTCAATTGAAGGGTCAATTTGAAGGAATTTTGAATTTTAGTCAATTTGGTCATGTTAAGCTAGGCTCGGGTCTAGCTTGGGTTAGCCTTAGGCTAAGTCAAAATTTATTATTGTAAATGGTCAATAGGGACATCATGAAGAGTTTTCAACATGAATTGGATGCCAATTTGGAGGTTAAGGATATCAATTGGGTGAAATTTGGGGACTTAGCCAATTTGGGGCTAAATTTGGGAATTTTGGGTTTAGGCCAAAATCAAATAGATTTGAGACTTCACCAAGGCCAATTGATTGTTGATTTTGATGTGTAGGAATGTTATGAAGATTTTTGAACATTAATTGGGGTCAATGGACTAAGCTATGGGTTCAATTTGATGAGATTAGGTCATATGGTCAAAATTGGGGTTTTGATTGGGCTCAAATCATGGGCCAATTAAGCTTGGATTTGGTTTAGCTTGGCCATATCAAAAGTTATTTTGAGTTTAGGATTGAAATTAGGGCCAATTGAAATCAAATTGATGCACATTTGGGTTGAATTTGGGGAAATTTGGGTCTTTAAAGGAAAATTTGAAGATTTTGGTTAAGGATTGTCAAATTGGCCAAATTGGGTCATATGGTAGTTGAGAGAAATAAAATTGGGAATCTCTGGGATTTTTTAAAATTTTGTAGGAATTTTTGGAATTTTTTGGGATTTTGGGCTATGGAGGGGTATTTTGGTAATTTGAGAGTGTTTTAAGGGCAAAAGGCCAAGATAGGTATTTTGGTATAGTTGAGGTACCAACCATCACCAACAAACCATGGAAAAATTAAACCCCATTTTGGGTCCTCTACATAGTGGTCTTAGCCAAACCATGACCCTAATGCTGGTAGGTTTAGGAGACCATCTATATGAGTATCCTAAAATGATCAAGGGACCTAGGCTAGAAATTTGAGTTCAGGGTTGTGAGTGATTGTGAGTGTAGATGAGTGTAGTGAGTGTAGTGAGTGTAGTGAGTGTAGTGAGTGCCCTAGCTCCAGACCAACACATAGGGTCAACCCTAAGGTCCAGTAGTCCTAAGGGTGACTCATCTTGAGTTTCCCCCATAGTGACCCCACCTACTAAGTATTTACAGGTTGAGACCAACATGTGGAAATTCAAGTTGAGTTGAGCACCTACTAAGTATTTAGAGGTTGAGACCAACATGTGGAACTTCAAGTTGAGTAGAGAAGAAGCCTACTAAGTGGTAGAGGTTAGGACCAATATGTGGAACTTCAAGTTGAGTAGAGAAGAGTTTGGGAATGGTGAGGGTTCCTTGTCTAGTTTTCTAAGAATAGTCAATAAGAAAGTCCTATGGCTAGACCTTGGTGAGGGTTCCTTTTCTAGTTTTCTAGGAATAGTCAACAGGAAAGTCCTATGGCTAGACCTTAGAGGTTGAGACCAACATGTGGAATTTCAAGTTGAGTAGAGAAGAGTTTGGAATTTCTAGTGGTGAAGACCAACATGTGGAACTTCAATTTGAGTAGAGAAGAGTTTGGAATTTCTAGTGGTTAGGGTTTGATCAATATGTGGAACTTCAAGTTAAGTAAAGAAGATGGTAGAATTTCTAGTGGTGAGGGTGCTAATATGTTGAACTTCAAGTTGAGTAAAGAGGAGTGTAGAATTTCTAATGGTGAGGGTTCCTTCTAGTTTTCTAAGAATAGTCAATAGGAAAATCCTATGGCTAGACCTTAGGCTACTAAAGAGAAAAAAAAACTAAACCTCAACCAAAAATGAGGTCAACAACCCCACAACCCTTTGGGAGACTAATGTAGATGGTCCCCCAGACCCATTAGTCCTAAGCTAGAGTCTAGCTCAAATCAGNAAAAAGAAAAAAAAACTAAACCTCAACCAAAAATGAGGTCAACAACCCCACAACCCTTTGGGAGACTAATGTTGATGGTCCCCTAGACCCATTAGTCCTAAGCAAGAGTCTAGCTCAAATCAATACATGAAGGACCCAAAGTAGAGGATTCCATTGTTCCATGGCTCAAATAGGATGGTTGGTACCTCATTTTCACTAAAATACCAAACTTAGCTTTTTGTCCCCATATCTACCGAATTTACCAAAACACCCNAATCAATACATGAAGGACCCAAAGTAGAGGATTCCATTGTTCCATGGCTCAAATAGGATGGTTGGTACCTCACTTTCACTAAAATACCAAACTTGGCTTTTTGTCCCCATATCTACCGAATTTACCAAAACACCTCCAAATCCCAAATTTGACCAAAATTACCTAAATCACTCAAATTTGTTCAAAAATCCATTGAAACTACCCAAATTGCCTAAAATTTCCCAAATCTATCCAATTTACAAAAATACTTCCAAATTAACCAAAATTACAAAAAATACCCTTGATGGCCCAAACTTTCCCAAAACCCTCAAAATCATTTCAAATGTCTCCAAAACCGATTTAAACCCTTCAATTAAACCCAATTTGATCAATTTAACCAAATTTTGACCAGAGGCCCCAAATTTCCCTCCAAATGTCCATCAATCTCATCCCAATTTTCCCCATTTTCAATTCTAAACTTAAATTCTTAATGATTGTCGGCACTATTTTTTTGGTGTGGGGTTTGCCCGTAAGAAGCTGTCGGTCATCAAAATTAAAATCCCGTTGCTCGCTTCGGAATNATTACAAAAAATACCCTTGATGGCCCAAACTTTCCCAAAACCCTCAAAATCATTTCAAATGTCTCCAAAACCAATTTAAACCCTTCAATTAAACCCAATTTGATCAATTTAACCAACTTTGACCAGAGGCCCCAAATTGCCCTCCAAATGTCCATCAATCTCATCCCAATTTTCCCCAATTTCAATTTTAAACTTAAATTCTTAATGATTATGATTATTTCAATTCAAATTCAAACTTAATTGACCCATTCTTTGAGCTCAATTTTGATTCATACCAAAACCCCCAATTTTGACCATATTATCCAATCTCACCCAATTGAACTCCATAGCCCACTCAATTGCCTCAATTTGGATCCCAAACTCTTCTTAACATTTCTACTGATCAAATTGAGCCCTCAATTGGCCTTGCTCAAGCTACAATTTCACTCAATTTCAACAGAAATCTAGAATCTCTGAATTTGCCCTAGTTTAGCCATGTGCCCAAATCTCACCAAATAGTCCTAACCCCAAAATTGGCACCGAATTAATGTTGAATCCTCTTCATGACATTCCCCAATACCATTTTTTACTCTCAATTTGGACTTAACCTATCTCTAGCTTAGCCTAAACCCAAGTCTAACCCAACTTCCCCAAATTGACTAAATGCCCAAATTCCTTCAAATTGACCCACCAAATCAATTCAAAACCACACCAATTCTTCTTTGAACCTCTCATGACAATCACCCACATAAAATTGATCAATTAATTGGGCTCAATGTCAAGGCTAGCCTAACCTAAACCCAACTTTAAGATAATTTGACCCAAATTGAACCCCTTCACCAAAATTGACTTAGCCATACCAAAGTGACAAAATCAATGTCACCACTTCCACCATTTGGACTAAATTGACCAGCTAAACCCACCTAAACCACCTAGGTGAGCTATGGATCAATGGTCCCTTGATTTAAGGGATTAGCCTTATTTTGAAAATACTTTGTCATCATCACTTGCCATTGGGAGTAAATCATAATTAACCTTTCCCTGACCTCCCTAAGCCAAGAGGTGACTGAACCCTATCCAACCACCACCCCAGCTGCAAGAAATAGTCACCTCAAGGGAGCCCAAATGGGCAAAACCCAAAATTTAAACTCCCTGACTCACTCTAATTGGATGCTTGTGATTTTCTTCACTCCGCCTCAGCAAGCCTTCGCACCCACTACCTAGTCCTGAGCTCAAAAAGGCAGCCATGGCTATGAATTGACCCCTCCATGAACAAAAGGGATGTTAGCAAAACCCTTGGGGAAACTCTGCCCATTTGCTTCCAGAAACTGTTCAAGAACTCCTCAACTCAATCTCACCACTTTCCCCCTCTATTTCCCACTATAAGAGCTCAATTTTGAGTTCAAAAATTCAGCTCGAACCAGGACATATTTTCACACACCTACGCAGTCCACCAAACTCCAATTAACTGTGTGCACACCATCCCGAGAGCAAGAGAAGTGGATCCCCAACAAAAGCCCCCTCTCAAACATCCTCTAATATAGCTTTAGATCAACAATTGAAATCGAGCTTGGTCAAAAGCATATCTAGACAATTCAACAGGACCTAGAAATTTATATGGAGATTCGTTTGACCCAAATGAAGCTACCACAACCATCTGATTGAGGCCTCCCCTCTCAAACAAAGGTATTAAACCTCAACCCTAATCTGAGCCAATTTTGATACGTACTCACTATATTTCATACCGTATAAGCCATACAGATATACTTGTCTTTAGTAGATGAAGGTATAAGAACAAACTCTATGTGATTTGGTTAAGTCTAGACAAAGATCTTAAGGTTTTAGTGTGAACGGCTCTCAAGTTAGGTCATTTGGGGTTAATGATGATGAGTCGTCTGTTTGTGCATGTATTGGATGGACAGAGGAGATCAAGCCGGACAAACCCTTGGAATGAAAAAGCAGGCCGCGTAGCAGCTGAGGTGGATGGTGGCGTCAAATGGTGGAGTGCCCCGTATGACTTCAGAGCCGCCGTAGGATGACTTGGCGTCACGCGTTTAGATAGAAAAATATGGATTTTTTGGAATTGATTCATTCTTGAGCTTCAAAATNAATTTTTATTTTAAATGTATTTTTATTTTTATTAAATCCCCCTAATATCTGAGAACTCAAAAAACTAGATGTGGTAATTTTTTGAGTTATATTTTGATTTTTAAAAACTAATTAAAAATACTAAATAATCTCAAAATCCTTTGAAATTTTTATGGTGAATTCTCTNAAATTTTTATGGTAAGTTCTCTGACTTATAAATCACAGTGGAGAACAAAAATCAAATGATTTTGATCTTTATATTCTCTAAATTAAATATTTTAAGCAAATTGAGGTTTGCTTAAAATAGTGATATTTTGATTTTTAAAAAATTATAAAATTACTACCTAAGACTACTCTGGTCATAGGGAACCCACGCGAATATCTTTTAAAAATTATAAAATTATTTCCTAAGACTACTCTAGCCATAGGGAGATCACATGAATATTTAATTATAAAATTATTTCCTAAGACTACTTTGGCCATAGGGAGATCACATGAATATTTGTAGAACTTTTTTATTTCCTAAGACTACTCTGGTCATAGGGAACTCACATGAATATTTGTAGAATTTTCTAACTTATTTCCTAAGACTACTCTGGGTCACAAGGAAACATGAATATTTGTAGAATTTTCTAAAGCACATGCAATTTTCTATAATTATTTGAACAGAAAGTGCTGAATATTTGTAGAATTTTCTAAAGCACATGCAATTTTCTATAATTATTTGAACAGAAAATGAATATTTGTAGAATTTTCTAAACTACATGCAATTTTCTATAATTATTTGAACAGAAAATGCATTAAAACTTAGAAAATTAAGATCTCTGTATAGAGATCTCCTATGTCTTTGGAAAAATGCTCAAATTGTTCTAGAAAATTAAGATCTCTGTGTAGAGATCTCCTATGTCTTTGGAAAAATGCTTAAATTATTCATTTAGACATTAAGATCTCTGTGTAGAGATCTCCTATGTCTTTGGAAAAATGCTTAAATTGTTCACCTAATCTCTGTGTAGAGATCTCCTATGTCTTTGGAAAAATGCTTAAATTATTCACTTAGACAGAGGTTACATCTAGAGATCTCCTATGTCTTTGGAAAAATGCTCAAATTGTTCACCTAGACAGAGACTACACCATATAAAAATTTATAGTTAAAGTATTAATTCCATATGAATGGAGAATTGAAAAACCCCTAACCCTAATTTATTTTTAAAAAATAATTCATGCATCAAATTAATGTGAAAATTATTCCACATGAATCTCCTCTGTTCACTGAGCAAGAGGGTATTTTTATTTTATTTTTATGAATTTTCTATGCAAAGATATCGATTTTTAAAGTTTAATAGCTATTTTCTGAATTTTTTAAATAACGTTATTATCTATTCAAACCGCGGGCTGACTGGATCCTCGGATCCGTCGAAAAGCCACGCGGCGCGCCCCTCTTCGACGCCGCCTTCTAACTCAGCTGACACGCGTCGCGCTGTATCGCCCCGGATGATCATCCGGCTTGATCTCCATTGTCCATTTAATACACACGCAGATGGACGGCATCCGTTCATCGTCCCCAACGGAATGAACCCTTGCCCGTCCACACTAAAACGTTAAGATCTCGGCCTAGACTCAACCAAATTACTTCGGGTTTGATCTTATGGACTCGTCTAAGTGAGACGAACATATCTATACGGTTAAGAGGCCATAAAATCAAGCTTAAGTAAATGGAGAATCAAAATAAGCT
>JXCR01122785.1:92069-107629 GCA_002079205.1 Phalaenopsis hybrid cultivar | reverse complement strand
GTTGGTCTAGAGCTATGGTAGAGGCTCTGTGGAAGGGGGATTTGATGGGGCTTTGGCTTCTTTCACTCTTGTGAAGGTGTAGAGCCAATCTATTGGAAGTTTGGTGATGTGTAGGTTGAGATTGGGATTAGTCCTGGTTTTGGACAAGGATTTGAGCTCAAAATTGGCTTGCCATGGTGGATTTGAGAGGGGGAAGTGGATTGGAATGTGCTAAGGGTCTCTTAAGGAAGCTCTCAGAGGAGTTTGAAAGGCCTTAGTGAATTTTTTTTACCCCACCCTATTCATGGCCGTGGGGTGGATTTTTATAANCAAATAGGATTGGATAGATATCCATTCTAAATGAACCATGGATCAATGAAATCCCCATTTTGGTTCCTTATGGATTGGTTTTAGCTATAATATTTTGAGGATATTGTCTACCCTAACTACACCTAGGGTCAATCCTAAGGCCAAGTAATCCTATAGGAACTCCTCTTGAATCCTCTCACAGTGATCTTACCTACTAAATGCTAGAAGGTTAAGATCAATATGTGGAATTTAAGTTGAGTAAAGAGAAAGGCTTTGAATTTCTAATGGTGGGGGTACCTTTTCTAATTTTCTAGGACTAGTCAATAAGAAAGTCCTATGGCTAGACCTAGGCTACTAAAGAAGCTTTCTAGACCTCAACCAAAATTGAGGTCAACAATGATTATGATTATTTCAATTCAAATTCAAACTTAATTGACCCATTCTTTGAGCTCAATTTTGATTCAGACCAAAACCCCCAATTTTGACCATATTATCCAATCTCACCCGATTGAACTCCATAGCCCACTCAATTGCCTCAATTTGGATCCCAAACTCTTCTTAACATTCCTACTAATCAAATTGAGCCCTCAATTGGCCTTGCTCAAGCTACAATTTCACTCAATTTCAACATAAATCTAAAATCCCTGAATTTGCCCTAGTTTAGCCATGTGCCCAAATCTCACCAAATAGTCCTAACCCCAAAATTGGCACCGAATTAATGTTGAATCATCTTCATAACATTCCCCAATACCATTTTTTACTCTTAATTCGGACTTAACCTATCTCTAGCCTAGCCTAAACCCAAGTCTAACCCAACTTCCCCAAATTGACTAAATGCCCAAATTTGTTCAAATTGACCCACCAAATCAATTCAAAACCACACCAATTCTTCTTTGAACCTCTCATGAAAATCGCCCACACAAAATTGATCAATTAATTGGGCTTAATGTCAAGGCTAGCCTAACCTAAACCCAAATTTAAGATAATTTGACCCAAATTGAACCCCTTCACCAAAATTGACTTAGCCATACCAAAGTGACCAAATCAATGTCACCAGTTCAACCATTTAGACTAAATTGAGCAGCTAAACCCACCTAAACCACCTAGGTGAGCTATGGATCAATGGTCCCTTGATTTAAGGGAATAGCCTTATTTTGAAAATACTTTGTCATCATCACTTGCCATTGGGAGTAAATCATAATTAACCCTTCCCCGACCTCCCTGAGCCAAGAGGTGACTAAACCCTATCCAACCACCACCCCAGCTGCAAGAAATAGTCACCTCAAGGGAGCCAAAATGGGCAAAACCCAAAATTTGAACTCCCTAACTTAACGTACTCTAATTGGATGCTTGTGATTTTCTTCACTCCACCTAAGCAAGCCTTCGCACCCACTACCTAGTCCTGAGCTCCAAAAGTCAGCCATGGCTTTAAATTGACCCCTCCATGACCAAAAGGGATGTTAGCAAAATCCTTGGGGAAACTCTGCCCATTTGCTTCCAGAAACTCTCCTAGAACTCCTCAACTCAATCCCACCACTTTCCCCCTCTATTTCTCACTATAAGAGCTCAATTTTGAGTTCAAAATTTAGCTCAAACCAAAACATATTTTCACACACCTACACAGTCCACCAAACTCCAATTAACTGTGTGCACACCATCACGAGAGCAAGAGGAGTGGATTCCCAACAAAAGCCCCCTCTCAAACATCCTCTAATATAGCTTTAGATCAACAATTGAAATCGAGCTTGGTCAAAAGCATATCTAGACAATTCAACAGGACCTAGGAATTTATATGGAGATTCGTTTGACCCAAATGAAGCTACCACAACAATCTGATTGAGGCCTCCCCTCTCAAACAAAGGTATTAAACCTCAACCCTAATCTGAGCCAATTTTGATTCTCCATACGTACTCACTATATTTCATACTGTATAAGCCATATAGATATACTTGTCTTTAGTAGATGAAGGTATAAGAACAAACTCTATGCGATTTGGTTAAGTCTAGACAAAGATCTTAAGGTTTTAGTGTGAACGGCTCTCAAGTTAGGTCATTTGGGGTTAATGATGAGGAGTCGTCTGTTTGTGCATGTATTGGATGGACAGCTTGGAACAGAAAAGCAGGCTGCGTAGCAGCTGAGGTGGATGGCGGCGTCAAATGGCGGAGTGCCCCGTATGACTTCAGAGCCGCCGTAGGATGAGTTGGCGTCACGCGTTTAGATAGAAAAATATGGATTTTTTGGAATTGATTAATTCTTGAGCTTAAAAATTCCATATCGTTCTCTAGAAAAATCATAAGAATAAAAGAAAAATATACTTTTGCTCAATGAACAGAAGAGAATAATGTGGCTTAAAATAAAAATTATTTTCTTACTCGCTGATTTTTAATGAATTAAATACTCACTGAAGTATTTTAATTCATTATGATCAAACATTGCTCACATTGGCTTAAAATTTTGAGGGTTTGTTCCTCATGACAAAGGCTATTTCGTCTGATTTCTCTNAATTCATTATGATCAAACATTGCTCACATTGGCTTAAAATTTTGAGGGTTTGTTCCTCATGACAAAGGCTATGTCGTCTAATTTCTCTAAGGTCAGAGGACATCACTACGCTTTTAACCCTAATTTTCAAGCTAAGATGACTATTTTGGCTTATTTTAATTATATAATTTAGAAGATAACTTAGNTAATTTTCAAGCTAAGATGACTATTTTGGCTTATTTTAATTATATAAATTAAAAGATAACTTGAAAAATTATGGGAATAATTTTAGTAGTTTTCCAATGACAACAGAAGCTTAGGAAAAATATCATGATGTCTTGAATAATTTTTTAAATTTCTATATTTTTAAGTGTATATATCTTGTAGTAATTGATGTAAATTAAATACTAAATAAAAATTATCAAAATCAAATCCACACTGTGTATAAAAATAAAGTGTACCCNGAATAATTTTTTAAATTTCTATATTTTTAAGTGTATATATCTTGTAGTAATTGATGTAAATTAAATACTAAAAAAATTATCAAAATCAAATCCACACTATGTATAAAAATAAAGTGTGCCGACCGTAAAAATTTTAAAATTATTTGATTGAATTTAAGCACTAAAGTTGATTTTCTAAGAAACCATGTATTTTTATCCAAAAATCATTATAATAAATTAAATACGCTTGGAAAAATTATGAAAGGTGATTTTCTGAGTTTCCTGTGATCAGGGGCATTTAAGAAAATTAAAATTTATTTTTGAGAAAATACTTATTTTTTTAGCCTTATTTTGAATTTAAAATATTTAAAAATAATTTAAAAATCCCAAAAAATAAAAAAATAATTTAAAATGTGTCTAATGGTCTCCTGATCACTTGGGACTAATTAAAATATTTTTTCTAACTTTTCCAAGTTAAAAATAAATTTTAAAACCTTAAAAATATATTTTTCCTTATTTTTCTCATTAAAAATAATTATAATAAATAAATTAAAAATCATAAAATAACAAAATTTGATTATCTAAGTCTTTTGAACTGAGGGAATTTTAATAGGAACATAAACATATTTTTATAATTAAGACATCATTTTCAATTTAATTAAATTATTGAAATTTGTTAATAATTAAATAGTAATACTAAAAAATTAATTCGAACAAATCATGAAATTTTGTCTAAGTGTTTCTCTGACCTAAGGGGATCTTTAGTAATTTTCTCGTGAATAAAAACTTTATTTTGGATAGTTAAGTAAAATCAACTTTGAAAATACTACTTCCTAAATTTAAATTATTATTTAAATAAAATTAAATTAGATTTCGAAAATCCCCATTTTTTCCTCTGATGTTTTAATTGACCCATGGATAGGAAACTCTAAATTCTTAAAGTCATTTGAATTTTGATTAATGAGTTATGAGGTGAAGAGCCCCAAAGGTAAAGGGGTAACTATAGATTTTGGTGCCTTAATCAAAATCTAGGGTTAACAAAGGGAAAATGGGTAATTTTGATCCTAATGAAAATGTTTGGATGATTTAAATATAATAGGATTAAAAGGTAGAAACTCACTTGCCACCTTTTCTATAATGTGAACAAAAAATCCGAACTTCCCTAATCAACATGACTTGGAAGTCAATTAAGATGAAATGAATCTTAAGTGATGGGATTAACTTAGAAAGATGATTGTTTACTTATCTTAGGCCTAAAATTGGTGATGATGTGATCTTTCAATAAGAACATATGTCACTAAAACTAAAATTTTAACCACCATCAATTTCTCTATGAAAATTATTAAGGGTTTGGTAGTGACCTAGGCTCGATGAATAAATCCAATTGATTGGATTTAGAAGAAAATATGATTGGTTATTAACTTCTTTAAATACTACAAGCCTGACATTAATTGTGCGCACCATGATCTTTTTTGACTCAAACTTGCCTTGGAGGCACCCACACACATAACTCTTAGATGAAATATCAATTGACTAATGGAGTTTCCAAGCCTTGGAATAAGTAGAATATCAAGTTTCCTTGAGTAATGGGATAACCTTATTTTAACCTTGGATGATTAATAGAATGATATGATAAGTTCTAAATGAACTCGAAATGTTTTAAGAAATCTTCAAAGTGGTTCAGGGTCATGCACCGAGCACTTTGGAATCTCTTGAATATTTTGAAAGACAAATTGAACTTGTTATATTTTATTCTAAAATCATCTACTAAGACCTTCCAAGACTCAATAAAGTCATAACTTGGGGTTTGGTAGCTACACCCTCATCTACTCCTGTAATTTGAATTCCTTGCAAAGTTATATATACGTTGCCAAAGCTAACCTTTCAGTGGAAGGAGTGAGAAGAATCGATAGGTACGCTTTTAACTTATTGCATCACGATTTACTTTTATTTAGTTACACCTCTTGTTTTCTGCTTGTAAACTTCCATGTTAAACAACGATGTCACCCTGCATGTCAAAAACAAAACTGTTAGGATGGCCAAAAAACCAAAACTAAAATTTAAAATTTAAACAAAATAAAATTCACCACCACAACAGTAAGAATATAAGACAACTCAAAATTTAATCAAAAACAAAATAAAAAAAATTGCAACTAAATTAAGATGTTTCTAATGGATGATCAGGAATCCCTCGGAAGAGGTAATCTACGGTTGCTAACGAGATTTCCTACCGTCTAAATGAAAGTACAGAACTCATTAAGTTGGGTTTAGTAAATTCATTTGGACTAAGTGAAACCAAAAAAAAATAATGGTGCTAGAATGAGGGAACCGTAGGACCCTAACCGGTGTTACTTTAATCAACTTTAACATTCCTTATAACATTTAATAACCATAACTTTATGAGATATTTGATTTGACATCATGACTTGACGCATTAGAAAACTTAAACTCGTCACAACGAGGAACTTTGAGCTAGCATTATGGGTAGCACAGCCATATTCAACAGCAAAACATGTCTACATCAGCAAAACCCTTCCTTAAAATTAAACAACAAGCTATAAGATTTTCTAAGGTTGTCTGCCTAGTGCGACATAAATCCTCAATGTTTCTTTAGGCTTCCGTATGGCTCTGTTATACAATATAAGCCANCTTAGATGAAATATCAATTGACTAATGGAGTTTCCAAGCCTTGGAATAAGTAGAATATCAAGTTTCCTTGAGAAATGGGATAACCATATTTTAACCTTGGATGATTAATAGAATGATATGATAAGTTCTAAATGAACTCGAAATGATTTAAGAAATCTTCAAAGTGGTTCAGGGTCATGCTCCGAGCACTTTGGAATCTCTTGAATATTTTGAAAGACAAATTGAACTTGTTATATTTTATTCTAAAATCATCTACTAAAATCTTCCAAGACTCAATAAAGCCATAACTTGGGGTTTGGTAGCCACACCTTCATCTACTCCTGTAATTTGAATTCCTTGCAAAGTTATATACACGTTGTCAAAGCTAACCTTTCAGTGGAAGGAGTGAGAAGAATTGATAGGTGCGCTTTTAACTTATTGCATCGCGATTTACTTTTATTTATTTGCACCTCTCGTTTTCTGCTTGTAAACTTTCATGTTAAACAACGATGCCACCCTTCATGTCAAAACAAAACTGTTATGATGGCCAAAAAACCAAAAATAAAATTTAAAATTTAAACAAAATAAAATTCACAACCACAACAGTCAGAATATAAGACAACTCAAAATTTAATCACAAACAAAATAAAAAAATTGCAACTAAATTAAGATGTTTCTATTGGATGATCAGGAATCCCTTGGAAGAGATAATCTACGGTTGCTAACGAGATTTCCTACGGTCTAAATGAAAGTACGAAACTCATTAAGTTGGGTTTAGTAAATTCATTTAGACTAAGTGGAACCAAAAGAAAATAGTGGTGCTAGAATGAGGGAACCGTAGGACCCTAATCGGTGTTACTTTAATCAACTTTAACATTCCTTATAACATTTAATAACCATAACTTTATGAGATATTTGATTTGACATCATGACTTGACGCATTAGAAAACTTAAACTCGTCACAACGAGGAACTTTGAGCTAGCATTATGGGTAGCACAGCCATATTCAACAGCAAAACATGTCTACATCAGCAAAACCCTTCCTTAGAATTAAACAACAAGCTATAAGATTTTGAGGTTGTCTGCCTAGTGCGACATAAATCCTCAATGTTTCTTTATGCTTCCGTATGGCGCTGCTATACAATATAAGCCCTAACTTTCTTTAGGATTCCAGGGTTGTCATTCGTCACGACCTAAATCCTCATATCTTCAAGACTATTTGTGTGATTGTTTCACACGGATGTAAGACCTAAATAAATAATACTAGAAAGATGAAACATTTAAATATTTCTCCTCTAAATAGAAGCCAAAAAGTAGGATAGCTTGCAAAGACACTAAGGTTCTCCTCAAGATCCGTGACATCCCATATTTCTTCTTCCTTTGGATTCCATAATAAATGTTCCAAAATAGTCATTCCCATTTCATACATCTTCATCCAATCTCTTTGAAAAGTCTTATCCTTTGAAGTTCCTTAAGAAAATATCCTTTGATTTTTATTGAGAGTTTTCTTAGGTTACTTTGGTTATCTAAGATGTATTTAACTATAAGGGTTTCTCTTTATATGAAACTTTTCCAAATCCAACTTAATATAAACCCTATTTAATTTTTCATATTAAATAGGGGAACTTGTTGGCTTACAAATAAAAATGATTTCGCAGATCAAACCGTTGTCATATATTTTATAGTTTGTTTGATCGAGCCTCACTTTCAAGTCTTGTGTTTATATTTTGGGATAGATACATAGCTTGAGGTGTAGTGCTCCTTCATCTAAAATTTGAAAGATATGGGATCATTTTGATTTCATATTTTTTAAAAATTAAGTATATATACATATATATGTAAAATAAAATGTCTTTCCGAAGCGGGCAACAGGATTCTGATTCCGACANGACCTAAATCCTCATATCTTCAAGACTATTTGTGTGATTGTTTCACACGGATGTAAGACCTAAATAAATAATGTTGGCAAGATGAAATATTTAAATATTTCTCCTCTAAATAGAAGCCAAATAGTAGGATAGCTTGCAAAGACACTAAGGTTCTCCTCAAGATCCGTGACATCCCATATTTCTTCTTCCTTTGGATTTCATAATAAATGTTCCAAATTAGTCATTCCCATTTCATACATCTTCATCCAATCTCTTTGAAAAGTCCTATCCTTTGAAGTTCCTTAAGACAATATCCCTTGATTTTTATCGAGAGTTTTCTTAGGTGACTTTGGTTATTTAAGATGTATTTAACTATAAGGGTTTGCCTTTATATGAAACTTTTTCAAATCCAACTTAATATAAACCCTATTTAATTTTTCATATTAAATAGGTGAACTTGTCGGCTTACAAACAAAAATGATTTCGCAGATCAAACAGATGTCATATATTTATTAGTTTGTTTGATCGAGCCTCACTTTCAAGTATTGTGTTTATTTTTTGGGATAGATACATAGCTTGAGGTGTAGTGCTCCTTCATCTAAAATTTAAAAGATATGGGATCATTTTGATTTCATTTTTTTAAAAAATTAAATATATATATACATATATATGTAAATTAAAATGTCTTTCCGAAGCGGGCGACAGGATTCTGATTCCGACGACCAATAGCTTCCAATGGGCAACGCCTTAACCAAAATTGTGTCGATCAAGTATCGAATGAGATCAAAGCATTTTAGTGTGGATGGTTGTCAAGTTAGGACATGGGGATGATGAACGGATGTCGTCCATTCATGTGTGTATTGATCCAACGGCAGAGGTGGAGTCGAACAAGGAGATGTTTCATAAAGCGCGAGGCGAGTCAGCACTAACGTGGAAGGCAACATTGAATGAGAGCATTCTGTGTNCGATCAAGTATCGAATGAGATCAAAGCATTTTAGTGTGGATGGTTGTCAAGTTAGGACATGGGGATGATGAATGGATGTCATCCATTCATGTTTGTATTGATCCAACGGCAGAGGTGGAGTCGAACAAGGAGATGGTTTATAAAGCGCGAGGCGAGTCAGCACTAACTTGGAAGGCAACATTGAATGAGAGCATTCTATGCAGTCAATGAGAGCCATCGCTTGTTTGCATGGTGCCAACATATATAATTAAGAAATTAGTGTATTTTTTATTTAATTTAATGCACAAATTTATAACTTGGTGTAGAAAAATCATAAAAATAAATTAAAAATATCCACATGCTCAGTGAATAAAGTAGAATAATGTGCAGTAAAAATAAAAATTATTCAACATGTCTCTAATTTTTAATTAACTAAATACTCTTCGGACTACTATAATTTTAATTAAGTAAATATTGACCCCAAAGACTTGAAACTTTAGGGGTTCATTCCTCATTATAGTGAGGATGTTCTCTGATTTTCTTAGTTCGGAGGACACCTCTAGCTCTGAAACCATAATATTTTAAGCCAAGTAGCTCATATTAAAACAATTATTTGGTCGGTTTTTTTATGGTTAGAGAACTATAGGAAAAATATAAAATATATTTAAATAAATGTGTATAATTTTTTAGTTAGTTAATTATGTGTCTAAAACATATAAAAATTGAAATAAATATAATATTTTTTAAAAACTAACAAAATTGACTCCACACTGTAAATATCAGTCATTTGAACATACGATAAAAATCTGAAGTCCATTTGAGCTATATTAATACTAAAGTTGATTTTTTCAAATTAAATGGCATTTTTGCATTAAAATAATTCTATTAATTAAAATATAATTGCGAAAATTATGAAAATGGTTTTGGGAGTCCTTTGTGATTAGAGGAAGCTAGGAAAAATAAAATCACCATTACAATAAATATTTCATGTTTGGCCTTTTCTTCCTATTTAAAAATAATTAAAAATAAAAAAAAATCATAAAATATAAAAAGGCGTGAAATTATCTCAAATGGTTCCTTGCTCAATTGGGACCATTAAAAATAATTTTCTATTTTTGAATTTAATTTTGAATTTTTTTAAATGCCTAAAAATGAATTTTCCTTAATTTTTCATTAAAATAATTATAACAACTAAAATAAAAATCACAAAATTGAAAAGTTGGCTTCTCTCGGTTCTCTGAACTTNGCTTGTTTGCATGGTGCCAACATATATAATTAAGAAATTAGTGTATTTTTTATTTAATTTAATGCACAAATTCATACTTGGTGTAGAAAAATCATAAAAATAAATTAAAAATACCCACATGCTCAGTGAATAAAGTAGAATAATGTGCAGTAAAAATAAAAATTATTCAACATGTCTCTAATTTTTAATTAACTAAATACTCTCTGGTCTATTTTAATTTTAATTAAGTAAATATTGACCCCAAAGACTTGAAACTTTAGGGGTCATTCCTCATTATAGTGAGGATATTCTCTGATTTTTTTAGTTCAGAGGACACCTCTAGCTCTGAAACCCTAATATTTAAGCCAAGTAGCTCATATTAAAACAATTATTTGGTCGGTTTTTTATGGTTAGAGAACTATAAAAAATATAAAATATATTTAAATAAATGTGTATAATTTTTTAGTTAGTTAATTATGTGTCTAAAACATATAAAAATTGAAATAAATATAATATTATTTAAAAATTAACAAAATTGACTCCACACTGTAAATATCAGTCATTTGAACATATGATAAAAATCTGAAGTCCATTTGAGCTATATTAATACTAAAGTTGATTTTTTTTAAATTAAATGGCATTTTTGCATTAAAATAATTCTATTAATTAAAATATAATTGCGAAAATTATGAAAATGTTTTGGGAGTCCTTTGTGATTAGAGGAAGCTAGGAAAAATAAAATCACCATTAAAATAAATATTTCATGTTTGGCCTTTTTTTCCTATTTAAAAATAATTAAAAATAATAAAAAATCATAAAATATAAAAAGGCATGAAATTGTCTCAAATGGTTCCTTGCTCAATTGGGACCGTTAAAAATAATTTTCTATTTTTTTATTTAATTTTGAATTTTTTTAAATGCCTAAAAATGAATTTTTCTTAATTTTTCAATAAAATAATTATAACAACTAAAATAAAAATCACAAGATTGAAAAGTTGGCTTCTCTAGGTTCTCTGAACTCNACTTATTTTTTTAGCCTTATTTTGAATTTAAAATATTTAAAAATAATTTAAAAATCCCAAAAAATAAAAAAAATAATTTAAAATGTGTCTAATGGTCTCCTGATTACTTGGGACTAATTAAAATAATTTTTCTAACTTTTCCAAGTTAAAAATAAATTTTAAAATCTTAAAAATATATTTTTCCTTATTTTTCTCATTAAAAATGATTATAATAAATAAATTAAAAATCATAAAAATACAAAATTTTATTATCTAAGTCTTTTGAACTGAGGGAATTTTAACAGGAACATAAACATATTTTTATAATTAAGACATCATTTTCAATTTAATTAAATTATTTAAATTTGTTAATAATTAAATAGTAATACTAAAAAATTTATTCGAACAAATCATGAAATTTTGTCTAAGTGTTTCTCTGGCCTAAGGGATCTTTAGTAATTTTCTCATGAATCAAAACTTTATTTTGGATAGTTAAGTAAAATCAACATTGAAAGTACTACTTCCTAAATTTAAATTATTATTTAAATAAAATTAAATTAGATTTCAAAAATCCTCATTTTCTCCTCTGATGTTTTAATTGACCCATGGACAGGAAACTCTAAATTCTTAAAGTCATTTGAATTTTGATTAATGAGTTATGAGGTGAAGAGCCCCAAAGGTAAAGGGGTAACTATAGATTTTGGTGCCTTAATCAAAATCTAGGGTTAACAAAGGGAAAATGGGTAATTTTGATCCTAATGAAAATGTTTGGATGATTTAAATATAATAGGATTAAAAGGTAGAAACTCACTTGCCACCTTTTCTATAATGTGAACAAAAAATCCTAACTTCCCTAATCAACATGACTTTAAAGTCAATTAAGATGAAATGATTCTTAAGTGATGGGATTAACTTAGAAAGATGATTGTTTACTTATCTTAAGCCTAAAATTGGTGATGATGTGATCTTTCAATAAGAACATATGTCACTAAAACTAAAATTTTAACCACCATCAATTTCTCTATGAAGATTATTAAGGGTTTGGTAGTGACCTAGGCTCGATGTCTAAATCCAATTGATTGGATTTAGAAGAAAATATTATTGGTAATTAACTTCTTTAAATACTACAAGCCTGACATTTATTGTGCGCACCATGATCTTTTTTTACTCAAACTTGCCTTGGAGGCACCCACACACATAAATNTTAGGATTAATTAATGGGTAAATAGGTAATATTGATCATAATAAACTCTTTTGGATGTTTGATACATAATGGGAAAATTGGTAGAAACCAACTTATCACCTTTTCACAATAAGGGTAAAAATGTAATTTTTTGAATTGTTATGACCGTGAAGTCAATTACATCAAAAGTTAANTTGACTCATGAATAAGGTACCATAAAAATTCCAAAGTCATTTGGGTTATATTTAATGAGTTATGAGGTGAAAAGCCATAACGGAAAAATGGTAATTTTTTATTTTAATGCCTAAATTAAATTTTAGGATTAATTAATGGGTAAATAGGTAATATTGATCATAATAAACTCTTTTGGATGTTTGATACATAATGGGAAAATTGGTAGAAACCAACTTATCACCTTTTCACAATAAGGGTAAAAATGTAATTTTTTTAATTGTTATGACCCTGAAGTCAATTACATCACAAGTTAGTAAAGTAGTGGGCTTGAATTAGGAGGATAATAACTCACCTATTTGAAGCCCCTAATTGGTGATTAAATGTTAAGCATGATCTTTCAATGAGAATTAAACTTCACTTAAATAAATAACTTAATTTNTAGTAAAGTAGTGGGCTTGAATTAGGAGGATAATAACTCACCTATTTGAAGCCCCTAATTGGTGATTAAATGATATGCATGATCTTTCAATGAGAATTAAACTTCACTTAAATAAATAACTTAATTATTGTAAACTTACCTTGAAAGTCTAACTTAAGGGCTTAGTAGTGAACGAGGTCTAATTTTAAACTTGTTTAAAATGGATTTGAAAAGAGAAACTTAATCAACCAAGAACATCTTTAAAATACTACGAGCTCAACTTAATTGTGGACACAAAATTCTCAATGACCTAGCCTTGCCCTTATGTGCATCCACTCATATAACTCTTAAATAAAACATTAAGTGACTACTTGAGTACCCCGCTCATAGGATAATTAAAACATCAAGGTTCACTGAACTGTTAGGTAGCTTAACTAATTAAATNCTCAATGACCTAGCCTTGCCCTTATGTGCATCCACTCATATAACTCTTAAATAAAACATTAAGTGACTACTTCAGTACCCCACTCATAGGATAATTAAAACATCAAGGTTCACTGAACTGTTAGGTAGCTTAACTAATTAAACCTAAATTTAACTTCGGACGATTACTTGAACAATGTAATGAGTTCAAATGAGCTCGAAACAATTCAAAGGATTCTAAAAGATGTTTAGGGTCATGCTCTGAACATTTTTATGATCTTTTGGATATTTTAAAAAACAAATGAACTTATTATACTTTGCTCAAGAAAATCATCTATTAAAACTTCTAGGGACCCACCAAGTTATGTCTTGAGACCTAAAAATTCACCTAAATTAATAAAAATACCCTATACCACTTATCCTATATTAAAGACCCAATGCTCAAGTATTTAAATCTTCTCTAATGTATTTAAATCCTTATGAGAAACTAGGAGTAGTTGTTTTTTGCCACATATGGATCATCAAGCTTGTGTAAGTCTGAGGTCTAAGTGGCTAGTGCAATGACAATAATGCTAATGTGTGTTAAATGAGGGATACAATGTGGGATTTTAGAATAGTATCTCCTACCTCAAGGATCTTCAATAAGAAGAGAGGATAAGGACCGATGATTCTATTCGATGACTCTTGAGGAGATGACTACTCTTGATACTCTTCGGTTTCTTGTAGTATTAATTTGATTAGAGTGATTAACCTATGGGCTACACCACCTTGCAAAAATATTTACAAAAAAAAATGAAATGAACTTCCTTTGCTTGTTAAACTATACATGCATGAAAATTAAATTTAAAATGAAAATTTGTGAAGGTCCACTGTTAATCACTTGGATCGAGATTAGGACTGCTCTCCATAGATCATCTAGTTGGTAGCTCTCACATAAGGTCAAGAAGCACACGGCCTAGCTCTGAGCCCCCACCTTTACCGATGTCTTACATTTAGTTTCGATCTTCCATACATGACTATGGGTTTTCTTTTACTTACTCATGTTTTACTGTGACTTGTTTTTCAACTTTTCCATAATGTCTGCCTACTTTTCTGCACTTTATTTAAATCCCTCCAAGTATATTATGTTTTATGATGTTAACCATGTAGTGAGAGCAGCGAAAAGATGACAAGTACGCATTTACATTTTATGCACCACAATTTTATTTATTTACTCTATAGCATTTTCTTACCTACACTTATTTATTTTACATGCAAAAAAATGCATTTTTAAAATTAAATAACATTTTTTAAAATAAAAGAAAAAATCAACAACTTCATAACACGTCCTTTTGAATTTGGGAGAGTCCATCAAATGAGGTAACCCATGGTTGCTAACGAGATCTCTCCAGTTTAAATGAACTTAGCAACTCGTTTAGATTAGGTAAATTCAAAAGAAATTAGTTGTATTGGAATGGGGGAACTGTGAGATCCTAACTGGTTTCACTCTAATCAAATTTAAGTTCTGCTAAATAAGACACTTGAATAACAAAACAAAAACTTGACGCATGATAAAACCTTTTGAACCTTAGACATTAGGACTACCACTTCGATAAGAACCTTGGACCTAGCACCGCAGTTAGCACGTAAAGTGGATCTACAACAAAAACTATTTTCTTAGAATTAAATAATAAGCCATTGGACTTCGAGGTAGCTTGTGTAGTGCTACAGAAATCATCACTTCATCTTTAGGCCTTTGCACAATCGTGTCATACAATTTAAGCCCAAACTTGCTTCAGGCTTTGAGGTTGTCGTTTGCTACGACATAAACCATCTTATCTTCCAGGCTATTTGTACGGTCGTGTCATGCCAATTTAAGTCCTAAATAATAATAATTGGTAGGATGAAACATTTAATAATATTTCCTTAACATTGAAGCCACACCATAGATAGCTTGGGATGTCACTGAGGTTCTCCTAAAAATCTGTGGCATCCCCTATTTATTACCCTTTGAATTCTAAAAATAAAGGTTTCAAATTTGATCTTTTTATATTTGATATTCTTTTATCTGACCTTGAGGATCCTAAACACTTGAAATTCTTGAAGGCATTATATTTTGATTAAAATCAAGAGTTTTCTTAAGTGGCTTCGGTCATTTACGATGTAATTAACTATGGGGTCTTGCCCTTATAGGAAACTTTAGAACACAACTTAATATAAGGAGAATTTTTTGATAGGAGAATACAACTTTTATATTAGATAGGAGAATTTTTTGGTCAATATAAAAGGTTTGGTAGATTAAAATGAATTTCATAAATTCTATAGTCTATCTACTCGAGCCTCACTAGTAAGTAATGTATCTATTCTTTAGGATAGATGCATTGCTTGCAGTGTTTTGCTCGGTAATTTAAACTTTTGCATATATAGGATTGGTTCAGCCTCATATTTTTAAATATTACATTTCAAAACTATGCCCACACACACACAGATATATATATATATATA
>JXCR01122785.1:40679-84599 GCA_002079205.1 Phalaenopsis hybrid cultivar | reverse complement strand
GCTAGTGTGTAATTGAGTTTACTTGAGTGTTCTTTTGTTTAGTGTGGTGAGTCCAAGTGAGATTTTCTCCTAAGAGTTGTTAAGAGAGGGAGAGAAGTGAGAGATTTCTTCTTCCATACATCTTCAAAGAGAAAATTAAGAGTCTTGTAAAGAGAGAAAGAGTTCAAGAAAGGTTACAAAGAATTTTCTTTGAGAAAAAGTTACAGATAAGTAGTGTTTTTGTATTATTGTTGTATAAACTTTCTTTTATTTATGAAAGTCATATTTTGTTATATCTTTCTCATGGGTTTGAGTAGTTTTCTTTATCTTTCTCCCTACTCTGAGATATGGTAAAATGAAGAGCTAATTTGGATGTGCCAATTTTAAAATATAAAATAAATTGTGATGATTTTTCACTCAGTTCTTAATTTACTTTTTGATTTGGCCAGATGAAATGTTAACATCTATTGTGAATCCTACTATCCGGGAAATGGAGTATGAGTTTTACAACAAAGTGAGAATCACATTCGATTTCATGAAGGAGTGTTTTGTTAATGGAATTCAGTGCAAATAAATAGAGATATATATGTTATTGGGAGAAGAATTAGAGATTTTAGGGTGACAGACTAAAATCCCCAATTTTATATTAGTGTTTAAGAACTAAAGTGAGAGTCAGCTTTCAGGGGAAGGGAAGTGGGAGCTCTAGAGCAAGAACCAGTATCCTCCTAGCCTAAGTCAATTTTTAATTAGGCATCTCCTCAAGCTTCTCCGCACAAACTTTTTTTTTCTTTCCTTTTCTTTTATTTTCTTGTAAGGATCATTTTCAATCCTCTTTCTTTTTCTTTTCTTTTCTCTTTTTTTTATGTGAGGATTACTATATCTAAATAGCCTTCAATAATTTTGAACTTCACTATCTTCTTCTTAAAGTTAAAAACTTTTCACATTCCTTCACTCAATACATTTATATTAGCTTTAAAGATTTTTCATAAAGTTTTATTATTTTCTTCTTACATGAATCTCTAAGATTTATATACTTTAAAAATACAAATTCGTTTACTTACAATAGAAAAACATTGTCCTATTATCTCATACTAAATATCTTAATCTTTAAAATTAAANCTTATTATACTTTGCTCAAGAAAATCATCTATTAAAACTTCTAGGGACCCACCAAGTTATGTCTTGAGACCTGATAATTCACCTAAATCAATAAAAATACCCTATACCACTTATCCTATATTAAATGACCCAATGCTCAAGTATTTAAGTCTTCTCTAATGTATTTAAATCCTTATGAGAAACTAGGAATAGTTTTTTTTGCCACATATGGATCATCAAGCTTGTGTAAGTCTGAGGTCTAAGTGGCTAGTGCAATGACAATAATGCTAATGTGTGTTAAATGAGGGATACAATGTGGGATTTTAGAATAGTATCTCCTACCTCAAGGATCTTCAAAAAGAAGAGAGGACAAGGACCGATGATTCTATTCGATGACTCTTGAGGAGATGACTGCTCTTGATCCTCTTCGGTTTCTTGTAGTATTAATTTGATTAGAGTGATTAACCTATGGGCTACACCACCTTGCAAAAATATTTACAAAAAAAAATGAAATGAACTTCCTTTGCTTGTTAAACTATACATGCATGAAAATTAAATTTAAAATGAAAATTTGTGAAGGTCCACTGTTAATCACTTGGATCGAGATTAGGACTGCTCTCCATAGATCATCTAGTTGGTAGCTCTCACATAAGGTCAAGAAGCACACGGCCTAGCTCTGAGCCCCCACCGTTACCGATGTCTTACATTTAGTCTCGATCTTCCATATATGACTATGGGTTTTCTTTTAATTACTCGTGTTTTACTGTGACTTGTTTTTCGACTTTTCCATAATGTCTCCCTACTTTTCTGCACTTTATTTAAATCCCTCCAAGTATGTTATGTTTTATGATGTTAACCATGTAGTGAGAGCAGCGAGAAGATGACAAGTACGCATTTACATTTTATGCACCACAATTTTATTTATTTACTCTATAACATTTTCTTACCTACACTTATTTATTTTACATGCAAAAAAAATACATTTTTAAAATTAAATAATATTTTTTAAAACAAAAGAAAAAATCAACAACTTCATAACATGTCCTTTTGAATTTGCGAGAGTCCATCGAATGAGGTAACCCATGGTTGCTAACGAGATCTCTCCAGTTTAAATGAACTTAGCAACTCGTTTAGATTAGGTAAATTCAAAAGAAAATAGTGGTACTGGAATGGGGGAACTGTGAGATCCTAACTGGTGTCACTCTAATCAAATTTAAGTTCTGCTAAATAAGACACTTGAATAACAAAATAAAAACTTGATGCATGATAAAACCTTTTGAACCTTAGACATTAGGACTACCACTTTGACAAGAAGCTTGGACCTAGCACCGCAGGTAGCACGTCAAGTGGATCTACAACAAAAACTCTTTTCTTAGAATTAAATAATAAGCCATTGGACTTCGAGGTAGCTTGTGTAGTGCTACAGAAATCCTCACTTCATGTTTAGGCCTTTGCACAATCGTGTCATGCAATTTAAGCCCAAACTTGCTTTAGGATCTGAGGTTGTCGTTTGCTACGAAATAAACCATCTTATCTTCCAGGCTATTTGTACGGTCGTGTCATGCCAATTTAAGTCCTAAATAATAATAATTGGTAGGATGAAACATTTAATAATATTTTTTTAACATTGAAGCCATACCATAGATAGCTTGGGATGTCACTGAGGTTCTCCTCAAAATCCGTGGCATCCCCTATTTATTACCCTTTGAATTCTAAAAATAAATGTTTCGAATTTCATCTTTTTTATAGTTGATATTCTTTTATCTAACCTTGAGGATCCTAAACACTTGAAATTCTTGAAGGCATTATATTTTGATCAAAATCAAGAGTTTTCTTAAGTGGCTTCGGTCTCTTATGATGTAATTAACTATGGGGTCTTGCCCTTATAGGAAACTTTAGAACACAACTTAATATAAACTCTATCTAATCTTTTATATTAGATAGGAGAATTTTTTGGTCAACATAAAAGGTTTGGTAGATTAAAATGGATGTCATAAATTCTATAGTCTATCTACTCGAGCCTCACTAGTAAGTAATGTATCTATTCTTTAGGATAGATGCATTGCTTGCAGTGTTTTGCTCGGTAATTTAAACTATTGCATATATAGGATCGGTTCAGCCTCATATTTTTAAATATTNGAGTGGGTACAATATAAATTGATTTAAAATAAGGTAGGATTTTGCTCTTCAATTTCTGAATGTGCCAAGGAGAAGTCTCCAACTTCTTCAAAATCTTGGTGCATGTAAGACTATCAGATTCCACTAATAGGTTAGAAGACTTAGAAATATTGGGAATGTAGATGGCCCAATAAATAGCAATCATCTCATCTTCTAAGAGATCCATTGCCACAGTTCGAGAGTAGAAGTGCAGGAGGCAATCCCATTGGATTTTCTAAGCACTCCCCAATGTCAGCATATCTGTTGAGTAACTACCATTAGTGTTAACTTTTAACCAATTAGCCAAAGGAGGAGTCCAAAAAATAAGGGAGGGGTCAAAAGTTTTTCTTTATCATTAGGAACATAATTCACAAAGGCTGCTTCTCATCATATTTAGCTTGGTTTCTATGCATCCAAAGAAACCAGGACACAATGTATGGAATAACAGGTAACTTGACTTCATTCCAATCAGACTAGCAAAGAGTAAATTTGTCCCATCTCAGTCAGAATCTTTCCACCTTTAACAGATCCAAGATGCCAAACCAAACCTGTTGAGAGAAAAGAAATTAAAAAAAAAGATGGTTTAGAGACTCCTCATAAGCATTACTGAGGCAGAAATAGGAAGGTCCCCTTAACCCTTTAAGCTTCAAAATTTCATCTGTGGGTAACAACATTAGCCTAAGCTTCCAACTAAAAAAAATACATGGATGGGGTGAGCAGGTGTCCCCAAATTTCTTTACCCCAGCTCACTAGATTCCACATAAAGAATTTATGATATGTAAATGAATATTGCTTTTGTGANATATATATATATATATATATATATATATATATATATATATTAAAAATTGACTCTTAGGCCATAAATAATAACTCAAATAAAAATATAGCTAAATGATCTTGAGATGGGGAATAGACAACTTATCCCCATGAAGTAAAAAGGCTAAAGGTGGAGGAATGGAGTTACTAACAAAACACAATACATAATTCCTACCTAAAGTAGCTAGCCAATGAGCAGGGCCATTGCCATCTCTTGGAATGTGAGTGGGTACAATATAAATTGATTTAAAATAAGGTAGGATTTTGCTCTTCAATTTCTGAATGTGCCAAGGAGGAGTCTCCAACTTCTTCAAAATCTTGGTGCATGTAAGATTATCAGATTCCACTAATAGGTTAGAAAACTTAGAAATATTGGGAATGTAGATGGCTCAATAAATAGCAATCATCTCACCTTCCAAGAGATCCATTGCCACAGTTCGAGAGTAGAAGTGCAGGAGGCACTTCCCATTGGATTTTCTAAGCACTCCCCAATGTCAGCATCTCTGTTGAGTAACTACCATTAGTGTTAACTTTTAACCAATTAGCCAAAGGAGGAGTCCAAAAAATAAGGGAGGGGTCAAAAGTTTTTCTTTATCATTAGGAACATAATTCACAAAGGCTGCTTCTCATCATATTTAGCTTGGTTTCTAGGCATCCAAAGAAACCAGGACACAATGTATGGAATAACAAATAACTTGACTTCATTCCAATCAGACCAGCAAAGAGTAAATTTGTCTCATCTCAGTCAGAATCTTTCCACCTTTAACTGATCTAAGATGCCAAACCAAACCTGTTGAGAGAAAAGAAATTAAAAAAAATAGATGGTTTAGAGACTCCTCATAAGCATTATTGAGGCAGAAATAGGAAGGTCCCCTTAACCCTTTAAGCTTCAAAATGTCATCTGTGGGTAACAACATTAGCCTAAGCTTCCAACTAAAAAAAAGACATGGATGGGGTGAGCAGGTGTCCCCAAATTTCTTTACCCCAGCTCACTAGATTCCACAGAAAGAATTTATGATATGTAAATGAATAATGCTTTTCTGAAGGTGGTTTCTTGGTTACAACTTTATATTTTTTACCAGAAAAGATTGGTGTGTTCACTACCTCATGTGTATGGGCAGGGGTTAATAAAGTTTCCAGCAAACTGCAGTTCCACTTGTTATCAGTCCAATAATCTTTCACTTGACTAGTGTAGCCCAAAATAAAAGAGAAATTTGGAGAGAATTTTTAATTCCTCTTGAAAGGAAGCAGCCCAAAATAAAAAAGGAAGATTTCAAATAGTTTAGTGGGGGGCGAAAAAGACAAGAAAGTGGGGGTGGCGTGAAAGCCAAGGAGAGAAGAAGATGAGATTTTCTTCTAGGGTTGTAAGAGGAGAGGGAAGGTGAGAGATTTATTCTTCATTACACTTCTAAGAGAGAATTGAGTGTTCTTGCAAAGAGAGAAAGGCTTGGAGAGAACTTCTAAGGATTTCCTTGGAAAGGATTGTGAGCTAAGTTGTGTCTTTTATTTCTTTTATTTTGTAAACTTGTTTTTATATATGAAATCCGTGTTTTTTCATATCCTTCTCATGAAATCTGAGTAATCCTTTTTATCCTTCTCCCTACTTTGAGATATGATTTTATGAAGAATTGATTTTGCTTTANCTTGGAAAGGATTGTGAGCTAAGTTGTGTCTTTTATTTCTTTTATTTTGTAAACTTGTTTTTATATATGAAAACCGTGTTTTTTCATATCCTTCTCATGAATTCTGAGTAATCCTTTTTATCCTTCTCCCTATTTTGAGATATGGTTTTATGAAGAATTGATTTTGCTTTATATGGTTTTAAATGTTAATAATTCGTGATGATTCGAACTTCGATCTTCATTTACTTTTTGATCTGGCCAATTGAAATGTTAAAACATGTTGAGAAACATACATTCTAGAAAGGGCTATAATTTCTACAATATGGAAGAATCACATTTAATTTCATGGGATAATAGGTCATTCATGGAATTGAGTGAAAATAAATAGGGAAATATACTTTGTTGGATGCAGAATTAGAGATTTTAAGGTGACAGATTAAAATCCTTAATTTGGTTCAGATGATTGGAAACTAATGCGAGATTATTAGCCCTCATAGGAGGGAGTAGTGGGAGCTCTAAAGTGGCAGTCGACATCCTCCCAACCTAACCATGGAATTAGGGACCAAACTCTGAATTAGTCAATATTTTTTATAACACTTGGAAGAGTGTAAAGAATAGGGTTGTTCCTATTTGGAAATAAACAGTTTTTATATATATTTTTAAATGGTTTAAATTTCTTCACAATCCATATACTCATTGTAAAGGGGAAGGTTGCTTTCTTAAATTTGAATTTTCCATCAACAAAAACTTTATTTTCTTTTCGCAATTTTACTTTTGAAAGTTTAGCTTTTAGTTAGTTAACTCTGTTTTTCAACTGTATTTTATATAACATTCACTTTAGTAGTTAATATTCAAACTTCGTATTTTACTTTTATTTTTTTTATTTTTAAATTATAAAATAATTTTCATAACTTACATATAGGTTTTTTCAACTTCCATGTGGGATCGATATCTAGAACTCCATTAGAGCCCTTTATTATTTGAGCGATATATACTTGTGTTGATTTTAAAGAGGATTTAAGAAATTTAAAAAGAGTTTTAAAGATAAACTATTTTCATAAAAGGTTATTTGTGTTGGGATTATATTGCATATTTTTTGTTATATTTATCGTGTGTATTTTGTAATATTGAAGGATATTTGCAAAATTTACACACTAAATCTACCCGCATCAAGTTTTTGGCGCCGTTGCTAGCGAAGTAAGGAAAATATTAGTAAGTTATTTTATTTTATTATAAAAATATAAAATGAGTGTTTGTAGTTTAGTTTTGAACATTTTTTTATTTAAGTCAGTTTGCTTATTTTTAAATACTTGCTTTATTTTTTTATGCATAGTATAAGATCAAAAAATTTAGTACCTTACAATTATGAATTAGAGAGAACTATTAGAAAAATTTAAAAACAACATAAAGAAGTAGATCATTTTAGCAAAATGACTTGCAATTTTAGTAATGATGGAAATGAAAATGAACATCATCATAGACCCTTAAGAGATTATGTTAATCCTAAAGCATATGAAATTCATTTAAGAATATAGAACTCTGTTGTAGCCACCAATTCATTTGAGCTTAAACCTATTATTATCCAAATGGTACAAAATAATTAGTTTGAGGGAACATCAACTGAAGATCCTAAATTACACCTTGCTAGTTTTCTAGAATTGTGTGCTACATTTGAATATGATATAGTGTTGAACGATATCGTTAGGCTTAGACCTTTTCCTTTTTTACTAAGGGATAAAGCTAAGATGTGGTTAAATTCATTAGCACCTAAATCTATCAGAATATGGGGAGATTTGTCACAAAAATTTTTATCAAAATATTTTCTACCTTAAAAATCTGCTAAGCTTAGAAATGACATTACATCTTTTTGTCAGTTTGAAGGGGAATCAATTTATGAAGCCTCAAAATGATTTAAAGATCTCCTTAAAAAGTATCCACAGCATGCGTTGTCAGATTGGTTAGTAATTCAAACTTTTTGTAATGGGTTGGTTGGATCTGTTAGATTAATAATTGACGCTACTGCTGATCGATCATTAATGTTAAAACCATTCGATGAAGCATATTCATTAATTGAAGAGATGACTACTAACAATTTTCAATGGCCCTCGGAAAGGTTAAATCCAAAAAGAGTAGCTAGTATTCAAGATTATGATGCAATATCTATGTTATCTACCCAAATAGTTAATATATCGAAGAAGATAGATCAACATGGAATGAATTATTCTCAGACAGCACTTGTGCTTTAGGAAAACTCATTGGGACAAATGATAGAATCTCAATCTTTTTATGAGACTTTAAATGCAATAAAAAATCATTCTAAATATCCTTATGTCAATTATTATAATCATGGTTGGAAGAATCATCCAAACTTTAGTTGGAGCAACAATAATTTTATTGCTGCAAATCCGCAATGGGAAAACAATACTGCGAACCCATTGGGAAACTCCAACAATCATGGGAATCAAGCATATAAACCTTATTACCCCTCAGGTTTTAATAATTTGCAGAGTAAGGATAAAAAGTTATCAATGGACGAATTGATATTGCAAATNACAGTCGCGACAATAAAGTACAACCAAACATAGATTAAACAAAAATCAAACTAAAACATTACCAATCATCATCTACTTCTTCTTCCACATCCAAGTTTTGTTGCTGATATAGGGTGAAAATAGGGTGAGTAGGAAACTGAACTGAGTGGTCACCCCTCATGTATCTGACCATCGCATCATCATAAGCAGCATCATATTCAAACTTCTTCCTTGTTAAATCATCATTGTGTGCATTTCTGGCCTCCATAATTTCCATTCTACTTTCCATTCTCAAGATATCTCCTTGTTGGATCATCATCTGCTCCATAAGTTCCTGNAGGAAATTAACAATAAATATTCCATTTGGTGAAACTTTGGAACAAATTTCAAGCTATGTGAAGTTCATGAAGAATTTACTTAATAAGAAAAGGAAGTTTGTAGATAAGGAGACTATTGCACTCAGTGAAGAGTGTAGCGCTATAACTCAGAAAACCTTCCTAAAAAACTTAAAAAATCCTGGAATTTTTACAATTCCTTGTGCTATTGGCTGATGATTTTATGGAAAAGCTTTATTTGATTTAAGAGACAGTATTAATCTTATGTCATTATCAATTTTTAGAAGGTTGAGCTTAGGAGATATTTCACCTATTACTGTAACTCTTCAGTTAGTTGATCGTTTGATTAGATATCGTAAAGGAGTTATAGAAGATGTTTTAATAAAGTTTGATAAATTTATCTTTCTTGTAGACATTATTGTATTAGATACGGAGAAAGATAAAAAATTCCTATCATTTTAGGAAGACCATTCCTAGCCACTAGATGAGCTTTGATAGATTTGCAGAAAGGAGAACTAACTATGAGAGTTAGTGACCAATAGGTTACATTTAATATTGTAATATTAATTAGATACCCTGTAAAAGAGCAAGAGATTGAATATTTAGAATGGATATTAAAAAATATTTAAGCTATGAAAATTTTAAGAATACTTTTGAAAGAGAGTTTGAAAAGGAATATATGGAATATCAAGGTGAGGATAAAATTCAAGATGAATCTAAGGAAGTGAGTAAAGAGGATTTTAATTATGTTTAAGAAAAATTTGAAAAGTTAGATCATACAAAAAGTAACAAGAATTTGATTTCATCTGTTGAGAGGCCTCCTAAACTAGAACTGAAAACATTTCCTACACATTTGAAGCATGAATTCTTAGGAGATTTATCTACATTACCTATTATATTATCCTCAGAATTAACAAATAATCAAGAACAATAGTTGTTGAAAACTTTGAAAAGATATAAGAAAGCCTTTGCATGGACATTAGCTGATATTAAAGGAATCAATCCTTCAATTTGTTTACATAGAATTTAAGTAGAAGATCAACATGAACCAAGTGCTAATCCTCAAAGAAGATTGAATCCTAAGATGAAATAATTTGTGAAGAAAAAATTTTAAAATGGTTAGATGTCGGAATAATATATCATATTTCAAACAGTGCTTAGGTAAGTCCAATTCACTATGTTCCAAAGAAAGGAGGTGTGACTGCAGTGACAAATGAGCATAACGAATTAATATCAACAAGGCAAGTCATTGGTTTTAGAATCTGCAAAGATTATAGAAAATTAAACTCTGCCACTAGGAAAGATCATTTTCCTATACCTTTCTTGGATCAGATGTTGGATAGGCTAGCTGGGCACAAATATTTTTATTTTCTAGATGGATATACTGGTTATCATCAAATACCTATTGCTCTAGAGGATCAAGAGAAAACAACATTTACTAGTACTTATGGAACATTTGCTTTTTGACAAATGCCCTTTAGATTGTGTAATGCACCTGCAACATTTCAAAGATGTATGATATCAATTTTCAGTGATTTGATTGAAAGGGGATTGAAGTATTTATAAATGATTTTTCTGTATTTGGAACTTCATTCAAAATATGTTTAAATCATTTAGAGGAAGTTTTGGAACATTGTAAAAAGACTAATCTCATATTGATCTGGGAAAAATATCAATTCATGGATACAGGAGGAATTGTGTTCGGACTAAAATTTCAGAAAATGGCATGGAAGTAGACCTTGCAAAAATACAAGTTATATCAACCCTACCTCCACCTACTACAATAAGAGGAGGTAGGAGTTTTTTAGGAAATGCTAGATTTTAAAGGAGATATTTAAAGATTTTTCAAAATTTAATAAACCTTTATACTAACTTCTGGAAAAGATACAAAATTTGACTTTAATCAATATTTCCTTAAAGCCTTTGAATCCTTAAAAGAAAAATTCATCACTGCTCCTATAATTGTTTCACCTGATTAGGAGAAACCTTTTGAATTAATGTCTGATGCAAGTGATTATTCTATTAGATATGTTTAGGGCAGAGATTTGATAATATTTTTAAAGTCATATAATATGCTAGTAAGACTCTTAATGATGCTCAGATTAATTACACCACCACTGAAAGAGAGTTATTAGCCATTGTGTATGCTTTTAATAAGTTTAGATCATATCTATCTGATTAGAGCTAAATTTATTGTGCATATTGACCATTCGGCTATTAAATATTTGATGCAAGAGAAGGATGTTAAACCAAGATTAATTAGATGCGTACTTCTGATGCAAGAGTTTGATTTTGTAATAATTGATAGAAAATGGACTCATAATCAAATTCTTGATCATCTATCTAGGCTATAATATGAAGAAATACTTGATTTGGAAAAAGAAATTAAAAGAACATTTCCTGATGAACAAATTTATGTTGTAAAATGATGGGAAATACCTTGGCATGTTGATATTGTAAATTATATTATTAGTTTTATTTTACCATATGGACTAACAAAAAAGTAGGAAAAGAAATTCATTCATGGTGAAAAATCTTATTTTTGGGATCATCTTTATTTGTACGAACAATGTAAAGATTTAGTAATGAGACAATGTGTGTCTTATAAAGAAATTCGTGAAATTATTCAAGAATGTCATGATTTTGAATTTGGAGGTCATTTTGGAAATGATAGAACTTTTCATAAAATTTTGCAATCTACAATTTATTGACCTACTCTATTTAAAGATGTTAATATATATATATATATATATATATATATACATAAACATGTGATCAGTATCAGAGAGAAGGTAATTTTTCAAAAAGAAATGAAATGCCTCTAAATTTTAATTTGGAAATTAAATTTTTTTATTTATGGGGATTAGATTTTATGAGACCATTTATACCTTAATTTGGAATATATATATATATATATTGATTGCTGTAGGTTATGTTTTAAAATGGATTGAAGCAATCACTTTACCTCGATGTGATGCTCAGAGTGTTGATGCGCCAAAAATATAAGCATTTTTAGACCTATCTTTTATACTAATTTTTGGTGATATTGCACTTTAAAGGATGGTATTTTTCATGTTTTGCTGCAAGTTGATGATTTTTAGCACTTGAAGTAAAAGGAAGCAAAAAGGATGGAATTTCAAGTCAAAATGGCATTTTGGAAAAAAGACTCAGCACCAATGGCGCCAGTAAGGATGCCAATGATGCCAGCATGAAGCAGGAGTCCAAAACATCATGGACACCGACAGCGCCAGACTGGGCGTCAACACTGTCATTTGATAAAGATCAAAAGATTTAATTCAGGCCACTGGCACCGACGACACCAATATCGGTGCTAGGAAATTTTCTAGAAAGTTCNACTAATTTTTGGTGATATTGCACTTTAAAGGATGGTATTTTTCATGTTTTGCTGCAAGTTGATGATTTTTAGTACTTGAAGTAAAAGGAAGCAAAAAGGATGGAATTTCAAGTCAAAATGGCGTTTTGGAAAAAATACTCAGCACCAATGGCGCCAGTAAGGACGCCGATGATGCCAGCATGAAGCAGGAGTCCAAAACATCATGGACACCGACAGCGCCAGACTAGGCGTCGACACTGTCATTTGAAAGATCAAAAGATTTAATTCAGGCCACTGGCACCGACGACACCAATATCGGTGCTGGGAAATATTCTAGAAATTTTGATGAATTTGGATGCTTTTTGAAGATTTATTGAACACACCTCATGGAAAATTGATATAATGCTTTATTTAGAGCAAAAATTGATAAAAAAAAAGGGAGCTAGTGTGTAATTGAGTTTACTTGAGTGTTCTTTTGTTTAGTGTGGTGAGTCCAAGTGAGATTTTCTCCTAAGAGTTGTTAAGAGAGGGAGAGAAGTGAGAGATTTCTTCTTCCATACATCTTCAAAGAGAAAAATTAAGAGTCTTGTAAAGAGAGAAAGAGTCCAAGAGAGGTTACAAAGAATTTGCTTAGAGAAAGAGTTACAGATAAGTAGTGTTTTTGTATTATTGTTGTATAAACTTTCTTTTATTTATGAAATTCATATTTTGTTATATCTTTCTCATGAGGTTTGAGTAGTTTTCTTTGTCTTTCTTCCTACTCTGAGATATGGTAAAATTGAAGAGATAATTTGGATGTGCCAATTTTAAAATATAAAATAAATTGTGATGATTTTTCACTTAGTTCTTAGTTTACTTTTTGATTTGGCCAATTGAAATGTTAACATCTATTGTGAAGTCTACTATCCGGGAAATGGAGTATGAGTTTTACAACAAAGTGAGAATCACATTCGATTTCATGAAGGAGTGTTTTGTTAATGGAATTCAGTGCAAATAAATAGGGAAATATATGTTATTAAGAGAAGAATTAGAGATTTTAGGGTGACAGACTAAAATCCCCAATTTTATATTAGTGTTTAAGAACTAAAGTGAGAGTCAGCTTTTAGGGGAAGGGAAGTGGGAGCTCTAGAGCAAGAACCAGTATCCTCCCAGCCTAAGTCAATTTTTAATTAGGCATCTCCTCAAGCTTCTCCTCACAAACTTTTTTTTTCTTTCCTTTTCTTTTATTTTCTTGTAAGGATCATTTTCAATCCTTTTTCTTTTTCTTTTCTTTTCTCTTTTTTTTTTATGTGAGGATTACTATATCTGAATAGCCTTTAATAATTTTGAACTTCACTGTCTTCTTCTTAAAGTTAAAAACTTTTGACATTCCTTCACTCAATACATTTATATTAGCTTTAAAGATTTTTCATAAAGTTTTATTATTTTCTTCTTACATGAATCTCTAAGATTTATATACTTCAAAAATACTAATTCCTTTACTTACAATAGAAAAACATTATCTTATTATCTCATACTAAATATCTTAATCTTTAAAATTAACCTTTATTATTGAAAATTTTTACTTAAGTTTATTATATATTTAGAAACACAAATATAGTTATCTAAAGTTGCCCTATAGTATCAATGGTCATGTTAAATTTTAAAAATTTTGAAAATATAGCTAATTGAGGACAAATAAAGTTAAGTTTTTTTTCTTAAAATGGAATTTTTCTTTCCCTCCAAACTTAAATTTTTAAAATATTTAGAACTAAAAACTGNTTAAAATGGAATTTTTCTTTCCCTCCAAACTTAAATTTTTAAAATATTTAGAACTAAAAACTGAAAAAAAAAATAAATGGTGAAAGAAAACATTTAATACATAAAGAAAAGACTTACCTGATGAAGGTTATGATATTGAAACTTAACTCTAAAATATTGTAGGTGCTAGTATGAAAAACTACAATACTTAAAACATTAAATAACACATAATACATATAAAAATTTGTTGACAAAGAGTTAACAACAAATACATTCAACAAAGTACTAAAATTCTAATAATAGCACTAAAATGATTTCCAATGTAAAAATAANCTTACCTGATGAAGGTTATGATATTGAAACTTAACTCTAAAATATTGCAGGTGCTAATATGAAAAACTACAATACTTAAAACATTAAATAACACATGATACATATAAAAATTTGCTGACAAAGAGTTAACAACAAATACATTCAACAAATTACTAAAATTCTAATAATAGTACTAAAATGATTTCCAATGTAAAAATAGTTTCACAATTTTATTGTTCACATTACAACATAATATTTAAAATAAAGCAAAGTGTCACACTCTAAAAACAAACAGTCGCGACAATAAAGTACAACCAAACATAGATTAAACAAAAATCAAACTAAAACATTACCAATCATCATATTCTTCTTCTTCCACATCCAAGTTTTGTTGCTGATACGGGGTAAAAATATGGTGAGTAGGAAACTGAATTGAGTGGTCACCCCTCATGTATCTGACCATCGCATCATCATAAGCAGCATCATATTCAAACTTCTTCCTTGTTAAATCATCATTGTGTGCATTTATGGCCTCCATAATTTCTATTATACTTTCCATTCTCAAGATATCTCCCTGTTGGATCATCATCTGCTCCATAAGTTCCTAGAGAGCAGGGATACAAGAAGTAGTGGTACTTGAAGTAGAAGGAATATCCCAACTCCTACTTCTAGATCTCCATCCAACATGAGATTCATAAGTCTTAATATTGGTAGTCCCAATATGTTTTATAGGTTTNCTTGAAGTAGAAGGAATATCCCAACTCCTACTTCTAGATCTCCATCCAACATGAGATTCATAAGTCTTAATAATGGCAGGCCCAATATGTTTTATAGGTTTAATTCTCTCCTCATCCATTCTAAAATCAACTCCTGCCTGTTCACATAATGTAAAGATCAGGGCAGGGTGTGCTAAACCACCAGTAGTCTCTCCCAAAGCAATATAACAAGTGTTTCTATAAACAATAGAGCCTACATTTATCCTTCTCATATGCTGGATACAAAAATTCAAGATGGTTATATCCTTTGTAACCTCACTATGATGATTTGGTTGTATCATTCTACCAGAAATAAAGTAGTGTCAGGCTTTAGACACTACATTTAACATAGAAAGAGAAAAGTTTACCTTAAATCATTCTTCACCTTCCAAGCTCCTCTTCCATCAGTAAAAAAAGAAATAACTTCATTTAAGGTCTCATTTGTAGCAGAAAATGATTTGTACTGGCAGTTATACACATCCTCTGACTAATAAAATTCATTAATTCTCCTTGGAGTAAATTTTACCATCTTCCCACGAGCAAACACGTAGTCTTCAGAAGTTTCCTTATAGTTGGCATAGAACTCCATCACTACACCAATAATAGCCTCGGTAGTAAAGTAACAAAAATTCTCCCACTGCCGAGCATTGATTAATCTTTTGACTTCTCCACCCATATTTTTAAATCCTCGATCCAGAATTACTTTCTAAGTTGCAAGTAGACAATTGAAACAAATGTTAGCCTTTTAATTGAAAAATTTTTTATCATCATAATCCACCTTTCTCTGTCCCTTACTCATTCTCGGTGCCATGGTAATATAAGAAAATCTAATAAAATCCAAATAAATTCCTAAAAATTATGAAAATCACAATGTGGAACGTTTTAAACTTAAATATACTAAGTAAGAGTTCTTCATGAAAGGATTTTCTCAAAATAAATTTTGGATCTCGGCAATGTAAGATAAATCCTTAGTGAAAATAAAAAATTTTGAGTTCAAAGTGTAACTCTTACCTATAGAAGATGAAATCNGGATCTCGGCAATGTAAGATAAATCCTTAGTGAAAATCAAAAATTTTGAGTTCAAAGTGTAGCTCTTACCTATAGAAGATGAAACATAAACTTCTTTTGCCTTAAAATTGCCTCAAATTCAAGCAATAGTAAGCCCTAGGTGCAAAAACCAGAGGTAGAAGGTGACCAAAAGGGTAAAAAATGGTGTTTTCACTGTGCAAATTGTGAATTTTAAGGGGTTTGGGGATTTTCGGGTTGAGGGCGTTGTCAGCGCCAGTGGCCAAAAATTCACTTTTTAATTTTTGCAATTTTCAACTTTCTTTCAATTCACTCCATAGTCTATTTAGTCTTTTTGAACACTTAAACAATTCACAATCACCATGTCCTTAAATATGAAATGCATTCAAACATAATTTTAACAAGACCAATGGGTTGTCAAGTCAAACCCTAAAATAGAAATATTCATTTTTAAAGAAAGAAACTTATTTTTATTTGTCCTCATTTAGCTATATTTTCAAAAATTTTAAATTTAATATGNTTCAACTTTCTTTCAATTCACTCCATAGTCTATTTAGTCTTTTTGAACACTTAAACAATTCACAATCACCATTTCCTTAAAAATGAAATGCATTCAAACATAATTTTAACGAGACCAATGGGTTGTCAAGTCAAACCCTAAAATAGAAATATTCATTTTTAAAGAAAGAAACTTATTTTTATTTGTCCTCATTTAGCTATATTTTCAAAAATTTTAAATTTAATATGACCTGTGGTATTAATGGTTAACTTTACCAAACTAACTTTTATATACAAAAATACACCTTTACGAATACATTTTTCTAATCACTNATTTAATATGACCTGTGGTATTAATGGTTAACTTTACCAAACTAACTTTTATATACAAAAATACACCTTTACAAATACATTTTTCTAATCACTCTTTCACATACATAAAGCAAACTAAATTATAATTCAGCATCAAAATCAAGCCACAACACTAGAATGCTGACACTAAACTTTACACACAATCATAGTTAATAGAGTTCTAAGGAAAAGTAAAGTAAAGTAAAGTAAATTAAATCCACACAATCATATTAAAAACATCATTACTTTAAAATAGTAGAGAGTCCAACTTCTTTAATTATTCTGCTTCATCTTCAGTACTTTATCCTCCTTTAATATCTCCCATAAACTAGTAATGGAAGTACAAATTGTATAAGGGTCAGTACGGGAATTGATCAGTCAATCTTTCATCAATCCATCCATTTTTCTTGAACATCTGCACCAATCCTGCTTCAATTGTTCCAGTATGATCAATGTTCTCTTTCATCTAGGTGATCAAAAAGGTAATTAAGATTTTCTATTACATTCATAATACTCTAAAGTTCTCTTTCTATTTTCTTCATTTCTTCTCNCATACATAAAGCAAACTAAATTATAATTCAGCATCGAAATCAAGCCACAACACTAGAATGCTGACACTAAACCTTGCACACAATCAAAGGTAATAGAGTTCTAAAGAAAAGTAAAGTAAAGTAAACTAAAGTAAATTAAATTAAATCCACACAATCATATTAAAAACATCATTACTTTAAAATAGTAGAGAGTCCAACTTCTTTAATTATTCTGCTTCATCTTCAGTACTTTCTCCTCCTTTAATAACTCCCATAAACTAGTAATGGAAGTACAAATTGTATAAGGGTCGGTACGGGAATTGATCAGTCAAATTTTCATCAATCCATCTATTTTTCTTGAACATATGCACCAATCCTGCTTCAATTGTTCCAGTATGAACAATGTTCTCTTTCATCTAGGTGATCAAAAAGGTAATTAAGATTTTCTATTACATTCATAATACTCTGAAGTTCTCCTTCTATTTTCTTCATTTTCTTCTTCAAAGCTATTGAGCTTCCAGCTGTTTGTGGCATTAATGGTGTTGAAGCATGTGATGCATGATCCAAGATAACATCTAATGCTCCATTTCCATTCCCAATAAAATTGTCATCAATAGGAATCATGGGCTCCCAAAATAATAATACTTTCTTCCAACTTTCATATGAAACTTGAGATTGACTGCAAAGTAAGAAAATTGTGAAAGGATGTCCTAGTCCATATATTGGCTCATTCATAATAATACCGATAATAGATTTTAAAATAATCGATCCCACATCAATGGGCTTTTCCATTTGAATGCAATAGTGTAAAATAACACTTTCTTTTGTAACTCTACTAGTCTTCATGGTAGGGAGTAAATTTGTAGATATGAAGAAATGCCATTATTTTGATATTTGATTAAGCAGTGAAGTCGAGAAACTAACATATCCCTCATCTCTGATTTCCCAATTATCATTTTCATCCTTTAGAAAGTTAAATACATCTTGCATCATATCTCTAGTTGGGATAAAACTTGTATAATGATAGATTAGAACATTTTCTATCAAATACAAATCATTAATTTGAGTCGGAGTAAATGGTACAGCCTTACCTCAAACAAAGACAACTCCATTGGTAATTCCATGTAAATTAGCATAAAGTTCCTTTACTACGGTACAACAACTACAGCAGTAGTGTAGCGTAAAACTTCCCAACTTCTATGTACAATGATTTTCTCAATCTGTTAACTTGGATTATTTGATCTATGATTGACAAATTCTCTCTCCTTGATAAGTTTCTTTTTCGTAATGACTTTGTCGTATAATCTCTAAGCACCAAAACTGATAAACTTTCTTCTATTGAAAACTCCATACCTAGAAGTATTTTTGGAATTGGAAGCCATGGATTTCAAAATTTAGAAGTTTATGGTCATCCAAGGTAGTTTTTAGGACTTTAAAAACACCTCTCGGTGGTTATTTTGAATTGCAATCCTGCCAAAGTCTTCCAAATACGTTTTGAACTGCACAAACTGCTCTCGGCACTGTCAGCACTGTCAGCACCATGGTCCGTGTAGATAGGCGTCGTCGGCGCTAGAGGACAAAATTGTATCTCTTATTTTTTTGTTCAATTCGACTCCAATTTGTTTCTCCAATACCAATATTTGTCTTAATTTATGATATATAAAATTGTGTAGTATTCAAAAATATTAATATTTTCTAAAAACACTTATTAAACAAAATAGTAATATGTAGATACATATATAGATTTATATATGGGTTGCCTCCCACAAAGCGCTTGGTTTAACGTCATCTGCTCGACGTACCATTGTTTAATTAGGATGACTTTACATCAAAATTTCTTTAAATTGTGGCATGTGTCCTTCATAATAATATTTCAATCGATGAGCATTAACTTTAAATATCTTTCTAATTTTAAGATCTTTAATAACAACAGTTCTATAAGGATAGACGTTAATCACTTTAAATGATCCTAACCATCTGGATTTCAGTTTTCCTAAAAGTAATCTCAATCTTGTATTACATAATAAAACTTCTTGTCTAGGTTCAAACTTCTTTTTAATAATCTTCCAATCATGTCATATTTTCATTTTCTCTTTATAGATTTTTGCATTATCATATGTTTCATTTCAAATCTCCTCAAATTCATTGAGTTGCAATAATCTTTTCTAACCAACATCCTTTAGATTAAAATAAAATTCCTTAATAGCCCAAAATGCTTTATCCTCCAATTCTATTGGTAAGTGGCATGTTTTTTTTCTAAGAATATTTCTATATGAGGACATTCCAAAAGGAGTCTTATAGGCAATTATGTATTCTCAAAATGTAGTATCTAATCTAGCAGATCAATCTCATTTATAGCGATTTATAGCTTTTTCTAGAAATTTGTTTTATTTTATGATTTGATATCTGTGCTAGACCGCTGGTCTGAGGGTGATAAGCAGTAGATAATCTATGCATAATATCATATTTTTTAATCAATTTCTCAATTCTCTTATTCTTAAAATGGGATCCTCCATCTAAAATAATTACTCTCGGCATTTCATATCTTGTAAAAATATTTTTACTTAGAAATTTAGAAACACTCCAAGCATCACATTTAGGTGCAGCAATAAATTCAATCAATTTGGACATATAGTCAAGAGTNTAAAAATTTTTTAGGGTGGAAAATATTTAGCCAAAAATTTTTGTGATTGTTCTCCCCAAGTTCTGATAGATCCGAGTGCTAATGAGTTTAACCAAACTTTAGCTTTATCCCTTAATGAAAAAGGAAAAATTCTAAGCCTAGCAGAGTCATTAGATATATTTTTATTAAATCTCATTAATGTCAAGAAACATAGATAAGTAAATTTCACATTTTTTGGATTTTTCTTTGAATTTTTAGATTCATTTTAGTGAAAATCCATTTTTAGCCTTCAAAAATTATTTTAAAATTCAATATCTTCACTTAGAAGATTAGGAAAGGTATTACAATTGTTCCTAAGTGCTTGGAAAACAATTTAGAACATTTTCATAAATTTTTTTATTTTTGTGACTTTTATCATATTTTTATTATTTAAATATTAAAAATAGACTTGAAAATGAAATTTTTATTTTAATTTCAAATTTCTTTTTGAAAAATTCCTCTAATCACAGAGAACTCCAAAAACCAATTTTTTTAATTTTTTTGAGATATATTTTAATTATTAAAAATTATTTTAGTACCAAAAATGTCATTTAATTTGAGAAATCAATTTGAGTAATTAAATGAGCTCCAAATGTTTTGAAATTTTTATGTGGAGTTCTCTGAACTTCGAATCTTAGTGGAGATTAAAAATCAAGTCATTTAGATGTTTTTGTTACCTAAAATTAATTTTCTTTGTGTTTTAGGGTTGGGGAAAATTAGGTGCATTTTTAATGATTTAACCCATGAAATATTTTCCAAATTGTTCTTTTGTCATAANCAGAAATAAAGTAGTGTCAGGCTTTAGACACTACATTTAACATAGAAAGAGAAAAGTTTACCTTAAATCATTATTCACCTTCCAAGCTCCTCTTCCATCAGTAAGAAAAGAAATAACTTCATTTAAGGTCTCATTTGTAGCATAAAATGATTTGTACTGGTAGTTATACACATCCTCTGGCTAATAAAATTCATTAATTCTCCTTGGAGTAAATTATACCATTTTCCCACGAGCAAACACGTAGTCTTCAGAAGTTTCCTTATAGTTGGCATAGAACTCCATTACTACACCAATAATAGCCTCGGTAGTAAAGTAACAAAAATTCTCCCACTGTCGAGCATTGACTAATCTTTTGACTTCTCCACCCAGATTTTTAAATCCTCGATCCAGAATTACTTTCTAAGTTGCAAGTAGACTATTGAAACAAATGTTAGCCTTTTAATTGAAATTTTTTTTTTTATCATCATAATCCACCTTTCTCTGTCCCTTACTCATTCTCGGTGCCATGGTAATATAAGAAAATCTAATAAAATCCAAATAAATTCCTNTACTTTCTTCCAACTTTCATATGAAACTTGAGATTGACTGCAAAGTAAGAAAATTGTGAAAGGATGTCCTAGCCCATATATTGGCTCATTCATAATAATACCCATAATAGATTTGAAAATAATCAATCCCACATCAATGGGCTTTTCCATTTGAATGCAATAGTGTAAAATAACACTTTCTTTTGTAACTCTACTAGTCTTCATGGTAGGGAGTAAATTTGCAGATATGAAGAAATGCCATTATTTTGATATTTGATTAAGCAGTGAAGTGGAGAAACTAACATATCCCTCATCTCTGATTTCCCAATTATCATTTTCATCCTTTAGAAAGTTATATACATCTTGCATCATATCTCTCGTTGGTATAAAACTTGTATAATTATAGATTAGAACATTTTCTATCAAATACAAATCATTAATTTGAGCTGGAGTAAATGGTACAGCCTTACCTCAAACAAAGACAACTCCATGGGTAATTCCATGTAAATTATCATAGAATTCCTTTACTACGGTACAACAACTACAGCAGTAGTCTAGCATATAACTTCCCAACTTCTATGTACAATGATTTTCTCAATCTGTTAACTTGGATTATTTGATCTATGATTGACAAATTCTCTCTCCTCGATAAGTTTCTTTTTCGTAATGACTTTGTCGTATAATATCTATGCACCAAACCTGATAAACTTTCTTCTATTGAAAACTCCATACCTAGAAGTATTTTTGGAATTGGAAGCCATGGATTTCAAAATTTAGAAGTTTATGATCATCCAAGGTAGTTTTTAGGCCTTTAAAAACACCTCTCGGTGGTTATTTTGAATTGCAATCCTGCCAAAATCTGCCAAATACGTTTTGAACTGCACGAAGTGTTCTCGGCACTGTCAGCGCTGTCAGCACCATGGTCCGTGTAGATGGGCTTCGTTGGCGCTAGAGGCCAAAATTGTATCTCTTATTTTTTTGTTCAATTCGACTCCAATTTTTTTCTCCAATACCAATATTTGTCTTAATTTATGATATATAAAATTGTGTAGTATTCAAAAATATTATTATTTCCTAAAAACACTTATTAAACAAAATAGTAATATATAGATACATATATAGATTTATATATGGGATGCCTCCCATAAAGCGCTTGGTTTAACGTCGTCTGCCCGACGTACCATTGTTTAATTAGGATGACTTTAAATCAAAATTTCTTTAAATTGTGGCATGTGTCCTTCATAATAATGTTTCAATCGATGCGCATTAACTTTAAATATCTTTCCAATTTTAGGATCTTTAATAACAACAGTTCTATAATAATAGACGTTAATCACTTTAAATGGTCCTCACCATCTGGATTTCAGTTTTCCTAAAAGTAATCTCAATCTTGTATTACATAATAAAACTTCTTGTCTAGGTTCAAACTTCTTTTTAATAATCTTTCGATCATGCCATATTTTCCTTTTCTCTTTATAGATTTTTGCATTATCATATGTTTCATTTCAAATCTCCTCAAGTTCATTGAGTTGCAATAATCTTTTCTAACTAACATCTTTTAGATTAAAATTAAATTCCTTAATAGCCCAAAATGCTTTATGCTCCAATTCTATTGGTAAGTGGCATGTTTTTTTTCTAAGAATATTTCTGTATGAGGACATTCCAATAGGAGTCTTATAAGCAGTTATGTATGCTCAAAATGCAGTATATAATCTAGCAGATCAATCCAATTTATAGTGATTTACAGCTTTTTCTAGAAATTTGTTTTATTTTATGATTTGATATCTCTGCTAGACCGCTGGTCTGAGGGTGATAAGCAGTAGATAATCTATGCATAATATCATATTTTTTTAACAATTTCTCAATTCTCTTATTCTTAAAACGGGATCCTCCATCTATAATAATTACTCTCGGCATTTCATATCTTGTAAAAATATTTTTACTTAGAAATTTAGAAACACTCCGAGCATCACATTTAGGTGCAGCATTTAGGTGCAGCAATAAATTCAATCAATTTGGACATATAGTCAACAATAAGTAATTTATATAAATTTCCAAATGAAGGCATAAATGTTCCCATAAAATCTAATCCCCACACATAAAAAATTTCCACTTCCAATGTGTAATTTTGAGGCATTTCATTTCTTTTGGAAATATTTCCTACTTGTTGACATTGATCGCATGTTTTAATATATTCATTAACATCTCTAAAAAGAGTAGGCCAATAAAATCTAGGTTGCAAAATTTTATATGCAAGTGTATTTGTTCCAAAAAGTCCTTCAAATTCAGAATTCATGACATCTTTCAATTATTTGTTGAGTTTCTTCATAAGGCACACACCTTCTAATAATTATATCTTTACATTGACCTTTCAATTATTTGTTGAGTTTCTTCATAAGGCACACACCTCCTAATAATTAGATCTTTACATCGTTTCCTAAAAATATAATTTTGAATCATATATAAATTTCTTTAATTTTTATTCTTAATATCTGGTAGTAGAATATCACTTATAATATAATTTGTTATATCTGCATACCACGGTATATTGATTTCATCAATATTATATAATTGTTCATCAGGGAAATTTTCTAATGTTTCATTTGCAAAATTACTTAATATTTCTTTTTCTAGTTAAGATAGATGATCAGCTATTTGATTATCATTTACCTTTCTATCAACTACAATAAAATTGAAATCTTGCAATAGAAGTATCCATCTAATTAATCTTAGTTTAGCATCCTTCTTTTGCATCAAGTATTTGATAGCAGAATGATCTGTATGCACTATACATTTGGTTCAATCAAGTAAGGTCTAAATTTATCAAAGGCATATACAATAGCTAATAACTCTCTCTCAATAGTAGTGAAATCAATTTGAGCAATAATTAGAATTTTACTAGCATAATATATTACTTTAAAAACTTTTTTGTGTCGTTTTCCTAAAACAGCTCCAATAGTATAATTACTAGCATCGCACATTGTTTCAAATAGTTTCTCCCAATCAGGTGGAGCTATTATAGGTGCATTGATTAATTTTTCTTTTAATAATTCAAATTATTTTATGCATTCCTCATTAAAATCAAATTTTATATCTTTTTCTAAAAGTTGGCATAATGGCTTAATTATTTTTGAAAAATTTTTTATGTAACTTCTGTAGAAAGCAGCATGTCATAGGAAACTTCTTACCCCTCTAACTATAGTAAGAGGTGGTAATTTTTCAATAACTTGAATTTTTACAGAATTTAATTCCATTCCATTTTCAAAAATTTTATGCCCAAGTACAATTCCTCCTGCAATCATAAATTGACATTTTTCTCAATTTAGTACTAGGTTGATTTTTTCACATAATTCCAGAACTTTTTCTAAAATATTTAAACATAATTCAAATGAAGTCCCGAATACATAGAAATTATCCATAAATATTTCCATTCCATGTTCAATCAAATTACCAAAATTGACATCATACATCTTTAAAATGTCGCAGGTGCATTACATAGTCCAAAAGGCATTCTACGAAAAGCAAATGTTCCATAAGAGCTTGTAAATATTTTTTTTCTCTTGATCCTCAGGAGCAATTGAAAGTTGATCATAACTAGTGTATCAATCTAAAAAGCAGTAATATTTGTTTCCAGCCAATATATCCAATATTTGGTCTAGAAAGGATAAAGGAAAGTGATCTTTCCTGGTGGCCATGTTTAATTTTCATTAATCTATACAAATTCACCAACCAGTAACTTGTCTTATTGGAATTAATTAATTATTCTCATTTACTTCAACGACCACTCCTCCTTTCTTTGGAACGCAGTGAATTGGAAAATAATAGGATATATAATTTTAGCATCTAACCATTTTAAGATTTCTTATTTAACAACTTCTTTCTTTATTAGATTTAATCTCCTTTGAGGATCAGCTCTAGGTTTGTATTATTCATGTAATAGAATTTTGTGCATACAAATTGAAGGACTAGTTCCTTTAATATCTGTTAAAGTCCATCCGAAAGTATTTTTATATCTTTACATTTCTATTAATTTTGGTTCTTGAATTTCAATTAACTCAGAAGATATAATAACATACAAAGTATATATTTTAAATGGGCAGGTAATACTTGTTCAAGTGGTTTAATACTTGAAAGAATAAGATTTTTACTATCACTTCCAACAAATTTAAAGTTTCAAATTTGTCCTGAATATAATCTAAATTCTCTTCTTTTATTTCATTCTAAATATTATAATATTCTTCTTGCCTTAATTTTTCGTCAAATACTTCCTTAAATTTCTCATTACTTAGATAATTAGTAACTTCCCTCCTAAAATATTCATTATCTTTTTCTATTGCAGGTTATTTCATAGTTTTTTTAATAATAAATGTTACTTCTTGATCATTAACANTGGAGTCATTAATTTTGTGGCTTTGGGGTGGTTAGGCTAACTTTAATGCATGGGTCCAATGTGGGTTCAAATGACCAAAACTTGGGTTTAGGCTAGGCTAGACATTACCTTGAGCCCAATTGATTGATCAACATTTTGTAGATGATTTTAANAGAATCATGACATCTTTCAATTATTTGTTGAGTTTCTTCATAAGGCACACATCTCCTAATAATTAGATCTTTACATCGTTTCCCAAAAATAGAATTTTGAATCATACATAAATTTCTTTAATTTTTATTCTTAATATCTGGTAGTATAATATCACTTATAATATAATTTTTTATATCTGCATGCCACGGTATATTGATTTCATCAATATTATATAATTGTTCATCAGGGAAATTTTCTAATGTTTCATTTGCAAAGTTACTTAATATTTCTTTTTCTAGTTAAGATAAATGATCAGCTATTTGATTATCATTTACCTTTCTATCAACTACAATAAAATCGAACTCTTGCAATAGAAGTATCCATCTAATTAATCTTATTTAGCATCCTTCTTTTGCATCAAGTATTTAATAGCAGAATGATCTGTATGCACTATACATTTGGTTTCAATCAAGTAAGGTCTAAATTTATCAAAGGCATAACAATAGCTAATAACTCTCTTTCAGTAGTAGTGAAATCAATTTGAGCATTATTTAGAGTTTTACTAGTATAATATATTACTTTAAAAACTTTTTTGTGTCGTTTTTTTAAAACAGCTCCAATAGTATAATTACTAGCATTGTACATTGTTTCAAATAGTTTCTCCCAATCAGGTGGAGCTATTATAGGTGCAGTGATTAATTTTTCTTTTAATAATTCAAATTATTTTATGCATTCCTCATTAAAATTAAATTTTATATCTTTTTCTAAAAGTTGGCATAATGGCTTAATTATTTTTGAAAATTTGTTTATGTAACTTTTGTAGAAACCAGCATGTCATAGGAAACTTCTTACCCCCTCTAACCATAGTAAGAGGTGGTAATTTTTTAATAACTTGAATTTTTGCAGAATTTAATTCCATTCCATTTTCAAAAATTTTATGCCCAAGTACAATTCCTCCTGCAATCATAAATTGACATTTTTCTCAATTTAGTACTAGATTGATTTTTTCACATAATTCCAGAACATTTTCTAAAATGTTTAAACATAATTCAAATGAAGTCCCGAATAGATAGAAATTATCCATAAATATTTTGATTCCAAGTTCAATCAAATTACCAAAATTGACATCATACATCTTTAAAATGTCGCAGGTGCATTACATAGTCCAAAAGGCATTCTACGAAAAGCAAATGTTCCATAAGAGCTTGTAAATGTTTTTTTTCTCTTGATCCTCAGGAGCAATTGGAATTTGATCATAACTGGTGTATCAATCTAAAAAGCAGTAATATTTGTTTCCAGCCAATATATCCAATATTTGGTCTAGAAAGGATAAAGGAAAGTGATCTTTCCTTGTGGCCATGTTTAATTTTCATTAATCTATACAAATTCACCAACCAGTAACTAGTCTTATTGGAATTAATTAATTATTCTCATTTAATTCAACGGTCACTCCTCCTTTCTTTGGAACGCGGTGAATTGGACTCACCCAAGCACTGTCTGAAATAGGATATATAATTCCAGCATCTAACCATTTTAAGATTTCTTATTTAACAACTTCTTTCATTATTTGATTTAATCTCCTTTGAGGATCAGCTTTAGGTTCGTATTATTCATGTAATAGAATTTTGTGCATACAAATTGAATGACTAATTCCTTTAATATCTGCTAAAGTCCATCCGAAAGTCTTTTTATATCCTTACATTTCTATTAATTTTTGTTCTTGAATTTCAGTTAACTCAGAAGATAAAATAACATACAAAGTATATATTTTAAATGGGCAGGTAATACTTGTTCAAGTGGTTTAATACTTGAAGGAATAAGATTTTTACTATCACTTCCAATAAATCTAAAGTTTCAAATTTGTCCTGAATATAATCTAAATTCTCTTCTTTTATTTCATTCTCAATCTCATAATATTCTTGTTACCTTAATGTTTTGTCAAATGCTTCCTTAAATTGCTCATTACTTAGATAATTAGTAACTTCCCTCCTAAAATATTCATTATCTTTTTTCTATTGCAGGTTATTTCATAGCTTTTTTAATAATAAATGTTACTTCTTGAACATTAACACTCATTATTAATTCTCCTTTTTGCACATCTATCATATCTCTTCCTATGCCAAGAAATAGTCTCCCCAAAATAATAGGAATCTCTTTATCTTCATCCATATCTAATACTATAAAGTCTACAGAAAAAAAAATTATCCACTTTTACTAATACATCTTTTATAACTCCTATTGGATAAGTTATTGATCGATCAGCTAACTGAAGAGTTACAGTAGTAGGGGAAATCTCTCCTAAATCTAAATGTTTAAAAATGGATAGAGGCATAAGATTGATACTCGCTCCTAAATCACATAAGGCTTTTCAAAAAAAAAATTTGCCAATTGTACAAGGTATAGTAAAACTATCAGGATCTCTTAACTTTTCAAGATGCTTTTGCTAATTAATAACAATATAGTCTTCACTAATTACAATGGTCCCATGATCTGTAAACTCCTTTTCTTGTTTAGTATATCTTTCATAAATTTTACATCACTTGGCATTTGTTCCAAAGCCACAATGAAAGGAATGTTTATCATTAATTTTTTAAGAAATTCCAAAAAATTTGTAAATTGTTTATCTTTATTATTTTGCTTCAATCTTTGAGGAAACGGAGGTAGTGGTTTTTCTAAAGGAACTTGTATTTGTTTATTTTCATTGTGGTATCTTTTAATCTCTTCATTCTCCTCATTAACTTCAGTTTCTCTTTGGATTCTTGTTTCAACTTCTTTTCCACTTCGTAATTCAATAGCTTTAATTTGCTCCTTATTTTGATCTTTTGATCAACTTCCACAGTACTGAGAAGATTTCCCGAAGGTATGTTACTAAGTGTAGTAGCAATCTGTCCTAATTGATTTTGTATTTGATTTCCCATATTCAAAATTACTTCTTTCATCGTCAACATATTTTTCTTAACTTGTGGGTTAGGGTTAGAGTTAAATCTGGAAAGATAATAAGGTCGATAATTAGGATTTCCTTGGTTGTTTAAATTTTTTGAGGGGTTCACCAAATTGTTATAATTATTGTACATAAAATTAAGGTGATTATTCCATCCAGGATTGTAATAATTAGAATAGGGATTTTTATTTCTATTATTTATAGCATTCAAATTTTCATTNTCACTCCTAAATCACATAAGGCTTTTCCAAAAAAAATTTCACCAATTGCACAAGGTATAGTAAAACTATCAGGATCTTTTAACTTTTCAAGATGCTTTTGCTAATTAATAACACTACAGTCTTCACTAAATACAATGGTCTCATGATCTGCAAACTCCTTTTCTTGTTTAGTATATCTTTCATAAATTTCACATCACTTGGCATTTGTTCTAAAGCCACAATGAAAGGAATGTTTATCATTAATTTTTTAAGGAATTCCAAAAATTTTGTAAATTGTTTATCTTTATTATTTTGCTTCAATCTTTGAGGAAACGGAAGTAGTGGTTTTTCTAAAGGAACCTGTATTTGTTTATTTTCATTGTGGTATCTTTCAATCTCTTCATTCTCCTCATCAACTTCAGTTTCTCTTTGGATTCTTGTTTCAACTTCTTTTCCACTTCGTAATTGAATAGCTCCTTATTTTGATCTTTTGATCAACTTCCACAATACTAAGAAGATTTCCCGAAGGTATGTTATTAAGTGTAGTAGCAATCTGTCCTAATTGATTTTGTATTTGATTTCCCATATTCAACATTACTTCTTTCATCGTCAACTTATTTTCCTTAACTTGTGGGTTAGGGTTAGAGTTAAATCTGGAAAGATAATAAGGTCGATAATTAGGATTTCCTTGGTTGTTTAAATTTTTTGAGGGGTTCACCAAATTGTTATAATTATTGTAAATAAAATTAAGGTGATTATTCCATCCAGGGTTGTAATAATTAGAATAGGGATTTTTATTTCTATTATTTATAGCATTCAAATTTTCATAAGATAATTGAGTATTAATTATCTTCCCTAGTGAATTTTCCTCTAATACTAGTGGCATTTGAGAACAGTTCACTCCAATTTGATCAATCTTTTTCAATATAGCAGTAATTTGAGATTTNTTCATTAGATAATTGAGTATTAATTATCTTCCCTAGTGAATTTTCCTCTAATACTAGTGGCATTTGAGAACAATTCACTCCAATTTGATCAATCTTTTTCAATAAAGCAGTAATTTGAGATTCTAAAATAGACATTACATCAAAGTCATGAATACTAGCTACTCTCTTAGGATTTACCCGTTTAGAGGGCCATTGAAAATTGTTAGTAGTCATTTCTTTTATTAAAGCNCTCTCTTAGGATTTACCCGTTCAGAGGGCCATTGAAAATTGTTAGTAGTCATTTCTTCTATTAAAGAGTATGGTTCATCACAGGGTTTTGACATTAGTGATCCTCCTGCAGTAGCATCTGTAATAGATCTAAGCAATCCTACTAATCCATTGTAAACAGTTTCGATTATTAACCAATCTGGTAAAGCATGGTGTGGACATTTCTAAGGAGATCCTTAAATCTTTCCCAAGCTTCATATATCGATTCCCCTTCAAACTAACAAAAAGATGTAATATCGTTTCTAAGATTAAAAATTTTTTAGGGTGGAAAATATTTAGCCAAAAATTTTTGTGATTGTTCTCCCCAAGTTCTGATAGATCCGAGTGCTAATGAGTTTAACCAAACTTTAGCTTTATCCCTTAATGAAAAAGCAAAAATTCTAAGCCTAGCAACATCATTAGACATATTTTTATTAAATCTCACTAATGTCAAGAAACATAAATAAGTAAATTTCACATTTTTTGGATTTTTCTTTGAATTTTTAGAATCATTTTAGTGAAAATCCATTTTTAGCCTTCAAAAATTATTTTAAGCTTTAAAATTCAATATCTTCACTTAGAAGATTAGGAAAGGTATTACAATTGTTCCTAAGTGCTTGGAAAACAATTTAGAACATTTTCAAAAATTTTTTTTATTTTAGTGATTTTTATCATTTTTTTATTATTTAAATATTAAAAATAGACTTGAAAATGAAATTTTCATTTTAATTTCAAATTTATTTTCGAAAAATTCCTCTAATCACAGAGAACTCCAAAAACTAATTTTTATAATTTTTTTGAGATGTATTTTAATTATTAAAAATTATTTTAGTACCAAAAATGTCATTTAATTTGAAAAATCAATTTGAGTAATTAAATGAGCTCCAAATGTTTTGAAATTTTTATGGGGAGTTCCCTGAACTTTGAATCTTAGTGGAGATTAAAAATCAAGTCATTTAGATGTTTTGTTACCTAAAATTAATTTTCTTTGTGTTTTAGGGTTGGGGAAAATTAGGTGCATTTTTAATGACTTAACCCATGAAATATTTTCCAAAGAGTTCTTTTGTCATAGCAAACCTTCCAAAATTTTCTAAGAAACATGCTAATTATTATGATTAATTTATGAAAATAATAGACATAAACTTCAAAATTATAGATCTTTGTCTAGAGATCTCATCTGACTTTGGAAAAATTAGTGAATGTTCCCTAAGACAGAGGCAACAACATGCTAAAATTTCAAGTCATGATAAAATGTCTACATGCATGGAGAATAAAAAGACTCAAAAATAGTATTTAATTAATTAAAAATAAAACATGCATCAAATTAACTTCAAATTATTTCCACATTGGTCTCCTCTGTTCACGGAGCAAGAGGGTATTCTTATTTTATTTTTGTGATTTTTCTACACCAAGATTTGAATTTTTGAAGTTAGGGAGCATTTTCTGAATTATTTAAATCCCTATTTATTTTTTTAAATGCACGGCGCTAACTAGATCATAGGCGGCTCTGAAAACAAGCGTGGCGCGCTCTGGTTGGCGCTGCCATCCACGTAGTCGCTGACTCGACCCGCGCTTTATGAACCGAAGCGTTGTCCGGCTTCATCTCGTCCGTTGATGAGATAAATGCGCGATTGAACGACTCCCCATCATCATCCCCAAATAGGCTAACCCGAGAACTGTTCGTACTAAAACCTTAAGATCTCCCTCTATAATCAACCAAATCTCATGGGGTTCGATCCTATAAACTCGTCTAAGTGAGACGAACAGATCCATACAGTAATCATACAATTAAATTAAGCCTAATCAAATGGAGAATCAAAATAGGCTCGGGAGGAGGAGCATTTCAATACCTTTGCTCTGACAAGGGAAGCTTCAATCAGAGGTTCTCGGCACATTCATGGAGGTCCAAGGAGGCTAGAGATTGAGCCTCTTGTTGTGGTGAAAGGCTTACGTATGAATTGGACCAAGCTCGATTTTAGGTGTTGGTCTAGAGCTATGATAGGGTCTCTGTGGAAGGGAAATTTGATGGGGCTTCTCCTTCTTTCACTATGGTGAAGGTGTGGGTGAATTTAATTTGAGTTTGATGGACTGTGGAGGTGTGGTGAGCTCTATCCTGGTTTTTGGCAGAAGTTTGAGCTCAAAATTGAGCTTCCACAGTGGGAATCAGTGGGGGAAAGTGGTTGGGTTTAGCTGAGGAGGTCTCAAAGAGTCTCTGGGAGCAATTTGGAGGGGTCTCTCTGTGAAATTTTTAGCACACCCTCCATTCCCGTGGAGGTGAGTTTTTTATAAAAATGGCTTAAGGCTTGTTGTCATGGCCAATGAGGGGGTGAAGAGTGATGTTTATGTGGAGGGTAGAGATGCTCTAACATTTAATTTGGATGAGGTGGCCTCTAGGTTTGAAATGGGTTTGATTACATGGGGGTGGCTCATGATTTTGGTGTTCTTTGTCCACTAGGCCAGCCAGCCAGGCCAGAGGAGGTGGCCAGTAGGCTCAGGGACCTCAGAGGAATCTGTCGCAGCAATTAAATGGGTTTGAGCTGTGTTTTGGCAAAAAGATCTTAAGCTTAAGCAAATATGGAATGAAATCCCTTAATTTAGGGGACCTTTGGTTCATGTANTTCCAAAATTTTCTAAGAAACATGCTAATTATTATGATTAATTTATGAAAATAATAGACATAAACTTCAAAAATATTGATCTTTGTCTAGAGATCTCATCTGACTTTGGAAAAATCAGTGAATGTTCCCTAAGAAGGAGGCAACAACATGTTAAAATTTCAAGTCATGCATGGAGAATAAAAAGACTCAAAAATAGTATTTAATTAACTAAATAATAAAAAAATGCATCAAATTAACTTCAAATTATTTCTACATTAGTCTCCTCTGTTCACTGAGCAAGAGGGTATTTTTATTTTATTTTTGTGATTTTTCTACACCAAGATTTGAATTTTTTAAGTTAGGGAGCATTTTTTGAATAATTTAAATCCCTATTTATCTTTTTAAATGCACGACGCTAACTAGATCATAGGTGGCTCTAAAAACAAGCGTGGCGCACTCTGGTTGGCGCCGCCATCCACGCAGTCGCTGACTCAACCCGCGCTTTATGAACCGAAGCGTTGTCCTGCTTCATCTCGTCCGTTGATGAGATAAATGCGTGATTGAACGGCTCCCCGTCATCATCCCCAAATAGGCTAACCCGAGAACTGTCTGTACTAAAACCTTAAGATCTCCCTCTATAATCAACCAAATCTCATGGGGTTTGATCCTATGAACTCGTCTAAGTGAGACGAACACATCCATACAGTAATCATACAATTAAATTAAGCCTAATCAAATGGAGAATCAAAATAGGCTCGGTAGGAGGAGAATTTTAATACCTTTGCTCTGAGAAGGGAAGCTTCAATCAGAGGTTCTCGGCACATTCATGGAGGTCCAAGGAGGCTAGAGATTGAGCCTCTTGTTGTGGTGAAAGACTAAGGTAAGAATTGGACCAAGCTCGATTTCAGGTGTTGGTCTAGAGCTTTGTCTTAGTTTTTGGTACTTCTCCTTCTTTCACTGTGGTGAAGGTGTGGGTGAATTTAATTTGAGTTTGATGGACTTTGGAGGTGTGGTAAGCTTTGTCTTGGTTTTTGGTAGAAGTTTGAGATCAAAATTGAGCTTCCACAGTGGGAATCAGTGGGGGAAAGTGGTTGGCTTTAGCTGAGGAGGTCTCAAATAGTCTCTGGGAGCAATTTGGAGGGGTCTCTCTGTGAAATTTTTAGCACACCCTCCATTCCCGTGGAGGTGATTTTTTTTATAAAAATGGCTTAAGACTTGTTGTCATGGCCAATGAGAGGGTGAAGAGTGATGTTTAGGTGGAGGGCAGAGATGCTCTAACATTTAATTTGGATGAGGTGGCCTCTAGCTTTGAAATGGGTTTGATTACATGGGGGTGGCTTACGATTTTGGTGTTCTTTGGCCACTAGGCCAGCCAGCCAGGCCAGAGGAGGTGGCCAAAGGGCTCGGGGACCTCAGAGGAATCTGTCGCAGCAATTAAATGGGTTTGAGCTGTGTTTTGGCAAAAAGATCTTAAGCTTAAGCAAATATGGAATGAAATCCCTTAATTTAGGGGACCTTTGGTCCATGTATTAGCTTAGGTGGTTTTATGGAGTTTAGACTGGTCACTAGGGTCCAACTAATGGCTGTGGAGTTATTAATTTGGTGGCTTTGGGGTGGTTAGGCTAACTTTAATGCATGGGTCCAAAGTGGGTTCAAATGACCAAAACTTGGGTTTAGGCTAGGCTAGACATGACCTTGAGCCCAATTGATTGATCAACATTGTGTAGATGGTTTTAGTGAAGATTTTTGGTGAAGGACTGAAATGATTTTGAATTCAATTGGAGGGTCAATTTGGAGGACTTTTGAAATTGGGTCAATCTTGGCATGTTGGGCTAGACTTGGGTCTAGATTGGGCTAGGCTTGGAATTTGGCTCAATTCAATGTTTTAAATGATCAAGGGATATGTTATAAAGATTTTTCATGAAGTAATGGAATGGAAATTTTGGAGCTAAAGCGATCAATTTGGTGGAATTTTGAGGCATGGCCAATTTGGGGTAAATTTGGGGATTTTTGAATTTGGGTTGGAATTAAATAAAATTGAGGCTTCACCAAGGCCAACTGAAGGTGAATTTTGATGTTTAGGAATTCTATGAACAGTTTACAACATAAATTGTGGCAAATTGAGTAGGCTATGAGTTTAATTGGGTGAGATTAGGTCATGTGGCCAAAATTGGGGTTTTCGATTTGGATCAAAATTGGGCTCAAAGAAGGTTTATATTGGTCATATGAAAGGTTAATTTCAGTTTAGTTTTGAAATTGGGAGAAATTGGGACCAATTTGATGGACATTTGAAGCGGATTTGGGGAGATTGAGCCTTTAAAGGCAATTTGAGGGTTTTTGTCAAAGATGGTCAAATTGGCCAAATTGGGTCATGTGATAGTTTAGAAAAATGAAATTAGAAATATTTCAAATATTTTGGGAATTTTTAGAATTTTTTGGAATTTTTGGAATTTTGGGCTAAGGAGGGGTATTTTTGTAATTTGGCATTTTTTTGGTGATTTTGGGTAATTTGGGTATTTTCAAATGGTTTGAAATGATTTTTGAACAAATTTGGGTATTTCGGGTAAATTTGGGGATTTTGGCCAAATTTAGGGTCCTAAGGGTATCTAGGTAATTTGGGGGAGTTTAGGGGCAAAAGGCTATGTTGGGCATTTTGGTAGAGTTAGGGTGCCAAACACCATAAATAAGCCATGGGCCAATGAAAACCCCATTTTGGGTCCTTTATGTACTGGTCTTAGCTAAACCCTAGCCTAGGGCTAGTAGGTTTAGGGGACCATTTGCATGAGCATCCCAAAAGTATCAAGCGATTAAAGTCAAGAAGTTTTGGTTTGTGCTTGTGAGTTGTTGTGGTGAGGTGATTGTTAGTGAGTACCTTAGCTCTAAACCAACACCCAAGGCCAACCCTAAGGTCCAACAATCCTATAGGAACTCTTCTTGAGCTCCCCCATAGTGACCCCACCTACTAAGTGCTAGGGGTTATGACCAATATGTAGAACTTCAAGTTGAGTAAAGAGAAGTTTAGAATTTCTAATGGTGAGGGTTCCTTTTCTAGTTTTCTTGGAACAGTCAACACGAAGTCCTATGGCTAGACCTTAGGCTACTAAAGAGGAAAACTAGACCTCAACCAAAATTGAGGTCAACAATGTATGCTTAGAAAATGTTCATTTGAGTTAATTAGAGGTTAACGTAAGACGGTATGGAGCAGATTTCCACAAAAACCAAACTCTAGTAAATTTAAGCTCTGGTGATGATACGTCAGATTAGCACATGATGCGCCAATTTACAGAGCACTGACACATGATGCGCCAAAGACCGGAACATGTCAGATCTACTAAAAAACTGTGAAATTGCTCGACCAAGCTCCATTTTCATTGCTTAGGTTGTCTCCTACCTCTAAACCTTGACCTAGGGCTTTTTATTGAGGACAATAAAGAAGATTTTGGACGCTAAAAATCATAGATTTCATCTTCTCTTGGTAAGAGCTTCACTTTAACTTAGAATTTTTTTATTTTTACCATGGATTTTTCCTACATTATAGAAGATCCAAATTTTGGGATTTTTTATGAAAAATCTTGAATAAAACTCATGGTGAAAAGTTTGTTACTAAATAATCTTGCTTAAGGAGTTAGATTTTTTGATTTAGTAATTTATTGGAATTTATTTGGATTTTCATAGAAATTTCGATGGATCCCCGATTTAAGAGAGGAAGGACGTCCGAGGATTTTGATTCATGAAGATTTGTTAGCTTCAAGTCCCAACATAGTTACTATACACAAATGGAGACCAATAGATTGATCTAAGAATGGGAATTTGCAAACCCGGGTGGCGAGATCAAAAGGTTGATCCTTGCCAGAAATTGGTAAATATTATGCTACATCACTGTAGTAGCAATTGTCCCCATGATTTAGGAGTTTTATTCCAATTAAGGTTCACTGTTGATGACCACATACTAGTTAGAGGTAAATAAGTTGAATTTACTACTGATCGAATCAATAATTTCTATGGGCTGAGAAATGTTTTTTATTATGAATATGTTGCATTCTTGTTAACTGATTCATCACTGGATGAAGTGCTTGCCTTTTTTACTGATGGAAGAGGAGACTGCAAGATTAAGAATAATAAGATAGTTAACTTCTTTGGTTCCATGTTGACTAGCCATTCAAAGGTATGGCATCACTTTATTTCTACTAAATTATTGTCAACGAATTATCTTGCCGATGTTACAAAAGATAGAGCTTATTGAATTATTGCATTCAGAACATGAAAGCAATAGATGTTGGTGCACTTATAGTTCATCGTGCTCTAAGTATAGCTGGTAGTTCTACAGCTAGTGGTTTGGGATACCCTGCTTTAATTTTCACTTTATGTGAATAGTAGAAGTAGAATCCCATAAAAATGAAGAAAGATTACAACCATAGAATCATGTTGGGAGACGTATGATTCAAATAGTTGAATCATTTGTTGAATCTAGAGGGGGAAGAAGGGATATACCCTCTACATGAGTTGAAGGGGCATCTACTTCTCACCCTGCATCATTAGAAAACATTATGGACCAACTCATGATTCAACAAATGGACATAATTAACATTTAGGGTCAGTTGGGATAGATTAGAGCAAGAAATGATGAATATCATTAAAGGAAAGTTCAGATGATATTAATTTTTAAAATGTTATGGTGAGACATCTTAGGGGAGAGCCTAATGTGGAATTTCCTCCTTGTCCCAATTTCACTCCCTATTGTCACCTCCCAAAAGAGCCCTTATGGGTGGTGGGCAACCCAGGACTTAAATACTACTTTTTGCCCCTACACCTAGCCGATGTGGGACTATTTGTCCGTGACATTCTCCTCCACCCAATCACGTGACGCCCTCGTCACGAATCAGCTCCACCGAGGGTCCCACTGGACCATGGACAGTCCACACACCTGGCAGGCAGTAGTCTGCTCTGATACCACTTGTCACCTCCCGAAAGAGCCCTTATGGGTGGTGGGCAGCCCAGGGCTTAAATACGGCTTTTCGGCCCTACACCTAGCTGATGTGGGACTATTTGTCCATGACACTATGCTCCTATTCAGGATAAAGATGAGGAAGAAGAAGAAGATGATGATGATGATGAGGAAGGAGATGAAGACTGATACTTTTATGAGTCTAGTGTAGTTTGTTTTTTTTTTGTTTGTTTGTTATTTGTGATTGAAATGTGTTGTATTTTCATTTGAGAACTGTTGTTGTAAGAATTTTCATGTTATGTTTTAGACATAATTAAAACAGTAACAATAGGCTTTTAATTTTTCTGCATTTTTAGTATTTTCACTTTTATTTTTTAGTTTTTTGTATTTTTTATTTTAATTCTTAGCAAATTCTTTAGAATATATTTTTACTTCTTTTAATGCTTTAAATTCTATATGTTTTTAAAGTTAGTATCTGCAGTATACCAGAGCTTAGTTTCATAATCAGAAACCCTCTATAGTTCAGTTTTTATTTTTAAGCATTTACTGTTTTCTTTCACCCACTAAATTTTGTACTAAAATATTTTTAAATTACTTAAAAACTTAAGTTAGGGGGGGGGGAAGAAAATTTTCTTTTGAAAAGAAATAAACTTAAGTTAACTATAATTTTAAAATTAATGTAGCATGACTTGGGGACATTAAGATTTAACTTTAAATGACTATACTTAGGTTTAAAAATATTATGGTAAATTTAGGTAAAANCCACCGAGGGTCCCACTGGACCATGGACAGTCCACACACCTGGCAGGCAGTAGTCTGCTCTGATACCACTTGCCACCTCCCAAAAGAGCCCTTATGGGTGGTGGAAAGCCCAGGGCTTAAATACTGCTTTTCAGCCCTACACCTAGCCGATGTGGGACTATTTGTCCATGACACTATGCTCCTATTCAAGATAAAGATGAGGAAGAAGAAGAAGATGATGATAATGATGATGAGGAAGGAGATGAAGGCTGATACTTTTATGATTCTAGTGTAGTTTGTTTTTTTTTTTTGTTTGTTTGTTATTTGTGATTTAAATATGTTGTATTTTCATTTGAGAACTGTTGTTGTAAGAATTTTCAGGTTATGTTGTAGACATAATTAAAACAGTAACAATAGGCTTTTATTTTTTTTTTGCATTTTTAGTATTTTCAGTTTTGTTTTTTAGTTTTTTGTATTTTTAATTTTAATTCTTACCAAATTCTTTAGAATATATTTTTCTTCTTTTAATGCTTTAAATTCTATATGTTTTTAAAGTTAGTATCTGCAGTATACCAGAGCCTAGTTTCATAATCAGAAACCCTCTACAGTTCAGTTTTTATTTTTAAGCATTTACTATTTTCTTTCACCCACTAAATTTTGTACTAAAATATTTTTTAATTACTTAGAAACTTAAGTTAAGGGGGGAGGTGGGGGGAGAAAATTTTCTTTTGAAAAGAAATAAACTAAATTTTATTTGTCCCTAGTTAACTATAATTTTAAAATTAATGTAACATGACTTGGGGACATTAAGATTTAACTTTAAATGACTATACTTAGGTTTATAAATACTATAGTAAATTTAGGTAAAGAGTTTTTAATAATGAAGGTCAATTCTAAAGTTAAAATTATTTGGTATGATAGGGTAAGACTATGTTATTCTATTTAAAGTAAAGGAAGTTGTATTTTTGAAGTATTAAGAATTTTAGAGTTTCATGTAAGAAGAAAAGAATGAGACTTTATGAAAAATCATAAACTAATATGAATTTATAAAGTCAAGAAAGGGATGGAGTTTTGACTTTAAGAAGAGGATAGTAAAGTTCAAAACTATTAAATGCTATCCAGATATAGTAATCCTCACTTAAAAAAAAAGAAAAAGAAAAGAAAGGATTGTAAGAATTTGAAAAGAAAAGAAAAGAAAGGAAAAATAGGAGAAGCTTGGGGAGATGTCTAATCAAAAATTAGCTTCACTTGAATCAACTTAAGGAATGAGCTTATTACATTTTTTAAACTTGTATTGGAGTATTAGTAGCATTCTTAGTAAAGTCTTCATGAAGTTATTTTTCATATGATTATTCTAAATATTCTTAATATGACAAATTACAATTTTTCTTGAAATGAATAGAGATTCATCAATCTTAAATTTATTACTAAGTATTTCTAGACTTAGAATTTGAATCTAAGTTATTAAAGGTTTTTCTTAAATTTTGTTATTCTATTAATTAAACTAAAGTATAGAAGTTGTAAGTAAATCTCTATACTAATTCATAAGTTTTTTATGTAATAAAAGCGTCACTTTAGGACAACTTACATTTAAGTTTGGGGGATTTTGATACACCATAATAATATATTATTTTAAGTACATATTTTATGCTTAATTTTAGTGATATTGCACTTTAAAGAAGGGTATTTTCATGTTTTTGTTGCAGATATATCATTTTTAGGTATTCAAAGCAAAAATGACAAAAGGAAGAAATTTGGAGCCAAAACAATGAATTTTGAAACTCTGGCGTATGATGTGTCGTTGAACATAGGTTTGGTGCATGATGCGCCAAAACTGGCGCAAGATGCGCCTGAGATGACCTTTTGCAGATTATGGCAATTCGAGATGAATTTTGAGCAAATTTTCAAAGAGACACTTGTTCTACACAGCTATTGGAGTAATTCAATTCATCTAGACACTTTGGAAGGTTCTTTTTATAAAGGGATATGTCACTTTGATCAAATGACACATCTTTTGAATTCAAAGAAGTTCACTTTTAGAGAGAATTTTTTAGGGAATTTTGAACTCCATTTGAAAGGAGGCAGCCCAAAATAATAGATAAATATTTCAAGAAGTTTAGAGGGGTGGGGAAATACGAAAGTGGGGGTGGCGTGAAAGGCAATGAGAGAAGAAGAGGAGATTTTCTTCTAGGGTTGTAAGAGGAGAGATAATGTGAGAGATTTCTTCTTACTTACATTTCTAAAGAAAATTTAGTGTGCTTGTAAAGAGAGAAGGGCTTGGAGAGAACTTCTAGGGATTTTCTTGGGAAGGATTATGAGATAAGTTGTGTCTTGTATTTCTTTTATTTTGTAAACATATTTTTATATATGAAATTTGTGTTTTGTCGTATCCTTCTCATGAATTCTGAGTATTCTTCTTTATTCTTCTCCCTCTGTTAAGATATGATTTTGTGAAGAATTGATTTTATTTTCTATGGTTTTAAATGTTAATAATTTGTGATGATTTGAACTCTGATGTTCATTTACTTTTTGATCTAGCTAATTGAAATGTTAAAACAAGTAGAGAAACATATGTTCTAAAAAGGTCTATGATTTGTACAACAGGGGGTGAATCACATTTGATTTAATGGAAGAGTATGTCATTGTTGACCTCACTTTTGGTTGAGGTCTAGAAATTTCTTTAGTAGCCTAGGTCTAGCCATAGGACTTTCCTACTGACTAGTCTTAGAAAACTAGAAAAGGTACCCTCACCATTAGAAANNCCCCAAATTAGCCCCAATATTGGCTGACACCCCAAATCTCAACAATTGAATGCCCTAAACCTCAAATTGGCATCCAATTTTTGCTGAAAATTCTTTGTGAGGTCATTTGTGACCAAACACAATAATCAATTTGAGCTTAGTCCAAAGCTAGCTCAAGTTTGAACCAAATTAGCCCCACATGCCTAATTTGGGTCTAAATCCAAATTTCATCAAAATCCACTAAATTCACTACCAAATTTATTTCAAAATGACTTTCATCCTTCATAAAAGTTGTTCATCATGATGTTTTACACCAAACACGACAATCAATTTGGACTTAGCCCATGGCTAGCCCAAGTTTGACCCAAACTTAGCCCAATATGCTTAAAATGGGTCAAAAATCAAAAATCCACCAAATTGATTAACCAATTGACCTCAAAATGACTTTCACCCTTCATGAAAGTTGTTCCTCATGGTATCTTACACCAAATGCCATATTTGATTGGGCCAATTGACATGTCTAACCTAGTCCAAACTCAAGCTTTGGTCATTCGACCATTTAATTGGGCCAATTGACATGCCTAACCTAGTTCAAACACAAGATTTGGTCATGTGCACCATTTGGACTTATGGCCAAATCCAAACCAATTGAGCTTGGTATGGTCAAATGAGCCTTACCTTAACTTATCCTAGACTCTAGAGTTGAGTTTAAATTCAGCCACCAACCCATGGTTAAGCTTGATATTTATCTCATGGGTAAAAATTTTATTTTTTTATTTTTAAAGGGATAAAGAGAAGGTTAAATCAAAGTACTTACAATGGATAAAGAGAAGGTTAAATCAAAGGACTTGCCATACCACATGTCAATACTCTATGGTGCGTTAAATCAAAGTACTTGCTATACCACATGTCAATACTCTATGGAGCCATTTTTACTGCTCAATATAAGCTTTAACCATGACCCAACCCTTGGTTAACCACTTTAACCCAAGTTAAAGCCCAAAATCGTGATCCCCCACATGGCCAATACCCAAATTTAAGCCAAGAAGCCACCTCAACCCAAATTGAGCTGAGAGCTCCTCTACTTAACACCTAAGCAGTGGGGCTAACCCCTCAATTGGCCAGCCAAGCTTCCCCTTGGCAAATTTCTATAAAATGCCCCCCCCCCACGGCATTGAATGGTGGGGTAAAAAATTTTTCAATAAGGCANCCTCTCGGAGCAAAGGTATAACCTCACTCACTCTCCCGAGCCTTCGCGAGCTCTCCATTTATGATGGCTTGATTTCATAGTATGTTTACCATATAGATGTGTTCGTCTCTTCAAGACGAACAATTTAAAAAAATCATCAAAATCCATTAAGAAATGAGAGAGATATTAAGGTTTTAAGTTGGACGGCTTTCGGTTAAGGCCAACGGGGACGATGAACGGATGTTGTCCATTCTCGCGTGTATTGAATGGATGGCGGAGATCAAGCCAGACAATCCTTTGAAACAATACGGTGGGCCGCGTGGCAGCTGACTCAGAAGGCGGTGTCGAATAGAAGCACGTCGCGTGGCTGTTCGACGGATCCGATGATCCAGTCAGCTCGCGGTTTGAATAAATAAATAGGGGTATTTAATAAATTCAGAAAATAACCCCTAAACTTCAAAAATCCATATCTTTGTATAGAAAATTTATAAAAATAAAATAAAAATACTCACTTGCTCAGTGAATAGAGAGAATCATATGGAATTATTTTCACATTAATTTGATGCATAAATTATTTTTAAAAAATAAATTATAGTTAGGGGTTTTTCAATTCTCCATTCATACTGGAATATCACCTTGACCCCAAATTTTTATATGTTGTAGCCTCTGTCTAGATTCACATATTGAGCATTTTTCCAAAGACATAAGAGATTTCTAGACAGAGATCTTAATTTTCTAAGTTTTTATGCATTTTCTACTCAAATAATTATAGAAAAGTTTATGTGGCTTAGAAAATTCTACAAAAATTCATGTAAGCTCCCTACGGCTAGACTAGTTTTAAGAAATAATTTCATAATTTTTAATAATCAAAACATCATTGTTTTGAGCAAACCCTAATTTGCTTAAAATATTTAATTTGAAGCACACAGAGATTAAAATCACTTGATTTTTGTTCTTCACTGTGTCTCATAAGTCAGAAAACTTACATAAATNGTTGGACGGCTCTCGGTTAAGGCCATCGGGGACGATGAACGGATGTCGTCCATTCTCGCATGTATTGAATGGATGGCGGAGATCAAGCTGGATAATCCTTTGAAATGATACGGCGGGCCGCGTGGTAGCTGACTCAGAAGGCGGCGTCGAATAGAAGCGCGTCGCGTGGCTTTTCAACGGATCTGATGATCCAGTCAGCCTGCTGTTTGAATAAATAAATATGGGTATTTAATAAATTCAGAAAATAACCCCTAAATCTCAAAAATCCATATCTTTGTATAAGAAATTTATAAAAATAAAATAAAAATACTCACTTGCTCAGTGAATAGAGGATATCATATGGATTTATTTTTCAATTCTCCATTCATATTGGATTATCACCTTCACGCCAAATTTTTATATGTTGTAGCCTCTGTCTAGGTGCACAATTTGAGCATTTTTTCACAGACATATAAGATCTCTAGAAAGAGATCTTAATTTTCTAAGTTCTTATGCATTTTCTACTCAAATAATTATAGAAAATTGTATGTGACTTAGAAAATTCTACAAAAATACATGTAAGCTCCCTATGGCTAGAGTAGTTTTAAGAAATAATTTCATAATCTTTGAAAATCAAAACATGACTGTTTTGAGCAAACCCTAATTTACTTAAAACATTTAATTTGAAGCACACAGAGATTAAAATCACTTGATTTTTATTCTCCACTGTGTCTCATGAGTCANCATAGAGTTAGGAAGGTTTCCAAAACATTACTTTTCCAGCTCTATAAACATAAACTGCTCTGACATGCATTTCGAGTTGCA
>JXCR01122785.1:0-19326 GCA_002079205.1 Phalaenopsis hybrid cultivar | reverse complement strand
TAGAAACCCACTTCACTTTGCCAAATTACAAGATAAAAGAATAATTCCCATAATTATCAAAATTTTGGAAACTTCATTAGCATAAAATGACTTTTGAATTTAGGGTCATGACTTTAGAAATTAATGATTTCACACCCTTAAAATGATATTTAAAATGATATTGATAATGATCACTTAAAGTTTTAAATATTACACACACTTAATACATTCACTTAGGTCTTAAGGACTTAGTGGTGAACTTAAGTTGAAATCCGTATTTAAATGATCTTGATAATGATCATTTAAAGTTTTAAATCTTTTCAAAATTAATACACAAAATGTTTAAATGATCTTGATAATGATCACTTAAAGTTTTAAATCTTTTCAAAATCAATACACCCACTGATACATTCACTCAGGTCTTAAGGACTTAGTGGTGAACTTAAGTTGAAATCCATTTGTTAAAAAAGGCTTGTTAAAAGAAGATTTAGAAAAATCAACATAATCAAATTCTTTTAAAACACCACAAGTCCAATTAGGACTAAAATTCACTCACTTAGGTCTTAAGGACTTAGTGGTGAACTTAAGTTGAAATCCACTTGTCAAAAGAGGAATTAGAAAAAATCAACATAATCAAACTCTTTTAAAACACCACAAGTCCAATTAGGACTAAAATTTGGCTTAAGTATTCTTAATAACACTAATTTGTCTNTTGACATTATAACCAAATGACCTAGAAAACTTGAACTCTACTACAACGAGGAGCTTGGAGCTTACATGGTGGCCAGCCCGACCATCTTCAACAGCAAGAGGATCTACACTATTACATCCCTTCCTCAGCTTTAAACAACAAAGTCATAGGATATCAAGGTTGTTTGCCTAGTGCAACATAAATCCTCAAACAAATTTTTTAGGCATTTGTACAATCCTGTTATACAATCTAAGCCCTAACTCGTCTTAGGACTCCGAGGTAGTCATTTGTCACGACTTAAATCCTCACATCTTCAAGGTTATTTGTGTTGATTGCTTCACACAAATGTAAATCCTAATAAATAAAAAAAAATTGCACTATGAAACATCTAAATGATTTCTCCTAAATTGAAGCCAAATAATAGGATAGCTTGGGAAGTAACTGAAGTTCTCCTTCGGATCCGTGACATCCTCTAGTGTTTCCTCCTTTGGACTCCAAAACAAAATGTTCCAAATTTGAATCAATCCCCCTTCACACTTCTTAGTCCGATATCTTTGAAATGTCCTTACCATTCAAACTTCTTGAAGGTAATTTTTCTTGATTTTTATTAAGATTATTCTTAGGTAACTTCAGTTATCTATGATGTAATTAACTATAAGGGCTTGCCCTTATAGGAAGCTTTTCCCGAACCCAACATAATATAAATCCTATTTAATTCCTTATATTAAATAAGGGAACTTGTCGGCCAATACATTGGTTTCACAGACCAAATGGATGTAATAACTTTCTTTAGTTTATTTGAACAAGCCTCACCCTCAACTCTTGTGTTTATCCTTCGGGATAGATACAGGATTTGATGTAAAGCGCTCTTTCATCTAAACTTTGAAAATTATGGGGTCAGTTTGACTTCATCTTTTTCAAAACTAAAATTTTTTTAAAAACTTCCTTCCAAAGTAGGAACGGGATTTCAATTCTGATGACCGACAGCTTCTTACGGGCAAACCCCACACCAAAAATAGTGTCGACAGTCATCCATGGAATTGAGTGCAAACAAATAGGAAAATATACTTTGTCGGATGCAGAATTAGAGATTTTAAGGTGACAAATTAAACTCCCTAATTTGGTACAATTGATTGAAAACTAATGTGAGATTGTTAACTCTCAGATGAGGGAGTTGTGAGAGCTCTAGAGTGATAGCTGGTATCCTCCTAGCCTAACCACGGAATTAAGGACCAAACTCTAGATTAGTCATTGTTCTTTATAGCACCTGAAAGAGGGTAAAAAATTGGATTGCTCCTATTTGGCACAAAAAAGTTTATATATATATTTTCAAATGATTTTATATTATATTATATTATATTATATTATATTTTAAAAGCAACCGACAAACTTCCCATTTGGCGACCAACACTCCCTAGGAAATTGGATGGTCTCCATGCTTGGTCATGGAGGGGAGAATTTATAATTGAGGTCAATGAGGAGGCCTCAACCTCTCATTGGCTTGTGGTTTTATGCTTAGGTGGCGAGCAAATTGGAGCACCAAGCTAATAGGGGAATGCCACAGAGGATGGGTTCAATTTTGAGTTTTAATCATGAGTGAGGCCCTTGGTTTTGAGCTCTCTGGCGACTAGGCTGGCTTGCTAGAGCTGAGCTGGTGAATGGTTAAGTCAGAGGGCTAGAGATCCTTATTCGTGATAGCTTGGGGGATTGGAAAGGCTGGTGGAAAACGACCCCTTTGTTTAGCCAATTTTGTGGGAAAATCTCCCAAATCAAGGGACCCTTCATCCATGGCACCACTAGGGTGCTCTAAGTCGAACTAGGCTGGTTCCTATGGTCCCAATTGTGCTTGTGGTGACCAAGATTGGGCTAGACCAAGTTGCTTGAGGTGAATTTAGAGTTTGGGCTTAAGACCATGGCTGGTGCTTAGACTTGGGTTTCAGCTTGACTAGGGTTTAGGTTAGGGTCAATTTAAGGTACAATTCGGTGTAGAATATTGATATGAGGCATTTGGTTATTAATTGGGTTGAAATTGAGGTGTCATGAAGTGCAATTTGGCGAATTTTGGATTTTTAGGTAAAATTGGGGGCTTTGATTTGGATTGGGTTTAAGCTAGGTCTGACTTTGGTTCTAGGCCAATTGAGGGCTCAAAATAGTCTAAAGGAGTGTTATGAAGAGTTTAGGATTCAAAATTGGAAAAAATTGGATTGGTTATGAGGTATAATTTGGTAGAATTTTACGGGTATGGTAAACTTTCGGATTTTGACCCAAAATTGAAATTATGGTTTGTAGGTTGGTTCAATTGGACTTCAAATTGATGTAGATTAGGATTGGACATATTGATGAGTGATTTACATTTGAAATTGAGCCAGATTAAAGTGGATTTGATGGAAATTGGGATGGATTAGGGAAATTTGGATCTTTGAGGCCAAATTGGGATTTTGGTCAAATTTGGTCAGCTTGGTCAAATTAGGCTCATTGGGGGGTTAGGATTGATTTTGGTTATGTTTGGAGTGAATTTGGAAGTTTTTGGAATTTTTGGCCCATGAAGGGCATTTTGGTAATTTTGATGATGTTAAGGGCATTTTGGTAATTTTGAGAAAAATGAGGTTATTTGGGTAATTTGAGTGGTTTGGAATGGTTTGATATGATTTTTGGATGAAGATTTGTAATTTGGGCAATTTTAGGAAAATTAGGGTTTCATGTATATTTTAGTAATTATGAAAAAGTTTGGTGCTAAAAGGCTAAAATTAGGGATTTTGGTAAAATTGGGGTTCCAGGAGGAGGCTAATCACAAAATTACCCTTTTGGTGCCATGAGACCAAGGAAATCCTCCCTATTTTGGATCCTCGATGTATTGGTCCTACCCATCCTTGCCAAAGGCTAAGGGTTTTGGGGGACCACCCACTTGAGTATCCAAAAGCGTGAGGGATCAGGTTAAGCATGCATGGTTTAGGTTTTAGGTGTGTGTACAAGACTTACCAAGACCACACTACCCAGGGCTAACCCTAGCATCAGACAAACCTATAGGAGCTCCTCTTAAGCTCCCCCATGCTGGTTCCAACTTGTTAAGTGCTAGAGGGCAAAACCAAACATGTGGAACTCCAAGAAGAGCAAATAGATGTTTAGAATTTCTAATGGGGTAGTTTTCCATTACTAGTCCTCTATGATAATCAACAAAAAGTCCTATAGTTGGATCCTAGGTTTCTAAGGAAGAAAGACTAAACCTAAACAAAAGTGAGGTCAACATACCCCTAGTGTGAATGCTTATTATATATTTTCTAAATCTTTTTATTTATTCACACTAACCGCTGAATATAAATTGGACCAAGTTTTTTATAATCTTTTAGATTAAGAATATCTACGTAATTGTGGGTCAGGTGCCTAGGTGCCAGAAGTGGTGCTTAGGGGTCACTTAATCCATGACTCCATTTTGCTCTATTCTCATTCCCTTTACATAAAACTCCATTTACTATACCTAAAACCAAAAACTTGCAAAATATCTTTCATTAAAGCACAATATCATAAAAAATAAGCATAATATATATATGAAATAGTAGCACATTTTAGGCAGATCAACCCTCACAAGAAATAATAATTGCAAAGGAGATGAATCAACCCATAGAAAATGGAAGGAAGCAGAGAACCCAAAAATTACCACGATGAGAGTCAAGGCAGAAGAGGACGAGCTATCAAAATACAATGAGAAAGAAGGACTGATATGTAAGGTCTGGTTTAGGGTTTTGGTTAGGGTCAGTGTTGAGGTTGGCTTTGGTGTTTCGAGTAGAGCTAAGGTTTGGTGTTTGTTTTCAGGTTAAATATTGGGCAGGGGTGAATTCAATGAGTGTGGTGAGTGAAGTGTGTATGTTTGGGTAAGAGATAAGTGAGGTAAATGAGGTGATGAATTGGGTTGGTTTTTTAGTTGGGGTTAGTAGGAGAGAGAAAGAGAGCCAGTATTATGGTTTTTGGTTGGATAAGTAATAAACCTAAAAATTACCTACTTTTCCATATACATATCATACTTATTTTTAATGATAATTAATGATATCATACTTTAAAATAAGGTATATTTGAAATTTTTTTTTGCAAGGACAAAAGATGGAGTTTTGGAGAAAATGGTGCAATTTGGAGTCAAATTGAGCAAGGAAAAAAATTCTAACCTAGTGCATTTTGTTGGAGCAAAATTGGAGAAAAAACATAATGAAATAAAAAAAATTGGCACCTAGGCACCCAAAACGGCGCCCACGTACCCGAACCAATGCCTAATACACCTAAAATATCTAATATTTATGTATACATTTTTATACCTATTTTTTAGATATTGTGTTTTAATTGAAGGTATTTGCATGTTTTTATTTCAGGTACATTCAAATGGATGAAAAATGGTGAAAGGAGTGGAAAAGGACCAAATTTGGAGCAAAAATGAAGAAGGTGTGCAATTGAACTGAGGCGCCTAAGCACCTAGAACTGGCACTTACGCGTCAGTGAAATAGAGAAGGTTGTGCCTAAGCACCCAGTACCTCTCGCTTATGCACCAAAATTAGTTACTTGATGATTCAATGAATTTGGACAAATTTTTGAAGAGGTGTTTGAAGCAACCCTTGGTGAAAACGTGAGAAATATTTAATGGACACAAAATTACATTCAATTGGCTTTAGAAAGAAGGCAATTCTTGGAAGATTCATTGAATAAGGACACATTATGAAGAGACACCAATACACCTTTTGGAAAATTATAAAAGAATACTTGGATTGAAGAGGAAATGACCATCAATCCATCATCATCGCCAACCCCCTTCTAGTTGCCCACATGCCACCGCTGCCGCCACTTTTCTTTTTATTTTAAGTTTTAGTTTGTATTGTAAGTGAAGGAAGATACTCAAAGGAACTTCAATACTTTGGTGGAGACTTATTGTTTCTTGCATGTTTTTTACTTTCAAACTTAAGTGTGCTTGTGCTTTCTCCATAAATTCTGAGTAGTTTTCTTTATCTTTTTTCCTTAAAGTCATAAGTGATTAAGTATTGGATGAAAGTTGTGTGAATTAATAGTCTTTAATGTTGGAAGAATTTGTGATGATTTTAAATATTGTACTTCATTTACTTCTTGATTTAGCTAATTAAGGTGCTAATACCTATTTTGATTACATGTAAGATTTGAGATGGTATTGTCTCAGTCAAAAAATGTTAAGAATCACATGAGGTTTTATGGATCAGAATGTAATTTATATGATTGAGTGCAAATAAATAGGGAAATAAACTTTAAAGGGTATAGAATTAAAGGACTTTATAATGACAGGCTAAAGCCCCCAATTTGATTTATAGTTTTAGATTTTCATACGAGTTGTTAGCCCCCAGGTGGAGTGAGAAGAAGAAACTCTAGAGTGAGAGCTATTATATTCCCTACCTAACTTGTCTTCAAGAATATTCAAACTTTAAATTAGTCAATGTTCTTTATAGCATCTATAGTAAGGGTAAAGAATATTATTGCTCTTGATTTGAACCGCACAATTTGAATACTTCCACAAAAAATTCATATACGTGTTACTGATTCAAGATAAGAAAAAATATATTTTATTTAAATTGCATCCATCTTACAAATATCTAGTTAAATTTAGTTCATTGTTTATTTTACGTTCAATTATCAAAAATTACAAAAAGAATCAAATTTTCATTCCTATTATAACATCTATAATTTGAGTAAGAATATTTTTCTAAGTAGAATTTGTTATCTAATTTCTTTTAATCATAGTTTCATATTTCTAATTATCCCCGTGGGTTCAATATTCGGGTCTTAATCAAAAAGTCATAAATTACTTGATAACGATACGTATACTTCCATAGTATCCCATATTTAAATATAATAATTGTATCTTATTTGCTTCGAAGTCAAGTTCTTGCCTAGTTGTTGTTGGTGATCAAGTTTTTGGCGTCGTTGCGAAGTAAGAATTATCAGTAAGAAAAAATTAAGATTATAATCACATACATCGCATTGACATATAAAACTCGGGATCAAGTTTTTCACAGCCGTTATCGAGGACAAAATACAAAATTTTTGAAGAAATTTTTAGAAACCAAACTTCTATTTTTATAAAGTCTTATTTAAACTCATAGATTTAGTCTAGGAATATTATAGTGTTGTTTTTTATAAAATTCTTGTTTGTGTGATTTTATTTTATGTTTTTTATAGTAATGTATGCGTAGTTTAGGTTTTACAAGACTAGTGCCCTATGATTCTGAATTAGAAAGAACTAATAGAAAAATTAAAAACCTTAAAATTATTATAAATTAAATCAAAAATTTCAAGAAATGACATATCAAAATAATCAAAATGTTGAAATAGTAAAGAGTTTAAGTTTTTAAGAGATTATGCAAACACTACGGTGCTGAAATTCATAGAGAGTTTAGACCTTTAAGAGATTATGCCAATCCTACTGTAGATGAACTTTATTGTAGTATTCAAAAACCTGTTGTAGTGGCTAATTCATTTGAACTTAAACCTGCTATTATCCAAATGATATCAAATAATCAGTTTAGGGGAACACCAACTGAAGATCCAAATTTACATCTTGCCAATTTTCTAGAATTGTGTGTTACATTTTAATATGATTATGTTTCAGATGTGTTATAAGACTTAAACTTTTTCCTTTCTCAGTGAGAGATTAGACTAAGATATGGTTACATTCGTTAGCACCTGGATCTATCAGAACTTGGGGTGATTTAGCGTAAAAATTTCTTGTTAAATCTTTTTTCACCATAAAAAATTGCAAAGTTTAGAAATGATATTACATCTTTTTGTTAATTTGAAGGGGAATCTATTTATGAAGCACGAGAATGACTTAAAGAACTACTGAGAAAGTTTCCACACCATGTTATATTATATTGGTTAATAATTCAAACCTTTTACAATAGATTAGTTGGATCTCTTAGATCTATTATCAATGTTGTTGCTGGTGGTTCATTGATGTCAAAACCATTTCATGAAGATTATGTTTTAATTGAAGAGATGGGTACTAATAATTTTTATGGCCTTCTGAGAGGGTAAATCCTAAGAAAGGAGTCAATATTTATGAATATAATGATATCACAATGTTAGTAAGTCAAGTTTCTACAATTTCAAGGTAGTTAGACCAATTTAAAATGATTTTTTCTTAATCAATTGCAATGATTGAAGAGAATTCATTAGGCCGAATGGTAGATTCTCAAGCATCATTAGAAACTTCGAATGTCATGAACAGTAAGCAGAATAACCCATATTCAAACTATTATCCAGGTTTAAAGAACCATCCTAACTTTAACTGGAATAATACTTCGAGTGGTAATAATCAGCAATGGGGGAACAACCAAGTAAACCCATTGGGAAACTTGAACGACCAAAGGATTAGTAATTATAGACCTACTTATCTTCTAGGTTTTAATAGTAATCCACAATTCAAGGAGAAAAAGTTTTCTATAGAAGACGTGGTGTTACAAATGGGAAATCAGTTAAAAAGTCAAGGCGCTACAATTAGAAATGTTGAGAATCAATTGGAACGAATAGCAAACTCAATAAGTAATAGATCCCAAGAAACACTTCTTAGTTATACAGAAGTAAATCCAAAAGACCAGAATAAAGAGCAAGAAAAAGTCATTCAACTTAGAAGCGGAAGAGAATTGGAATGTAGAGTTCAAAAAGAGATTGAAGTAGAGAGAAAAGAAATTTAAGAGCTTGAAGAGGACGCTCCAAAAGTTTTAGAAAGACCTATTTCTTCACTTAAAATTCACTTGGAAAAACCACCACCTCCATTTCCTTAGAAACTTCGTCAACTAAAGTTGGATAAACAATTTTCAAAATTTATGGAAATTTTAAAGAAGCTTACAATTAATATTCCATTTTCTGAAGTCTTAGAAATAATGCAAAGCTTTGTGAAGTTTATGAAGGATATTCTTAACAAGAAAAGGAAGTTTGAAGATAAAAAGACTATTGCACTTAGTGAGGAGTGCAGTGCTATAATTCGGAAGAACCTTCCAGAAAAGCTTAAAGATCCTGGTGGCTTCACAATTCCATGTGAAATAGGAGAAAGATTTTATGGGAAAGCCTTATGTGAGTTAGGTGCAAGCATTAACCCTATGCCATTATGAATATTTAAAAGAGTGGGATTAGGAGAAATATCCCTACGACTATAGCTCTGCAGTTAGCTGATCATTCAATATCATATCCTAAAGGAGCTATAGAAGATGTCTTAATGAAAGTGGATCAATTTATCTTTCTTATTGATTTCATCATGCTAAATAAGGAGGAAGCAAAGGAGATACCTATCAGTTTGGGGAGACCTTTTCTCGCTATAGGAAGAGCAATGATAGATGTCCAGAAAGGGGAATTAACTATGTGCGTCAATGATCAGAAGGTTACATTTAATATTTCCAAATCAATGAAATACCCTACAAAAGGTAAAGATGATGAATGTTACAGAATGAATGTAAAAAGATATCTGAGTGAATGTCATTTCAAAAAACTTATGAAGAGAATTTGAAATTAAAGAGTTTGAACATGAGAATGAAGTGGAACTATATCAATTTGAATATTTTTATAAGGAAGATTCAAATTATGTTCGAGAAAGTTTTGAAGTTTTGGACACGACAGAGAAAGATAAATATTTTTGTCCATCGATTGAAAAACCTCCGGAACTTGAGTTGAAGTTACTTCCTGAACATTTAATATAAGCCTTTTTAGGTGATTCCTCAACATTACCTGTTACAATTTCCCAAAATTAACTACAAAAGAAGAAATGAGTTTAATGAAAGCTTTAAAGAATTATAAGAAAGCCTTTGGATGGATAATTGTTGATATTACAGGAATTAGTCCTTCAATTGTATGCATAGAATTCATAAAGAAGCGAACTACATACCTAGGGCTGATTCTTAAAGGATATTAAATCCTGTTATAAAAGAAGTTGTTAAAAAAGAAATTTTAAAGTGGTTAGATGCTGAAATTATCTTCTCTATTTCAGATAGTATATAGGTTAGTCCAATTCACTATGTTCCTAAGAAAGGAGGAGTGATTGTGACTATGAATGAACATAATGAGTTAATACCAACAAAATAAGTGACAGGGAGGCAAATATGCATTGATTATAGAAAATTAAATCTCACCACTAGGAAAGATCATTTTCCACTACCCTTTCAAGTTTAAATGTTGGATAGACTAGTTGGGTATAAACACTTTTATTTTCTGGATGGATATAGGATCTTGAAACTGCTTATATGCAATAATATAATAATGTTTTGATTATATTTTTCACTTCTATTTCCTTATTTCACAACAATACCAAAAACTTGATCTTGAAGAAAAATAAGAATTTAACTTTTAATTTATATATATTGGGACACTATGCAAGTATATGTATCATTATCAAGTAATATAAGACTTTTTTATTAAGACTTGAATATCGAACCTAAAGGGAAGATATGCAATATGCACTTTTTGGAAAATTTTCTATTTTTTAAAAGATAATTATTTAAACTAAAGTTGTTTTCATAGTAAAGAAAGTTTAAATATTTTTTGTAATTTTAATATTTTCACAAAAACAGAACAAACTTAAAAAGATAACTTGAGTTTTTGTAAAAGAAAGGCACTAAACATGAAAATGTATTTCTCCTTATCATGAATCAGTAATAAGTATAGAAATTCTGTTGTGAAAGTATGCATATTGTGTTGTGCCAAATAGGAGCAATAATAATCCTTACCCTTACTAGAGTTGCTATAAAGAACATTGGCTAATTTAAAGTTTGAATAGTTCTGAAGATCGGCTAGGCAGAACCCTTACTAGAGATGATATGAAGAACATTGGCTAATTTAAAGTTTGAATAGTTCTGAAGACCAGCTAGGTAGGGAAGATACTAGCTCTCACTCTAAAGTTCCCTCGATTCCCTCCTTAAAGTTTGAATAGTTCTGAAGACCGGCTAGGCAGGGAAGATACTAGCTCTCACTCTAGAGCAAAGTTTGAATAGTTCTGAAGACCGGCTAGGCAGGGAAGATACTAGCTCTCACTCCAGAGTTATCTGAAAGACCGGCTAGGCAGGGAAGATACTAGCTCTCACTCTAGAGTTCCCTCGATTCCCTCCACCAGGGGGCTAACACCGGCTAGGCAGGGAAGATACTAGCTCTCACTCTAGAGTTCCCTCGATTCCCTCCACCTGGAAGCTAACATCTCGTATCAGAACCTAAGATAATAAACCAAGTTGGGGGTTTTAACCTATCACCTTAAAGTACTCTAAATCTACACACTTCAATGAATATTTTTCTAATTATTTGCACTCAATCATATGAACTACATTCTCATTCAAACAACCTCATATGATTTTTTCCAATTGTTGACTGAGACAATACCAACCAAATAAATTTTAAGATCTGGCATGGCCAAATTAACAAGTAAATGAAGTACATGGATTTAAATTATCACAACTTCTTCCAAAATTAAAGATCAATACTCTCCATAACTTCCATCCAACACTTAATTACTTATCATTTTAAGAAGAAAGATAACAAAAATTGCTCAGAATCCATGAAGAAAACAAAACCACACTTTAGTTTAAAAGTAGAAATCATTGTCAAACTAACAACAAGTCTTAATTAATACCAAAACTAGTCTAAAACAAAAGATAAAAACTTATCTGAAGTCCTCCACCAAACTCTTGAAATTCCTTTGAATCTCTTCTCTTTCAAACACTCTCAACATAAAACTAAATAGAAGGATAAATATGTGATGCCTGAAAATCTCTCCAACTAACTCCCCAATTTTAGAACTTTCAAAACTTTCCCAGTACTTTCAGGACCCCTTTCATTGTCTCAATCTTCCTTCTTTTATAATTCTCCAAAAGGTTCTTTGGTATCCCTTCAAAATGTGTCTTGATTCCATGTATTTTCCCAAGAGATGCATGTTTCGCAATAATTTTTGTCCATGGTGGTTGTAACCTCTTATTAAGCTAATAGGTTCCTCAAAAACCTCTTCAAAATTTGTAAAAGCCAAATTTACTCATCTAATAACTGCCACTGACACTTAAGCATGGGGCCTTTGAAGCTTAGGAGCAGCCTTCTCTGTTTAACCGACGCTTAAGCGTCGGATCTAACACTTAGGTGCCAAAACACTTTTGCACATTTTTCACCTATTTTCTCCAAATTTGATCCTTTTTCACTCCTTTAAGCATTTTTCACCTTCTTACCTGCACTTGAAAGAAAAACACAAAAATATCTTTCATTAAAGTGCAATATCTCAAAAATTGATATAAAATGTGTCTAAAAACACTATATATTTTAAGCGTATCAAAATCCCCCAAACTTAAGAGGTTACTTGTCCCAAGTAACACTTCAATCTTTAAAAACTAAATATGTATGATATGTGTATGAGTTTTTTTAGAAGTTACTAAAATTTAAATTTATAAATATAGTAGTCCAATTTAGAAAAAAAATATTCAGTAAATGAGACCAACTTAAAGTTTATAAATTTTTAATGTTAAGAAAGATAAAAATATGAGTTCCTATCTAATTTAGAAATATTGTAAGTCTTCCAATTTTAGAATTTAGTTCTTTTATTATCTCCACTTAAAAATTTTTATTAAGAAATAATTTTACTCACTATATTATATCTATAAGCTTAAGATTTTCTCAAGTCTTTACTTTAAAAAGATCAAATGTAGAACCAATTTTTTATTAAGCACTAATCCTCAAGCTTCTCCTCCATCACTTTTTATTTTCTTCTTGTTTTTTTCTTTTTCTTTTTCTTTTTCTTTTCTCTTTTTTTTCTTTTTTTTTAGGCAAGGATTACTATATCTGGATGGGCCTTTAATAATTTTAAATTCTACTTTTCCTTTCCTAAAGCAAAGTGTTGATGCAAAACATTTACTTATAAATATAATAATAGCTTTGAAAATTATTTTTAATAAAAGAAATTTAAGTATTAAAAATAAAAGTCTAAATTTCTAAAATTTTTAAAAATACAATGTTTCTTACTAAAGATAGTTACTTAGATTAATCATTTTCTACCTAAAAATTTTTAACTTAAAGTTTTTCTTCATTACTTAAAATTTTAACTAAATTTTCTTAATCATTTCTAAAATCAAATTTTACTTCAAAATTTTAAAAAATACAATGTTTCTTACTAAAGATAGTTATTTATATTAATCATTTTCTACATTAAAAACTTTTATATGTTTTTCTTCATTACTCAAAATTTCAACTAAATTCTCTTACTCATTTCTAAAATCAAATTTTTACTTCCCTAATATAACTCATATACATGATCAATTTTTCTTTTCAAATCAAATTCACTTGTAGTTCATTTAAGAAAAAATAAAATTAAAGTTTTAAATATATTTTCCATCCCCCCTAAACTTAAATTCTTAATAGATTAAATAGTTTAGCATCAAATATATATAAGTATGAAAGAAAATTAAAATAACTGCTAACATAAATTCTTATACCCTAATGACACAAGTATAAAACTAAAAATAGGAGTAAAATTAATTTTGATCAAATTTTCTAATATTTTCATTTCAATTCAACATGTAGAGATTCAATAGACTTCTAAATAGTGGGTATAAACATAAAAGCAAACAAACACACTAACTTGACTTCACAATCTCAACATAAAAACAAACTCACAACATGATAAAAGAAAAATACAGGGTAGCAGTTTCTGAAATTTGATATTTAAGGCCAAAGTTAGCAAAATTTTAATCTTTTCAAAAGACATAGAATTTAGCTAACTTTNTATTTACCACCGTCCGTTCTATCAGATTTATATTCCAAATGCCCAAGGAGAGACTAATGATAGGTATGCATTCGTTCCACCTGAAGGAGAGTGGAATTAAGTTCCTTATTTAGTGTTTGTTTGTGTTAGGTGTTTTTTTGTTAGTGTTAAGTTTTTTTTATGTGTTTTTAATGCTAAGTTTGTTTAGTGTTTGTGTTTAGGAATTATCTCATCCAAGGCTCTTCAGATTGAGAAATTATGTATTGCAAATGTTTGTATTTTTTTGTAAATTAATATAAGTATTTTTTTGTATGAAATTTTATGTTTTTTTTTGNCACATATTACAAACATAAAAATCTCTCAATTCTACTCCTCATCTTCTGAATCACCGCTATACCACTTTTCTATAGGCTCATAATCAGGATATCGAGGATATGGAGGAAATTGCACTCCTGGGTCACCCCTAATTAGGTTCTCCACAGATGAGTGGAATTTCTCTTCATAATCACTCTTTCTCCTACTATATCTATCAGTATGCTCTGCAAAATGCTCTAAATTCTGAACTTTATCAGCGATAAAATTAATATGATCCAACATCCTCTGCAATAATTGATCTTGGGTCTCAGTAGACTCGCCACTAGATGTAGAAGCACGCGAGGTAGTGTCGGCACTATTTTTGTTTGGGGAGTTGCCCGTAAAAAGTTATCAGTCACCGAAATTAAAATCTTGTCGCCCGCTTCGGAATGACATTTTAAGATTTAAGTTTAGAAAAATATGAAATTAAACTGACCCCATAATTTTCATAGATTAAATGAAAGAGCGTTGTACTTCAAACCCTGTATTTATCCCAAAGGATAAACACAAGACTTGAGGATGAGGCTCGATCAAATAACCTGAGAAATATATGACGTCTGTTTGGTCAGCAAAACCATTTTATTTGCCGATAATTTTCCATATTTAATATGAAGAATTAAATAGGATTTATATTAAGCTGGGTTCGGACAAATCTTCCTATAAGGGCAAGTCTCTATAGTTAATTACATCCTAAATGATTGAAGTCACCTAAGAAAACTCTCGATAAAAATCAGTAAATATTATCTTCAAGGATTTCAAAAAGATATAAATTTTCAATGAAATCAGATAAAGTGGTGTGAAATGGGATTGACTCAAATTTGGAGCATTTTGCTTTTGGATTCCAAAGGATGAAGAACTAGGATAAATATGTGGTGCCTGAAAATCTCTCCAACTAACGCCCCAATTTTAGAACTTTCAAAACTTTCCCAGTACTTTCAGGACCCCTTTCAAAGTCTCGATCTTTCTTCTTTTATAATTCTCCAAAAGGTTTCTTGGTATCTCTTCAAAATGTGTCTTAATTCGATGTATTTCCTCAAGAGATACATCCTTTAGCAATAAATTTCATCCATGGTCGTTGTAACCACCTATTTAGCCAATAGGTGCCTCAAAAATCTCTTCAAACTTCACAAAAACCAAATTTACTCATCCAATAACTGCTAGTGGCGCTTAAGCGCGAGGCCTTTAGCTCTTAGGCTCGGCCTTCTCTGTTTAACTGGCGCTTAAGCGCCGGATTTGGCGCTTAGGCGCCAAAACAATTTTGCACATTTTCACCAATTTACTCTAAATTTGATCTTTTTGCGCTCTTTTAACCATTTTCCACCTTTTTACTNTTACAACACTCTCAATATAAAACTAAAATAAAAAGGATAAATATGTGGTGCCTGAAAATCTCTCCAACTAATGCCCCAATTTTAGAACTTTCGAAACTTTCCCAGTACTTTCAGGAGCCCTTTCAAAGTCTCGATCTTTCTTCTTTTATAATTCTCCAAAAGGTGTCTTGGTATCTCTTCAAAATGTGTCTTGATTTGATGTATTTCCTCAAGAGATACATCCTTTAGCAATAAATTTCATCCATGGTGGTTGTAACCACCTATTTAGCCAATAGGTGCCTCAAAAATCTCTTCAAAATTCACAAAAACCAAATTTACTCATCCAATAACTGCTAGTGGTGCTTAAGCGCGAGGCCTCTAGCTCTTAGGCTCGGCCTTCTCTGTTTAACTGGTGCTTAAGCGCCGGAAGCGCCAAAACACTTTTGCACATTTTCACCTATTTACTCTAAGTTTGATCTTTTTGCGCTCTTTTAACCATTTTCCACCTTTTTACCTGTACCTGAAAGAAAAACACAAAAATGCCTTCCATCAAAGCGCAATATCTCAAAAATAGGTATAAAAATGTGTCTAAAAATATTATAAATTTTAGGCACATCAATATATTGTTTATCATCAAATATAAATAGCTCTTGAGGATCAAGAGAAACTAACTTTTACCAGTCCTCATGGTACATTTGCTTTTAGAAGAATGCTCTATTAATTATGTAATGCCCCTGCTACATTTCAAAAATGCGTGATGACTATTTTCTGTGATTTAATTGACAAAGGAATTGAAGTTCTTATGAATAATTTTTCAGTATTTGAAAATTTATTTGAATCTTGTTTGGAATACTTATCAAAAGTTTTTAGGTGTTGTGAAGAAAAAAAATTTATTCCTTAACTAGGAAAAATGCTAATTTATGATAGCATGAGGAATTATTTTAGGACACTAGATATCAGAAGATGGTATGGAAGTAGATCATGAAAAAATTCAAGTGATCGCTAATTTACCTTACCTAACAAGTGTGAGTGAAATTAGAAGTTTTTAAGGACACGTTGGATTCTACAAGCGATATATTAAAAACTTTTCAAAAATTGTTAAGCCTCTATGTCATTTACTTGAATAAGATGTAATTTTTAATTTTGATAAGGAGTGCCTAAAATCTTTTGAGTTATTAAAAGAAAGATTAGTCACTAAACCATTTTTTGTTTCACTAGATTGGGAAAAACCTTTTGAATTAATGTTTGATGCGAGTGATTATGCTATTGGAGCTGTTGTAGGACAAAAGTATGATAAAATTTCAAAGTAATCTACTATGCTAGTAGAAATCTTAATGAAGCTCAAATTAATTATACCACAACTAAGAAAGAGTTATTAGCAATAGTTTATACTTTTGATAAATTCATATCATACTTAATTGGAACTAAGTGTGTTCTGCATATTGATCATTCTACTATTAAATATTTAATGAAAAAGAAGGATGAAAAACCCAGACTGATAATATGGATTCTTATTTTGAAAGAATTTGGTTTTGAGATAATAGATAGGAAGACAACTGAGAATCAAATTGTTGATCATCTGTCCCGGCTTGAACTAGAAAAATCACTCTGTTTTGAAAAAGAAATTAATAAATATTTTCCAAATGAAGAATTATTCAGTATTAATGAGCAGCGTATTCTTTAGTATGCCAACATTGTGAACTTTATTGTTAGTGATATTATACCCTACAGAATGGCATACCAACATAAGAAGAGATTTTTATCTAAAGCTAAGACTTATTTTTGGGATGATCTATTTTTATATAAACAAGCAAAGTATCTAATTATTCGAAGATGTGTGCCTTTATAAGAAAATCTTAAAATTATCCAAAATTATCATAATTCTGATTTCGGGGGACATTTAGGTGTTGATAAAACAACATACAAAATTTTACAATATGGATTTTATTGTCCTACAATCTTTAGAGATGTTAATACTTATATCAAAACTTGTAATCAATGTCAACGAGTTGGTAATATTTCTAGGAGAATTGAGATGCCCCTCAATTATGTGTTGGAAGTTGATATATTTGATTTTTGGGATTATATTTCATGGTAACATTTATACCATCTTTCAGAAATTTATATATATTTATAGTAATAGACTAAGTATCCAAATGGGTAAAAGTTGTTACTTTACCTCAATGTGATGCTCAAAGTGTTGCAAAGTTTTTATGAAAGAACATAATTTGCAAATTTGGGATGTCGAGAGTGATCATAACTGACAGGAGAAGTCATTTCAGAAATGCAATGATGGAGAAATATCAACCATCGAATTGCTAGTGTTTATTATCCTCATATAAGTTTTGGCTAAATTATCCAATCATGAAATTAAAAAAATATTGGAAAAATCTGTGAATCTAACAAAAATAGATTAATCAGTCAAACTTAGTTATGCTTTGTGGGCTTATAGGACTGCATAAAGAGCTTCAATATAAATGTCCCCATACAGGCTAATATTTGAGAAAGCTTGTTATTTACCAGTTGAACTTGAATATAAAGCATATTGGGCTATAAAAAATTTTAATTACAATTTAAAGAATGCTGGTGAGAAAACACAATTGCAATTAAATGTGCTTGAAGAGATATGGAATGAATCTTATGAGAGTGCTAAGATTTATAAAGAAAAGATGAAGATGTGGCATGATCGGAAGATTCTTACTAAAAATTTTGAGTCAGAGCAACAAGTTTTGCTGTAAATGCAAGTTTAAGATTATTTCCAAGAAAACTTAAGTCCAGGTGGATGGGCTCATTTGTTGTGATAAAAGTTTATCCTTATTGAGTTGTGGATTTCAAATATATTAAAACTTAAGAAATATTCAAAGTGAATGGTCACAGGCTGAACCCCTACTTTTTAGGAGATCAACTTAAATTAAATGATATTATGCTGTTGGGTCAACTAGAATAGGCACTGGTTACTTCGGCCTAACGACGTTAAGTCCAGGTGTTTGTTTTGAATGTTATGATGTTGTGTTTAATTTAGAAAATTGTGATAGTATTTTGAATATATAGTGATTTAGTAATAATTCTAAGGCCTTAACAGGTGACTTAGACATGTTAGAATGAGTTTTTGGATGTTAGGCTGACCTGTGCTAAATTAAGCACTGGCGCTTAAGCGCCAACATTCAGCGCTAAAGCCCAACACTTTACTAGACATGCTAAATTACGTTTCTAAAAGTTTTAACCATGGTTTAGTGGGTTTAAACATGTGTTAGTGGTCTGAGAATGTTTCTAGTAGTTTCAGGCTTGGTATAGAGCCTATGAATAGAAGGGAATAAAGACTTTAAGTTCAAGTGTTTGTTTTGGATGTTATGATGTTGTGTTTAATTTAAATTAAATTAAATGATCTTATGTTGTTGGGTCAACCAGAATAGGCACTGGTTACGTTGGGCTGACGACGTTAAGTCTAGGGGTTTGTTTTGAATGTTATGATGTTCTATTTAATTTAGAAAATTACGGTAGTATTTTGAATATATAGTAATTTGGTAATAATTCTAAGTCCTTAACAGATGACTTAGACATGTTAGAATGAGTTTTTGGATGTTAAGCTGACCTGTGTTAAATTAAGCACTGGCGCTTAAGCGCCAACATTCAACGCTAAAGCGCGACAGTTTGCTAAACGTGTTAAATTATGTTTCTAGAAGTTTTAACTGTGGTTTAGTGGGTTTAAACGTGGGTTAGTGGTCTTACAATGTTTCTAGCAGCTTTAGGCTTGTTCTAGAGCCTATGAATAGAAGGGAATGAAGAGAATTCTCACCCACTTCAATTTTAACCCTAAATTATAAATGAAGAGTGAGAGATCTTAAAAAGATGTCATCTTGGGAGAGTGATTTGAAGAAGAAAGAGGAAGCTATAAAGAAGAATTTAAATATTCAAAGTGCGCAAGAGTAATACAACGATTTCTTAGCCATTAGTACAGAAGGAATAGCAGAGAAAATAGCAAAAATTGAGGCTGGTGTGGCTTCAATTGAAGCAAAGGTGATGAAAGTTAATCCACATATGAAGCATATTGGATGGCAACTTAAGATGCAATTTAGCCATACAAGTTTTGTTGGAAAAGTGGACAAGGCTATGTATTTGAAAAACAAATGGATGGAAGAGGACTCAACAAGAGTTATTTACCACCGTCCGTTCTATCAGATTTATATTCCAAATGCCCAAGGAGAGACTAATGATAGGTATGCATTCGTTCCACCTGAAGGAGAGTGGAATTAAGTTCCTTATTTAGTGTT
>JXCR01122780.1:4757-21640 GCA_002079205.1 Phalaenopsis hybrid cultivar | reverse complement strand
TATATATATATATATATATATATATATATATATATATATATATATATATATATATATATATATATATATATATATATATATATATATATATATATTAAAATGATTTTAATTTCTTCACAAACCATATGTTCATTGTAAAGGGGAAGGATTCTTTTTTAAATTTGAACTTTCCGTCACAATATCTTAGTTTTAATTTTTGTAAATTTACTTTGGAATGTTTAGCATTTAGATTAGTTAACTTTGTATTTCAACTGCATTTTAATTAGCACTCACTTGTTACTTAGTATTTAAACTTCATACTTTACTTTTAATAGTTTTAAAATAGTACTTTACATTATAATCTTAAGAACTTATTTATAGGCATTTCCAACTTCCATGTGGGATCGATATCTAGGAATCCATTAGAGCCTATTATTACTTAAGTGATACATCTACTTGCATTATTTTTAAAGGAGATTTAGAAGTTTAAAGATTATTAAAAGATAAAACTATTTTAATTGAAGTTATTTTGTTGGGATTAACTTGCATATTTGCTATTGTATTTGTCGTGTATATTTTGTAATAATGAAAAAAATTTGCAAAACTAACACACTAAATCCACCCGCATCAGTATTGAATGTCATAGAATGTCTGTTTTGAATATCACAAAATGTCTATCATGAATTTCATGGAATGTTTGTTGTGAATGTAATGAAATATCTGTCATAAATGTCATAGAATTTTAGTCACAAGCTTCATAAAATGTCTGAAATGTCTATTGTGAATGTAATGGAATTTCTATCCTAGATGTCATTGAATTTATGTCTTGAATGTCATATAATATCTATAGTGAATATCATGAAATGTCTGTTGTGAATGTCATGGAATGTTTGTTGCGAATGTCATGAAATTTATATTGTAAATGTTACGAAATGTATTTCATAGATGTCATAGATGTCATAGATTATATTGTATATATGTCACAAATGTCGTGGATAACTTTTGAACTTAAGTAAGATAGTTATATCTATTAAAAGATAGAATACCTTAGAATGTCATGTCATTATAACTCTTAATGTCGCAGAGTTAAAATTTGGGTAAGATAATCCTATTGTCTAATGATAGAATATCTTAGAATGTCGTGTCATTTTAACTCTTAATGTCACAGAGTTAAAATTTGGGTAAGATAATCCTATCAGTCAAAAGACAGAATATCTTAGAATATCATGTTATTTTAACTCTTAATGTCGCAGAGTTAAAATTTGGATAACATAATCCTATCTGTCAAAAGATAGAATATCTTAGAATGTCATGTCATTTTATTTTAACTCTTAATGTCGAAGAGTTAAAATTGGGTATGATAATGTTATCTATCAAAAGATAAAATATCTTAGAATGTTTTTTCAGTTTAATTCTTAATGTCAAAGAGTTAAAGTTTAGTAAGATAATCTTATCTGTCAAAAGATAGAATAACTTGGAATGTCTTGTCATTTTAACTCTTAGTGACAAAGAGTTAAAATTTGGGTAAGATGATCTTATCTATCAAAAGATAGATGATCTTAGAATGTCTTGTCATTATAACTCTTGATGTCGAAGAGTTAACATTTGGGTAAGATAATATTATCTGTCATAAGATAGAATATCTTTGTATGGAGAACGAATGATTTCACGGGAGATGAGGTCAGAGAATGTCCCTAGTAGAGTTGCCACTCTCTCATTGGCGTCCGGAAGAATGATGATGGTTGGATGAGCCTGTTTCCGCCAATTCCCATCATGTTGATGATTTGTATCTTTTGATTGAAAGGAGTCACCACTCTATTTAACTATTTTTATTGCCCTAATCTCCAGTTAACTTATTCGCTTGAATCATGTCAGGGATTCCAAGATTTTATGAAACTAGGAGAAGGAATGAAAGGGCTAAAATAAAAAAAAACATGAGAAAAAGATATGTCGAAAAGATTTTTCATTGTGGTGAACATTATTGTCGGCACTAAAAAGTTAAGGAGTTGTCGGCTGCTAGGATGGATATTCTAACACCCGTTTTAATTTAATACAAATATAATTTAAGAAAATAATATTTAAATTTTTTTAAAATACAAGATTGAACTAATCTCATATCCCCATTAGTTAAAATAAATGAGCCTAATACCTTAAGTAGTGCACCTATCACAAGGGATAGATACATTACTTACAGGTGAAGGCTAGATTAATTGAACTAAAGATTGTATGACATCCATTCATATCTACAAAACCATTTTATGTTGACTAAAAAATTCCCTTATTTAGTACGAAGAATTAAATAGAGTTTATATTAAGCTCGGTTTGGGAATGCTTCCTATAAGGGCAAACCCCTATAGTTAATTACATTATAGATAACCAGTCACTTAAGTAAAATCTCGATAAAAATTATGAGATATTATCTTCAACGAGTTCAAAAAGAATAAGACTTTTCAACGAGTCAGATAAAGATGTGTGAAAGGGGAATGACTCAAATTTGGAACATTTAATGTAGAATCCAAAGGAAGAAAGAACTAGGGGATGTCACAGATCCTAAGGAGAACCTCGGTGACTTCTCAAGCTATCCTATGGTTTGACTTTAATTTTGGAGATTAAAATTATTGAATGTTTCATCTTGCCAATTTTATTAATTAGGGATTACATTCATGTGAAACGATCACATGAATAGCCTGGAAGATGTTAGAATTTAGGTCATGATAGACGATAAACTCGGAATCCTAAAGCAGTTCAGGGTTTAGATTTTATAGGAGAGCTATACAAAGGCCTAAAGAAAAGTTGAGAATTTATGTTTGCATAAACAAACAAGCTTGAAATCCTATAGATTGTTGTTTAATTCTAAAGAATGGTTTAGCTGGTGAAGACATGTTTTGTTATTAAAGATGGTTGTGCTGCCCACAATACTAGCTCCAAGCTCCTCATCGTGGTGAGTTTAAGTTTTCTAATGTGTTAAGTTATAATGTCAAATTAGATGTCCCTATGGTTTTGGTCATTTAAATATTACGGGGCATATTAAAGTTGATTAGAGTGACATTGTTTAGGATCCTATGGTTCCCTCGTTCTGATACCACTATTTTCTTTTGGATGCACTTAGTCTAAATGAAATTATTAAACTCAACTTAATGAGTTCCATACTTTCATTTAAACCATGAGAAACCTTGTTAGCAACCGTAGGTTACCTCTTCCAAGGGATTTTTTATCATCTAATAGAGACGTCTTAATTTTAGTTGTAATTGTTGTTTTATGATGTTTGTGATTAAATTTTGAGTTATCTTATATTTTGAATGTTGTGGTGGGGAATTTTATTTTGGTTAATTTTGGTTCTGATTTTGCTTTTAGTTTTGTGGCTATCCTAGCAATTTTAGTTTACATATAAGGTGACATCGTTGTTTAACATGCAAGTTTATAAGCATTAAAGTATTGTGAAGAAAGTACAAGAAAAGAAGGTACTATATACTATAAAAGTGTACCTAACGAGTCTTCATGTTCCTCCTCCTGAAACTTTAGGATCTTTACAAGGGATATAAATATAATTTTTGCAGGAATTAAAGTATTCTTGCAGTAAAAGTAAAGAGTATAATTTGAGGTGTATCTACTAGATCCTATGTCATACCTTGGTGGTTCCAAATTTTGAGGATGATTTTATTAAAAAAATCATAATAAGTCCAGATGTCCTTCAAGATTTCTAAAGGATCATGAAGAAGTTTTGGGTATTACCGTAGACATTTTGTAGTCCCTGGAATTATCTAGAGTTTATTTTGGTCTTATTATGTTTACTATATATTTCAACCATTTAATACCCTTATGCTCAGTGAATTTTGATGTTTTTATTATCCCTTAAGTAAGGTAATTATCACTTGATGTCTCATTTATGAGTTATATGGGTAAGGACCCTTGGGGGCAACTTAACTTAATTAAAGAATTTAATTACTTTGATTTTAAAGAATGGTCTTGTAGTGTTTTGAAAGGTTTTAAGTTAATTATAAATTATTTTCTAAACCTTATTAGATAATTTGATTAAACCTAATTCACTAATAAGCTCTTAAGATTTAGTGGTAGATTTACGATTTGTAGAAAGTGGTTTTGAATAATTGTGCTCTCAATCAAGAATTATAAATTATATTAAAAACATTAGTTAGGGTTCAGAATTAGTGAATTATGATCTTTTAAACAAAACCCCACGCCTTAATATCTCTTTATTAAATATTCCCTCAAATTTCAATAATTTAAAAATTTATAAATTTATCTTTTCAAAAATCAAAGTGATGTTGGTTTCTACTAATTTATCCCTTTTATATTTCAATCATCAAGAAATGTTATTTAAGATCATTTATTGCCCATTCACCCTCTTGATTAGGCCTTAATATTAATTAAGCCTTAAATTCCCAAATTACCCTTTTGCCCCTAAGGCCTTAATACCCTATAATTACTTAAATTAGGCTTAAATGACTTGAAAATTTTATGTTTCCTCACTCATCAGTTAATTAAAACATCAAAGGAAAAAATGTGATTTTTTTTTTAATTTATTTAATTTTATAATTGGACTCAATAATGGTTAAAAATGATCTTAATTTACTAGAACTAAATGAAAATATGACACTAAATAGGACGCAATGGTGAAAGGATGATTCATGTGGCCGACCCCACGTAGTGGGATTAAGGCTTTGTTGTTGTTGTTGTTGTTGTTGTATTTAATTTTATAATTATTTTTAATGCAAAAATAAGGATTTTCAATGAAAATTTAATAATTCAATCAAAATACAACTTTTGTCCTTAAGAAATTTCTTAGACATTTACCTATATTAGAAAACCACTTGGACAAATTTTCTTGATTTTTAGAGGCTTAATTTAATTATTAGAATTATTTGTTTGTTTTGAGCATTAATTAAATATAAAATAACATTTAAATGGAAAATTAAGTTTATATTTTTATTAAACCTCTCAAAGTCCAGGGAATCCAAAGAAATAAATTTCATATTTTTTTAATTTTTATTTCAATTACTGGAATTAGTTTAGTGAAAAATTAGAGAAAATTTATTTTTAAGCCTTTAAAATTAATATTTTGACTTAGAAAGTTAGAAAAATTATTTTAGTTGGTCTCAAGTGATCAGGAAGTCAAATATGACATTTTAGTTTTGTTACACAATTTTGCAATTTTCATGATTTTTAATTAATGTTTAATCATTTAAATGCTAAAAAATGACTAAAAAATGAAGTATTTATTTTAATTCAAATTTCATTTTTCTTTGGTTCCTATGATCATAAGGAGCTCCAAATACCAATTTGGCAATTTTTTTAGTTGTATTTTAAATAGTATACTTATTTTAATATCAAAAATGTGATTTCACTTGGTCAAATTTACTCTAATTGACTTGAATTTCATATGGGGAACTCCCCTAACATTAGATTACAGTGTGGAATAGTTTTTATGCCACTTACATTCATAATTACTCAAAATTAATTTTATTTCATTTTTTAGAATTTGTGACAATTAGGATTATTTTTAATGACTTAAACTAAGTTTATATTTTTCATTGGGTCCTCTGACCACGGTGAACCTACCCAAACAAATTCTGTATTTTTTCTTATGAGTATTTTAGTTATTACAATTTTTATACCAAAATAGGGACCATTAACTTAAAAATTATATATCTCTATTTAGAGATGCCCCTTGACCCTAGAAAAATCAAGGGAGATGCTAAACAATAGAGACATAAAAAACCCCATGGTCCCATGCCATGGTGAAATGTATATGCTAACAAAGAATTAAAATAAAGAAAACACCATTTAATTAATTAAAATAATACATGCATCAGATAATATTATTTCCAAATTGTTCTCCTCTCTTCACTTAGCAACATGTTATTTATATTTTATTTTTACGATTTTTTTACATAAAGTTATGCATATTTTAAGTTCTTGATTTAAATAAATCAAGAAAAGGCCCTATTTTTCTATTCAAACCAAGCGGTGCTGACTCAACCTAGGCGAACCGAAGCTCCATGTGGCAAGCTCCGGTTTGATGTCGTCATCCATGTAGCTACCCCATCAGCCTCCGCTTTATGAACCACACTGCATTCGGTGTGATGTGAACCGTTTAAGTGATACACACTCCATCAGACAGTTGTGGGTCATCGTCCCCGATAGACTGAACCCAAAAACCATGCATTTTGAATCCTCAATATCTCACTCGACATTTAACCATATTAAGTGCAGTTTGTTTCTATGGACTCGTCTTGACTAGGAGAACATATCCATATGGTTAATCAACCCTTAAATTAAATCTATGCCCATGGAGAGTGAAATGAAGCTCGGTTCAAGGTTAAGCTTCAATACCTTTGTCCAAGAGGGGTAGCCTCAATTGGATGCTTGTGGAAGCTTTGTTGGGGCCCCAAGTGCCAAGGGATGGAGCCTTGAGCTGTGGTGAAGTGCCTAGATATGAATTTGACCAAGGCTGAATTAGGGGGGTGATCAAATTTGATCCTAGGGTGCTCAGGTGATGGGGCGTTTTTGGGGGTTCTTTTTCTCTTGCTGTGGGGATGGTGTGGGTGAAATTAATTTGGATTTGATGAAGGTTTGGGGAGTGTCCTATTTTAGCTTTGAAATTAAGCTCAATTAGTGGCTTTTAGTGGCTAAAGGTAGTTAGGTTAAGCTCAAGAGGTCTCAAGGAAGCTATGGAAGTAATTTTGCAGAGTTTCCCCAAGGAATTTCATGCTCTCTTGGTTTATCGATGGAGGGGTTTTAAATAGATGGGCAAGGAGAGGCTACCAAAGGCAATTAATGAGTGCTTTAGGTTGCCTATATGGGTGATAACAAGCTGCAAAAATCCAATTGGGATAACACAACTTGGATGGGCTTAATTTTGAGTTTTAGCCTATGTAGGGTTTTTGATTTTGGGTTTTCCGGTATCCTAGGTGGCCAGCCAGCTAAGGAGGGGTCACCATCTGACTCAGAGAGGTCAGAGCTTGGTTTTGGTGAAGTCAATTGGGGTTGGCTATATGTAAAGGCATGGAATTGATATAGTTTAAGAAAAGGGCCATTTTGGGTCAAATTGGGTCAAAGCATGACTTGGGTTAAGTTTGAGGTTAAGTATGAGGTTTAGAGGATTAATTAAAATGGTCAAATGGGTCAGCTAAAATGGTGTGGTGAGACCACCAAGATTGTACTTGGACTGAAGAGGATCAGATGGGTCAGCTAAAATGGTGTGAAGAATTCCCCATCCAAGTGATTTGGTTAAGTATGAGCTTTAGAGGACTCATTAAAATGGTTAAAAACCTTTTCTAAAGAAGTTTGAAAGTGGCTTGTATTCTTGCCATTAATATTTTGATGATGTGGGATTGCTCTAATGGCTTGCCTATGGCTTGGGTCTTCATGGCTCCCCTTTGGCTTAGCTAATTTTCATGAGAAGAGATTTTTAGAATTTTTGGTATTTTAGTGGAGTTTGAAATGAGGCTTGATTTGGAATGAATTGATCATGAAATTAAACCTTAAGAAGTAATATTTGATTAAATGGATGATGAGTTAAAAATTGGCATATGGACATTGAACTTCGGCATTTGGAACTAGATGTGGTGGGCTTAGGCTTCTAAAATGGAAATTAAGTTTGGGCTAATTGAATGTTGAGTTTGGTGTAGGAAAATGTCATGAAGGATTTGACAAAATTTCAAATAATTTTAAGTTTAATTCATAGACCAAATTTGTGGATTTGGACATATAGTCAAAATTTAGCCTTTTTGATTTGAGTGAAATTGGGCAAGATAAAGGCCAATTGGGCTGAGATTGGGGCTAATTTGCGGACAATTGGGCCTTTAAAGGAAAATTTGGTAAAAATGGTCAAATTTGATCAAATTGATGATCAAAAATTGAAATTGGGAAAATTTTGGATTTTTTGAAATTTTTGGAATGTTTAGGTCATGAAGGGCATTTTGATAATTTTGGCAATTTTATGGGATATTTCAAAACTTTGGTAATTTTTGTGAATTTTGGTTAATTTAGGTAGTGGTGATGGGTTTGAGATAATTTTTGGAAAGATTTGGGTATTTTGGGTTATTTTGGAAAAAAATTAGGTTGTAGGGGTATTTTGGTAATTTGGTCATTTTGGGCCAAGATGGGCCTATAAGCCATGAAGTCATACCAAAACAATAGGGGCGATATAAGGACTCATCTTGGAGTCTCAATATGTTGGTTCTAACCCTCTTAGCCAAAGACTAGGGGTATAAGTTCATTCATATGAGCTCTCTAAAAGGAGTTAGGAGACCAACCTAAGGGGTCCTAGGGTTTGGGGTAAGTGAAAAAGTGTAGTGTGTGCAAGTTAGCCCCACCAAAACCAGATCACCCAAAGTTTGTCCTAAGGTCAGACCATCCTATGCGGGACTCCCATTGAGCTCCTCTATACTGACCCCACCTACTAAGTGGTAGAGGTTAGGACTAACATATGAAACTTCAAGTTGAGGAAATAAGGGTTTAGAATTTTTGATCATGAGGGTTCCCTTTCTATTTCTCTAAGAATAGTCAACAAGAAAGTCCTATGGCTAGATCCTAGGCTACTAAAGAGGGAAACTAAACCTCAACCAAAAATGAATGAGGTCAAAAATTATAAGGAAATTATTTCTCATATAAGGAAAACCACATGAGAAAAATAAATAACCAGAGATTATAGGTGTATCACTTATTCTGAGTTCTTAATTCTCCTATAGGAGAAACTCTATAGTTAATTACAACTTGGATATTTAAAATTGTCTAAGAAAACTTTTGATTCTCCATCATCACTCGCTCCCCTAAGAAATGACAAGGACAAGGAAATAAACATCAAATGTTTTATTCTAAGGGTAATAGATTTTTAAGAATCTGATTTTACCCGAAAGGTTTTGTTTTGTTTTGTTTTTTTGTTTTTGTCGTGTAATCTTGTTTTTTTTCTTTGTTTTTTCTTTTCATGTCATGTCATTTTTGTATTGTTTTATTTGTTTTTGTATAGTTTTGTTATATCATGTCATTTCTATTTTTTTTGTTTGTTTTTATCTAGTTTTGTTATATCATGTTGTTTTTGTTTTGTCGTTGTCATGTCATATTTTTTTTGTGTTTTTTTATTTTTTTCTCTTAAAATTTTGCTTCTGAATGTCGTCCTGCAAAATAACATTAGCATACCCGATTACATATAAAGGAAATCTAAAGTGAAATTTAGTTTTCATGTCTCCAATAAACCTGCAAAATAGAGCACGATTAGCATAAAATCATATTTTCAGATTCATCAGTTTAAATTGGTTATTTTAATGGTTAAATAATTTTTAAATGACCTGGTCAAGATGTCTATGACTCCGTCGTCCCGGGACCATAAAAATATTTATATTTAGTTAGTTTCAAAGGTGTTAAATCGGGACCAGATAATTCTTGTCAGCAACCACAGATTGCATCATCTAAGAAATTCTCGTAAATTTGAACATAGATGCTCAAGTTGCGTTTGGTGATCTTTGTTCATTTGGGTTCAATTTAAATTTTTAATGTTATTTAAGGTGAATTTTATGTCATTTATCTCAGTTAGTTGGATTTTTATGATTTCATTTGTTTTAGGTGTGATGTCGATTGGACCTAAAGGAGTTTAATTGAAATCTAAGATTTAGGTTTAATGTCGATGAAACATGAAGATTGATGTCATTCAACTTTGATAGATCATAAGTTATGAGGATGATTTAGGTTTAATGCAGTTAGAACCTAAAGTTCTAAGATGGTTTAAGTCCAATCTAGGCAGACGTAAAATGTTTTAAGTTCAATGTAGGTAGAACCTAAGGATTAAAATGCTTTCAAGTCCAATATAGGTAGGACTTAAATTGATTTAGGCTTAATATAGATAGAACTTAAGGATTTAGAATGATTTAAGTCCAATGTAAGTAAGATTTAAAATGTTTTAAGTTTAATATAGGTAAAACCTAAGGATTTAGAATGGTTTAAGTCCAATGTAGGCATGACTTAAACTTAATTGAGAACCAATGTAATTGGGATTTAAGGTTGATTTATGTTCAATATTGAAACTACGATAGTCTTAAATCCAATGTAGTTAGGACTTAGAGTAGAGTCAATTTAAGTTCAATGTAGGCTAAACTTAAAGTCTAAGATTTAGGTTAACTTGAGTTGAACCTAAAAATTTAATTAAGTTCAAGTTGGATTGAACCTGAAGGTTTGAATTGAATTAGGTACAAGTTGAGTTGAACCTAGGGGTTTTATTCGAGTTTAGCTCAAGTTATTTTGAACTTAAGAGTTTTAGTTGGATCAGGTTCAAGTTGGGTTGAACTTAAGGAGTTTGAATAGACTTTGGTTCAAGTGGGTTGAACTCAAGTTAGTTTGAACTTAAGAGTTTGAGTTGGATCAGGTTTAAGTTGAGCTGAACCTAAGAAGTTTGAATTGACTTAGGTTCAATTTAGGCTGAACTCAAGTTTTTCTTAACTTAAGAGTTTGAGTTGGATCTGGTTCAAGTTGGGTTGAACCTAAGCAGTTTGAATTAACTGAGGTTCGAGATGGGTTGAACTTAAGTTGGAAGATGAGTTAGATTCAATTTAGGTTGAACCTGAACTAGATGTTGACTTAAGTTAAATTTGAGTTGAACCTAAGTTAAAGGTTTGATTTAGGTTAAATATATGTTGAACCCAAGGTTTGGTTAACTTGGGTTCAGGTTGGTTTAACCTAAGTTTAAAGTTAAATTAGGTTTAATTTGTGTTGAACCTAAAGTTTATGTTCACTTAAGTTCAATTTGAGTTGAACCTAAGTTAAAGGTTTTATTTAGGTTCAGTATATATTCAACCTAAGGTTAGAATGAGGTTTAAGATTAATTAAACCTGATTTAGGTAAGGTTTAATTGATTAATTAGACATAATTAGGGTTAAGTCTAATTAGTGTTTAGGATTAGTTAAACCTAATTTATTTAAGGTTTAATTGATAATTATATTTAATTCGGTTTAAGTTTAATTAGGGTTTAGGATTAATTAAACCTATTTAGGTAAGGTTTAACTGATTAGTTAGACTTAAGTAGGGTTAAGTTTAACTAGGGTTTAGGGTTTATTAAACCTAATTTAGGTAAGGTTTAATTAATTAATTAGATTTAATTATTGTTAAAGTCTAATTATGGTTTATGGCTAATCAAACCTAATTTAAGTAAGTTTTAATTGATTAATTAGAATTAATTAGGGTTAAGTTAAGTTAGGTTTTAACGTAAGTTAAACCTAGTTTAGGTAAGGTTTAATAATTTAATTAGACTTAATTAGGGTTAATTCTAAGTAGATTTTATGGTTAATTAAACCTTTTTTAGGTAAGGTTTAATTAGGTCTAATTAGAGCTTAGGCCTAATTCTGGTTTTGCTTAGTTAAACCTAATGTAGGTAATGTCTAACAAAGTTTAATTAGGTCAAAATGTGGTTTAAACCTAATTAGGGTTTAGGTTAAACGTAATTTAGGTAAGGTTTAATTAGGTTAATTAAACATAATTAGAGTTAATTCTAATTAGGGTTTAGGATTAATTAAAACTAAAAGGTTTAATTGATTAATCAGACTTGGTTAGGGTTAAGTCTAATTAAGTTTTATGGTTAATTAAACAAAATTTAGGTAATGTTTAATTGATTAATTAGACTTAGTTAGGGTTTAATCTAATTAGGGTTTATGGTTAATTTGTATTAATTTAGGTAAGGTTTAATTGATTAATTAAACATATTTAGGGTTAAGTCTGATTAGGTTTATGGTTAATTAAACCTTATATAGGTAAGGTTTAATTGATTAATTAGACTTAGTTAGGGATAAATTTAATTAGGGTTTTGGATTAATTAAATTTAATTTANGGTTTATTTGATTAATTAGACTTAGTTAGGGATAAATTTAATTAGGGTTTTGGATTAATTAAATTTAATTTAAATAAGGTTTAATTAATTAATTAAACTTAATTAGGGTTAAGTCTAATTAGGGTTTAGGATTAATTAAACCTATTTTAGGTAACGTTTAATTAGGTTAAATAAGTCTAATTAGGGATTATACCTAATTAGTGTATAGCGTTATTTAAACATGATGAAAGTAAGGTTTAATTAGGTTAATTAGGTCTAATTAGTGGTTATACCTAATTAGGGTTTATGTTTAATTAAACCTAATGTAAGTAAAGTTTAATTTGGTTAATTAGGTATAATTAGGGGTTAGACCTAATTAGGGCTTTGTTGAGTTGAACCTAATGTAATTAAGGTTTTATTGGTTTTTAGTTATATCTAACAATGGTTTAGACCTAATTAGAGTTTAATATGTTTGGGTTCATCTAGATGGACCCTATGTGTCTTTATTTGGTCAACCCTAAATTCAGATTAAGTCTAGGTTGATTAGATTAAAATGTCTTATCTTTTGAGTCTATGGTGTTAGACTCAATGGTCCTGAGGAGCCGTTAAAATCTATTTCATTTAGTTCTAAGGATCAGAGTTTGGTCAACCCTATGTGTCCTTAAAGGCTAGTGTCCAAACCTAAGGAAATTGTGGGTTAAATATGTAATTTACAATTTTGACCCTAAAGATGAAATGACATTTTTACATTTTTAAATGGTTAAAAATTTGACCTTTTAGAGTTAAAAAATGTCACTCTAATTTTTCTAACCATTTCTAATTTTAATTTCCAATATCTTCAATTTTATAATTATTTTTAAAGCTAACCACAAATTTTGATAGAAAATAGGAAATCTTGTCTTATGGAGTTATTTTAGCATTGGAAAAATCAGGGAAGGTTTCTAAGGGCTTAAAGATAATTTCCTAAAATTTTAGAATTTTTGAAATTATAAATAATTTTGAAAAATTAAATTAATTCAGAGAGTAATTAATTAATTATAAATTAAATATAATTAATTAAATTTTGATTTTAAGTTCATAATATTCTCCTGTTTTTCCTAAATCCAAGGGTATTTTTATTTTATTTTTGTTATTTTACTGTGAAAAATATGTATTTCTGAAGTTTTATGTATTTAATTAAATAAGAAAATTTGGATTTTCTTATTTAATTAACGTGGTGCTAGCACAAACGTTGGATTTTTTGAAATTCCACGTAGTGGCATCTTGTTTGCTGGGGAATCCACACAAGCATACACGTTGTCGGCGGTTTCATCTATTTCATATGGACGAAATTGCGGTTCGTCGAGATCGGAGACGTTCATTTCTGATACATGGATATGAACAACATTTGTTCGTAGGATGATTAACAGAGAACTGCCCACCTTTAAATGTCAATTTTTTGCTCCATACACAATTAAACTTAAAGAAATTTATTTCTATAGCTTCATCGTGATGAGACCAATCAATTCATATGGTTAGATACCTATGGAATGATCGTTCTCTTTATAATGGGTGAGAACCAAGGCAAATTTAGGTTTTTAAGCCATTCTTGGCTTCAATGAGGTGTGGTCTCAATCAAATATTATAGGAGCGATCATTATGTCCTCACAAAGCTTTCTATATGTCCAATTTTAAGTGAATTCAAGTAGGGCTATGATTTCACTCAAATAGGTTAACGGCTAGGGCTTGGAATAGGTTGGAGCCATTTGGAAGACTCAATTTTGATTGAGAACTTCTTCGTGAAGTTCAATGAAGGTTTTGGAGTGGTTAATTTATGGCCTTGAAACGTATTATGTTAAATTCAAAAACTGTCCTGCTTTTGGGAAGGGAAATTGGAAGAGAGCAATGGAGGTCAGGGGCTAAACTATGGGGTTTCAACTCCTTAAGCTATTGGCAAAGTTTTCTCTCTAGGGTGTCTCAAGAATTGAGGAGTGTATATGGATTTCATCGCTCCACCTTTTTTTTTTGCTCTTCTTGGGTTAGCTTATATATAATCTAAGGAGAGTCATGGTTAGCCTTGTTCTCACTTAGGGAAGTTTATAACCATGTCTTGCTGGTGAGGAGATAAGATTGTGTGCTGTGGATATCCATAGTTGAGTTTTTCCAAGCCTACTATTATGGGTCTCCATTTAATGTATTGGATTTGGTTAAACCATGGCTCTTTTCATTGGATAGGAAATAAGGTGAATAGTGAATTTGAAATGGGCATGTTAGTCGTATTCGACCAAAGTTAACGTGCCACCCAAATTTTTTAACAATAACGATGCAGAGGATTCCTTATACATACTCTCATGGCTTGGTCATGATGACCCTTACTTAGGTGTTGGATAAGGCTTTAAGATAATCTTTTTTTTATTGAAAGAAGATGTTGGTGGAAGATGAGTGATGCACAAAAAATATATGCATTTTTAGACCTATCTTTTATACTCATTTTTTATGATATTGCGCTTTAAAGGAAGGTATTTTTCTAATTTTATTGAAGGTTGATGATTTTTAGCACTTGAAGTAAAAAGAAAGCAAAAAGATTGAATTTGAAGTCAAAATGGTGTTTTAGAGAGAAATACTCAGTGCTGACAACGCCAGCATAGATGCAGATGGCACTACCGTGAAGGAAGGAGTCCATAATAGCAGGGCACCTGACTGGGTGCCAGCGATGCCATTTGACAGAGAGCATCAAATTAATTTCGGGTAACGGGCGCCGACTGTACCATCATGGGTGCTAACCATGCTGAAGTCAGTGCAAGGGAAAATTTTAGAAGATTTGACTAATATGGACACTTCTTAATTTGACTAATATGGACACTTCTTAAAGAGTTATTTGATAAACCTTTTTGAAAACCGACATTATGGTCTATTTAGAGTGGAAACTGATCAGAAAAAGGGGAGAGGGGGGATAGTGTGTCATTTAGTTTTCTTTAGTGTTCCATTGTGTGTATTGTGTAGCGTGGTGAGTCTAAGTGTGATTTCTCCTAAGATTTATTGGAGAGGGAGAGAAGTGAGAGATTTCTCCTTCCCTACATCTCCATTGAGAGATTTAAGAGTCTTGTAAAGAGAGAAAAAGTCCAGGAGGAGCTACAAGGGATTTGCTTTGAGGAAGAGTTAAAGATAAGTGTTATTTGTTTATTATTGTTGTAAACTTTTTTTTATTTATGAAATTTGTATTTTTTCGTATCTTTATCATGAGGTCTAAGTTCTTTCTTTGTCTTTCTCCCTATTTTGAGATATGGTGAAATGAAAAGATAATTGGTTGTGCCAATTTTAAAATATAAAATAAATTGTGATGATTTTTTTTTTCACTCCTTTCTAAATTTACTTTTCGATTTAACAAATTGAAATGTTAACATATGTTGTAAAACATACTATCCGGGAAATGGAGTATGAGTTTCACAAAAAAGTGAGAATCACATTCGATTCCATGAAGGAGTGTTTTGATCATGGAATTAGGTGAAAATAAATAAGGAAATATATATTCTTAGGCAAAGAATTGGTGATTCTAGGGTGACCGACTAAAATCCCCAATTTGGTCTTAGTGTTTAAGAACTAAAGCGAGAGTTAGCCTTCAGAGGAAGGAAAGTGGCAGCTTTAGAGTGAGAGTCAGTATCCTCTTAGCCTAACCACAAATTTAGAGACTAAACCTAAGATTAGCCAATGATTCTCTATGACATTTGACTGAGGGTAGAATATTAAAATTTTTCTTATTTGGCACAAGAAATAGTAAATTCATTTATCTCTCATTTAACCAAAAACTAATTGTAGTGGGAAGGATGCTTTCATATTGGATAACATCTTCATAAAAATATACTTTGGTAGTTATTGCTTAGTTTTGCTTTATAGTTTCACTAGTAGTTGCTAATTTAGTTATGATAGCACCCTAAGCATTGAAATTAGTGTAGTAGATTTTCTTTATTGTTCTGAATTTCTTGATTTAGGTTTTCATTACGAATTTACAGCTTTCTCGTGGGATCGATATTTGAGGCTAAAATAGAAATTCTTGTATTACTTGATAACAATACGCATACTTGCATAGAATCCCTACATAAATTGCTTTAATTTCTTGTTCATAAATAACAAATGATGTTTTTGGCGTCACTGCAAAGTTGAGTCAACTTTATTAATTTCNTCAGAGGCCTATTAAACTTAATATTCTTCGCTCAATGAAATCATCCTTAATTAAACTTTTAAGGACTCACTATGATATGACATAGGGCTAGGAAAATTACAAAAAATTTACCTTTCCTGCTCTTCATAAACTTCCTTAACATGCATTTCAAGTTTCAGGTGGTGTAACAAGAAGACTCGTCAGGTACACTTTTACAGTTTTCAGCGTTGTCTTTCTTGTACTTTCAAACAAAATTTAGGTAATGTTTAATTGATTAATTAGACTTAGTTAGGGTTTAATCTAATTAGGGTTTATGGTTAATTTGTATTAATTTAGGTAAGGTTTAATTGATTAGTTAAACATATTTAGGGTTAAGTCTGATTAGGTTTATGGTTAATTAAACCTTATATAGGTAAGGTTTAATTGATTAGTTAAACATATTTAGGGTTAAGTCTGATTAGGTTTATGGTTAATTAAACCTTATATAGGTAAGGTTTAATTGATTAGTTAAACATATTTAGGGTTAAGTCTGATTAGGTTTATGGTTAATTAAACCTTATATAGGTAAGGTTTAATTGATTAGTTAAACATATTTAGGGTTAAGTCTGATTAGGTTTATGGTTAATTAAACCTTATATAGGTAAGGTTTAATTGATTAGTTAAACATATTTAGGGTTAAGTCTGATTAGGTTTATGGTTAATTAAACCTTATATAGGTAAGGTTTAATTGATTAGTTAAACATATTTAGGGTTAAGTCTGATTAGGTTTATGGTTAATTAAACCTTATATAGGTAAGGTTTAATTGATTAGTTAAACATATTTAGGGTTAAGTCTGATTAGGTTTATGGTTAATTAAACCTTATATAGGTAAGGTTTAATTGATTAGTTAAACATATTTAGGGTTAAGTCTGATTAGGTTTATGGTTAATTAAACCTTATATAGGTAAGGTTTA
>JXCR01122776.1:0-10963 GCA_002079205.1 Phalaenopsis hybrid cultivar | reverse complement strand
TCTACAATGACAATTGAGGTCTAGAGATTTTTGAAAAGTCAAAAGAAGTTAAAAGGTACATAGGCCTCATGGGGGGGACTTCTTTATATATTTTTTTTGTACTCAAATACAAGGCAAGAAGTCAAAACAAAATGGTTGATGCACCAAGTCTTCGCCAATTATTACTCACTTTGATCCTATTAAGCTACAAACACATCAACTGAAAGAAAACTAAAGATACAACACACAAATAGGGAAAACCAAAAGAAAACATCTCCAAATAACATAACAAAGCAAAATGCTAAAAAAATAGAAAATATAAGTAGTTTTCTCCCAAGAAAAAACCCTAATTAGAAATAAGTAAATAGGAAATAAATAAAAAAAATAATAAATTTTGTTTAGGAGTAAGACGGGGCAGAATTCCACCCTTCCCATGTTTCGGCATTAACACGAATCACAAGAATTGTAGATTCCCACTTGCTTGCTTGTAAGGCATAGACGAGGCATAGCCGAGAACACGATAAAGCCATGTCCTCAACAAACAGGGCTTACAACATTCTCCCGGAGTAAGAGAGGCTTCATGTTCTTCTCTAGAAGCTTCTGGAATCGATCTGCCACCAATATAACGAATTCATCACCTTGTTGTATCTCGACAATCCCACCACAAAACTAATGCTCATGTCCAACCAAAACAACTTTGCATCACTTATGTCCTTTCAAAGGCTGTCCGGATAGAATAAATAATTATCATTCTTTGTCACCATCAAAACTAGAACTGCATATAAATAGGCATTCCTATGAATAAGTCTAAAGCCATTAAATTTATAATGTAATTTTCTCACTCCTCATACTTGATTGGGTAAATTCAATAAAGAAGTCTGTCTGGGAAAAGCAAACCAGAAATGACATCCACGTTATGTTGAATCACTCTCTGTGTCAGCCAACTAGAAGGTAAATTGTCAATAATACTATACAACATTGTCAACTGTTGTTAAATCTTTTTGCTATTGATTCTATGGGCTCACTATTTTCCAGGGCAATCAATGTTAATCTTGTTGTGATTCTCCCTTAGGCTCAAACTTGAATCAATAGCATCTCTCCCTAGCCTGTTGAAAGTTGACACTCCTCTTTGAAGTCTTTATTTTCTCCAGTGTTACTGTCTATTTCTACAATTGCTCTTTACTCAGTGAAATATATCACACTCAAGTTTAGGCAATTAGATGCCACATGTCTAAATTGTGACACTCAAAGCATTTACAGGCAGGGATGAATTTGGGAGTGTTGGTAGAGTCACCTTTTCTCCACTATGCATTAGTTTTATCTCAAGCGTGGTTAGCTTGAATGCTCCATTGGGTGTACTCTAACTGCCCGATCCAATGACTAAACCATGTCTAAAGGGTGGTGTGGATCTGATACTATTGTCTTGTCTCTCCACCTTCAACACTTGGGCGTGAACATCTTGTAATGTCTAATAAGCTTGCAACCGTATCACATTGCTAATGAATGTCTCAATTCCCTCAGATATCAAGCTATGATGTTCTCCTCGGGCTCCACCAGCACACACTTTAACATAAACTGCTCGAACTCAGCTGTGTGCTCCTCTATCGAGAGATCTTACTGTTGTAATTGATGAAGTCTTAAGAAGAAGTCATGCTTGTAAACTATTGGTAAGTACTTGCATTGCATCTCTCATTTAATCCTGAAACAAGTGGTGATTTTACTTTTCTCTTATCACCAATAAAATCTCCAAGTTCTCCCACCACAAGAAAGCATTTTTCCAGAGCTTGATGGTGTCGATTTTAATAGTCGTGTCGGATAGACCTTCTACTCAATAACCCGTTTTCCTGTCTAGAGTCACTTGAATTCGTCTGGATTCATACGAACATCAAAATCTGGTAACCAAATCTTCACTCAAAAATATTGATTTTTAATTTGATATTCTATGTCAAATCTTCGCAGGATTGGTCTTTAATCACAAAAATCTATTTAGTGAAAAAAAATCCACTTCCAACTCTCTATCTAGCAAGTCACCATTGTGGTTATGGGTGATATCATCAAATTGTCTCCTTTCAATGGAGACAAGCCTCTAATGCATTTGTAAAATTTTCAATTACATATTCTCCATAATAACTTCTTGGACACCTCCCTAATAGTTGAAAAAAAATCACTTCTAACTCTCGATCTAGCGAGTCAACATTGTGGCTATGGGTGATCTCACCAGATCGTGACCTCTCAAAGGCGACAAGTTTGTTGCGGTTGGAAGATTTTTCACATCATATTATCCATAGTAACTTCTTGAATACCTCACCGAGGATTCCTCGTTGGTGACATGACGTCTTTTATCCTCTATCGAGTTTCCAACAGATGTAGAATTGCAAATCAAGATTGATTGGGGGCTTGGGTTTTACTGGTAGGTGTCAAGGTGAAATTTTAGTGGAGGTGGAAAAGTTGCATTTTGAAAATATAGGGTTGGGGCTAGGAATGTTGGTATTATGATTTGGACATGGTGGATTTTCTTTTGAAATTTTGGTTTGGGATAAGAAAGACAAACCTAAAAAATTTAGGGCTTGTAAGGTACGATACTAGATGATACCGTTCTAGAGATCCTATAAGGTATTTAAAAAGCGTATTTCGAGAGGGTGTAGTCGTGGAATAACGAGGGAATGCAATATGGGAGTTTGATGGCGTTTGGAAGAGGATAAGCGTGGATTGACAACTATCCTTGCTAAAAATAGCGAACAAACGATGAATCGATAATGTACGGATGGTTAGACAACAAATTTGAAGCAAAAAAGAATGGCTGTTTATGTTGCAAATAAAAGGCAACAAATTGGATGATGAAGGAAGTCTCCAAATGTCCGACAGATATCACCACTAATCATACCAGGCTACAGACACCGCCTGAAAGAAAACAAAAAATAAAAACAATTGGGAAAACCAAGAGAAAACATCTCCAAATAACATAAACAAAATCAATGTATAAGAAAAGAAGAACTACAAGATATAATAAATTATCTCAGAAAAAAAACCTAATTATAAATAAGTAAATAGGAAATAAGAAAGGGTAATAAATTATTATTTTGGTGCAAGGCGGGGCAGAATTCCACTTGTCCGATAATTCTGCGTTAACACGAATCACGAGAATCACAAATACCTGCTCGCTCGCTCATTCGACATATACAGAATCGCATGTCATTGTCCCACAAGAACAACCCTTGCATCATTGTTGGTTTTGAGATGTTGAAAGAGTAGTATGCAGCTGAGGAGGATTTCCAAAACATTTGGATGCGATGTGATGATAGGCCATACGAGTAGTATTATAGATTTGAGGCATATCTATTCATTCAGACTAGATTGTATAATTCTCAGATTTCGCTCGGAAGAGTATTTTACAGGAGTGTTATATGGGGTATGACATGACATTTTAGTAGTGACAAGAGCCTCTCCTTAGTGAAAAGAATTTTTATTGGTCCAGATTGACACGGGAAGTACAAAAGACAGTGCAGAGTACAATACTTGGCTAACACTCAAGGACAAAATACAGGGTGGTACACATTTTGGCATTGTCTTTCTGTGTCGAACTATATCTAGCTTATGTTAGCATGTGTTTGGTGAGTCAGAAGCCAACCTTTTATGAAATAAACTCAACAAAATTTTGAAAGTTTCACACATGCCAAGGGGTATTAACTTGATGTTGGTCTTTGTGCAACAGAAGCATTTAGGAGTATCCATGGTTCGTTGGATAAAACAATAGCATAACTCTACCTAGAGAATATAAAACTCACTATATTAATCTTTTCAGATAAACAAGCAGAAATTTTTAAACCATCAGAAAAAAAAAAATCTATTGGATAAAATACCATTCCTGTGAACTGATTTTAAGAAAATGATTCTACCATAATTAGCAAAGTCATGCAAGGTATAACCAACTTAATCAGCGCAAGTTCAATATTTATCACTCATCTCTTTATCATTCAACAAAAATAGGGGAATTTAAATTAAGGTCTTGTTGTTGACGCCAATATATTTTTGAGTTTGTTGACTAAAAAGATAATAATTTTTTATCAGCATAAAATGCTAATGGGATTTATAAAAGATAATAATGCTTGAAGAACAAGTATTTGCATGATTCTAATTGGCTGCCACAATGCGTATGCACATGCATATGCAAGGAAACTAGTCAGTCAGCACATGTGTATGGATGATGCAAAGCATATTTACATTTGTGAGAACAAGAATCATCCAAAATACCCAATAGATATCAAATATATCTTCTACAGATATTACAAGCATTGTTTCCAGATACCAAATTACCTCAGATTTGTAGCCTTTATATAGGCTAGGAAGTACCCATTTCCTCCTCAGACCCTCGCTGAAAGAAAAGGGAAAAAGTATAATCAAACAAAAGACTTTCAGTAAGCTAAATGTCTAAGGAATCAATATTCAATGTAAAAAACGAAAATAATAGATCAATTGTAAAAATAACAAAACCGTCTAGGTGATTTCTTTATTAACAGATGGACACAATAAAGATAGACACCTCATTTGAACCAAAGAAATAGAAAGAGAGTGAAGGGGAGGAAGGACTAGAGCGTGAGACAAGGGAGTGGAAGCCATTCATGGTGAGTTCAAATTGTTTGATTGCAAGTGATCAACGCCGATTGTGTGTGTCCGTGAATGAAGCGTGAGTGTGGCATTGCTTGCCTGAAAGAGGAAGAATCCCCTACAAGATAAATGTTTAGAGGTGAGCGAACTGTGTGCATGTCCTATGCAAAGGAGAAGAGAAGGTGAAGCCTTGTGCGAACTCGAGAGAGGGAGATAATTCGCAGGGAGGTTCGCGTGCAGTAAAGAGGTGAGCTGAACAGCTTGGGAGAAAGAATCAAGAAATTAAAGACGATAAATTGTATTTGGAGAAAGAAGAAGAAAGTTTGCGAAAATTGATAGGATCATGCATTTTATAGAAGAAAGACAATGAAGAGAGTAAATAAGATAAGTCGATCAATTGCTTATATCAATTAAACTNGCAGGGAGGTTCGCGTGCAGTAAAGAGGTGAGCTGAACAGCTTGGGAGAAAGAATCAAGAAATTAAAGACGAGAAATTGTATTTGGAGAAAGAAGAAGAAAGTTTGCGAAAATTGATAGGATCGTGAATTTTATAGAAGAAAGACAATCAAGAGAGTAAATAAGATAAGTCAATCAATTGCTTATATCAATTAAACTTTTAACCCGGAGTAATCAAAAGTACAGAGATACGTAGAAATTTAATAGATTACAAAAATAATAAAAAAAAGTTTTTGAAATCTTGTATTGATGCTTGAAATAACATCTTACATTTATGGTTAGGTGAAATTGATCGAAAATCATATTTATATTGGCGAGAAAGAATGAAAAGGCTGAAAGAAAAAAAAAATCGGTTAGGTTTACAGGATCATTTTATAAAGTGATATCAAGACAAGTAATTATTATTTTATATGCATTAAATTTATTAATTTTTATTTAAGGTTTTTGTTCTTCCATAAAAATGTTTCATTTATTTCATAAAGACTTAAAAGCATTTTTATGATTGAAATATAATAACTGAAAAGTGAAATGACTGTTTAAGGAATTACAATATTTCACCTTTTTGTTGATTAAAAAGTTTAATCAATGAATAGAAATGACTGAAAGGAATTAAACATACTTTAAATGAAAAGTAAATAATTAAATCAATCAGGAGTTGTCCTCTTATGATACTAGCGGGGGACGTAGTTGCACCCATGCAAAAAAATGAAAAAGNTAAATCAATCAGGAGTTGTCCTCTTATGATACTAGCGGGGGACGTAGTTGCACCCATGCAAAAAAATGAAAATATTTGTATCTTTATTAGTATAAATTTTTTACGGTGCTTCTGAGAAAACTTCTTAAAAGAAAAGGAAAAATATAAATAAGTAAAAATGATTTAGTAAATATTTTCACTTTAACTAAAAACATTAAATTGGCTTTAAAGATTAATCAACATGTTTATTTTGAAAATTCATAATTAAATATTCATTCAGTGCATATTAGAATGGTAACACTAAGTTGTTGTAAACTTAATATAATATTTAAATATTTCTCTCAGAAAAAGTTTTACTTGATTGATTTGACTGATAAGAGTGAGTTTATCTACAGAAGGAGATAAAATCTTGGAAATAGGTAGTAGACTGTTTAGTTTTGTTTCAAACCCATACGTATTTTTATCAGATGATGTTTATATGTCTAGTGCATTAGTGATTTTTTATATTATAAATTATTGTAGAATGCTAGACTGCTATTACTATTAGATTGTTATGTTACTACAATCCTTAGGTCTATTCTAATCATAATTACTCTAAATTCACTTTGAAGCAGAATTACATGCATTCAACAGACTCAACACACTAAGATACCCATCAAATGTCCAACCTTAACAAAACACTTAGTTGAACCTAGAACAGCTTATATGCATCCCAAACACGTCAAAATATAATTTTTCACTACAAATACATTAGAAAAAAATTTAGCATGTCCAATAGACGTTACAATGTGTTGTCATGACTAATAAAATATTTTTTGAAGTGTCATGCTATATATTTTAAAAATGATTAACATGGCTACAATAATTTCACTTATAGAATATTAATATGACTACGTTGATAGCACCGGCAAAATTTCTTTCCAACAAAGCAGCAATAACCATGAGTTCAACCACCATCGCCATACCTAGTACGACTACCAAGATCCCTTGTCGGAAGGGCAAACTGGAGTCAGAAACTTATTTGACTAGGACCATAATCAAACTAGTGCATGCAATGCAAATCTCAAAACAAATTCATAATTGAAAAAACCTGAACAAAATTTTAAAAGCTCTTGATCGCTAACTTGCTTGTTTATTCCAGTTAGTGAACAGGCTAATTAGACGTACAACAAGTAGCTCACTAAATACTTAATAAAATGCTCATTTAATGATGGTTTAATCTTGTAGTAACTTTTCTATATCCTATAGACACTAAAGATTATGCATATTATTAGAGACTTGTATTATGAAAATGTTAAAAAAATAACAAGACGTGTAGACATAAATGTTATCAGACAACTAACAAATTACACCGCTATTGATTAAAAATAAAAATTCAATTATGTTTGGTCATGAGGCTATATGCTTGAATTATTAAGCATCAATCAATCTTAAAGTTCGATAATGGCTCAAACTTAAAAATAAACTTAATAAGCAAGCCTTCAAGCTTAAATTAAACTCAATTAAAAAATAAATGAACAAGCTTCAAAAAACAGTACTTGGATCAACACATGTCATTTACAGCTCTATTGGTGACCAGAAGTGCTCAAAAGAGCAATGTTGAGGATCCTAAAATCCATCATCATCAGACATTGTATAAGTTATCGTGAGGTATGAACTTTAAGAAGAAATTGGTAAAAGAAACTGTTCATTCTATTTATAACAAACTATCAAGTAGGAAAGGTTCTATATTATAGATTCTCATCTCATTTATCCAGTAGCGTTATAGTGTTCTTGGATGGGTAAATCATGTAACTAGAAAAAAATATCAAACATAATGGATTTAGAAATGAAAGTTACTACTACTCTAAAACAATGTAAAACAAAGAAATTCTCATATCTTCTTGCAGTGACCAGAGATGAAGTTGAGAAATAGCATATTCAAGACCTCAAAGAAGCCAAAGTAAAAAAAATGCATATTTAAATGCTTAACTTTTTGAAAACATGATGTCGGGATGCCGAAACTGGTTCGGTAGGAGACTGCGAAATTGTGAGTCCCGTTACAGTCCCAAGCAGAATTCTACAATTCTATGGGATTGCGGCAAACCGTGCCCTCGTAGATGAAGGGACCATCTAGTGTTTGTGTAGCCATGGTCGACCTAGTATGAGATTGAAGGATATTTCAAAATTTATAAAATGAAATTTTGTCACCATGGATGGTGATTCCAGACCAGGATATCTCTCATTCGCATGTCAACTAGATTTTTCTCCTATTTCCTTATTCTAATTAGAATATTTACTATTAAAAGAATATTTAGGTGTGTTTTTCTGTTGTTTGGCAATTTTAGATATTGTGTTTTTGTTTTGGGAGGCTTTATTAACAATTTTATAGTCATCGGAGTGTTATATTCTTTCCTTTTGCAAGTAAAATTTCTATATCTTGCTCAGAAATAGGTTGTCGATCATTCTCGCCATCCATATCTCACTAATTTTTAATCCCCATCCAAATGTCCTTGACCTCTCAAATTAACCTTCCCTGGGCTGGGTGCTGGAGCATGTGAGCAGGTTGGGTCGCTGAAAGGGCTGGCAGCAGTGGGCTGGGTGCTGGAGAGGCTGGCAGCAGCAGTGGGCTGGTTGCTGGAGAGGCTGGCTGCAGCAGCAGATAGAAGAGGGGTGTGCACAGGTGGGATGGCAGCGAGCTGGGAATGCGGGAAAAGTCACCAACTTGGAGCAGATACAACAAGAACACCGCATGCCCTCGGATACAACCCTAACAGGGAGAACACACCAACAACAGGAACTCGGAAACGAAAACTGAACCCTAACACAAGGAGAAGACATATATAGCAGATAACTAGGAGGGTGAGGTCCCTCCTCTTAGGCAGCAACCTTAACTCAGTAATATGGGTCAGCCGGGCCCCCCCTTTTCTTCACTGATCTGATCTGGTTGGATACAGCATCTTAGAACCTAAGAATTAAAACATTTAGAAGAGGTGACACAAGAAAGACTACAATAGGAAGCGGGGAAATGATAAGTGGAATGTATGAGGCAGTATTGCCAACGTAGAAGATAGTCATGGTGAATTGAGCATGCGAGGAGCATGTGAGCACAAGCATAAGAGCATAAAAATGAGCAGACACATGTGAGCAGCCTCATAGGCTTGCATGGTGATAATGTGCAGCGAAGAAAGAAAAGAGGGCTTGAAAAGAGTTCTCCTTTGGGCATAGCACAGGTCTACAACTGCATATGGGAATTATGTTTGGGACTAGCAATGGGGTTGTGAGCGTTGAGCATGTGCAACTGAGCAATGCAAGAGTTGGATTGACTGTGGATTAGAGATAGGGGGAAGCTAAGGCTAGGATTACCCTGCTCTATTCCCATGTTAAATGATAAGAATATTATCTTACATGATGATAGAGACCCTTGTGTAAAATAGGAAAATGAATGCAAAACTTTGAATGGCAAGCAAATAAAAAATGTCCTCAAAGAAAAACGGAGACAATTTTAAGATGATCATGTTGATGCAAACTCCACTTAATTGAATTCAATTGCACAAAATTTGTATATTACACTCTGTAAGGCTACAGTGGAAGCAAATGGTTCTAAGATAAATCTGATTTGACAATGTTACCTGTGAAAGGAAGACAGTTTACGATATAAACAGTCACAAAGGCAGCATATTAATGTAATTCACTACCTACAACTTTAAGATTCTTTGCTTAGTTATTATTTACTCTCTTTTCTTTGATTTCCTAATGAATCTTCAATTCAGTAGCCAACCTTAAATCCTGCAGTTAAGGAAAGGCTGATAATTTCAAGGAAATCATGTACTACATCTAATGACATAAAACCTTAAGACATCTTAAATATAGTGGAATTATACCTAACATGCGCAAAAAGTGCCTTTGCTATCACAAGCACCATGGAAGAGAAGACAAGAATATTTATTTTATCTTGCATTTCTGCAGAAAGATCTTTCAGAAGTTCCAGAACTTCAACCTTAGCCTTAGCACAAGCATGATGGTACCTACACCAGAGGAAGAATATTACTGTAATTATTAACCAAAGTAAAAAACAAAAATATATGCAAATAGCAGAAGTTTACACGGTTAAAAGTCATCATGATAAAAATGAGAAAATCAACAATTCAAAAGGAATAAATAGTTTAACAAAAAGCGACTTCACCTAAGTAATGCATCCTCAACCTTAGTAGTGGTATACCATTCTTCTCCCACCTTTCTCCTTTTTGAATCAACAGCAGGTCTGAGTTGCTTGATTTGTTCTTCCCCCAGGGTGTTAGCCCATACAGATGGCATGAAATGCCTTCCCTTAAACCAAACGGCTTCATGTTCTCTTGCATAGCATATTTCTCCCTTCGGACCTCCAAGAGGTGATACACTAGATTTTACTCTCTGAACTACTGGGATGAAGTCTTCCATCACCTGCAGAATCAGTGCAAAATTACCAACAATAGGACAATATTTATGATAGAAAGATAGTGAGCAGATGAATCCCCGGAGTAAAATATTAAAATAAAACAATCAAGTTTCTAAGAGTAATGTGTGAGCAGATGAATCGCCGGAGAAAAATATTGAAGATACTAGACCATAGTCCCGAAAAGACATTTTGAACCACGAATCATCATCATGGCTTATCCTATCTGATACTGTTTTAGGGCTCCTAAACAGTAACTTAGAGGTAGGTTTATAGGGGAGGTGATTGTGGAATTGTAAGGGAAAGGTAATATGCGAGTTTGACAGCATTTGGAGGGGGCTTTGTGGATAAGGTGGCTGTTGGACAGTAGCTTGGAGTCGAATGGCGGCTGTCCCACAAGCTGGAGGAAGAGCAATTTCCTCTGGAAACAGCAAGTAACAGTGAGATGGATGGCTGTCCAGCTGAAAACAGTAGGCCAGGCGGCATTAAGGTAATATACGGGTGGCAAGGGGGTTCCACCATCTATTTCTAAAGAAGATACAGGCACACCCTTAGCAAAAGGAAATGATACAATACACTGGAGAGCAAAATTCAAAGAAAACACTTCTCAATTCATCCAATCAGAAAAATTGCATATCCAAACCGTAAAATAACAAATGTCTCCTCAAAGGAAATACTTAATTAGAAACTAGAAAAAAATAGGAAAGAACTAAAAAAAAAAAAGAAACTTGCTCAAGAAATAAAAGAAATAAGAAAAAGATTTTACCACCAACTAGAATCCCACGACCTGTGGCCCGTCCATTTTCACGGGATTG
>JXCR01122775.1:321-16135 GCA_002079205.1 Phalaenopsis hybrid cultivar | reverse complement strand
ATATATATATATATATATATATTGTTTTATGCCAAATAGGAGAAATTCCATTCTTTACCCTTTTCTGAGTGCTATAAAGAACATTGACTAATCCAGAGTTTGGTCCTTAATTCTGTGGTTAGGCTAGGAGGATACCAGCTGCCATTCCAAAGCTTCGACTACTCTCTCCCCTAAGGGCTAACAATCTCGCATTAGTTTCCAATCAACTGAAGCAAATTGGAGGTTTTATTTTCTCACCTTAAAATCTCCAATTCCGCATCCAATAAAGAAAATTTCCCTATTTATTTGCACTCAATCCTATGGATGACATAATCTCCCATGAAATCAAAATGTGATTCTCCCCATGTTGTAGAAATCATATCTCGTTTAAGAACATATGTCTCTCAACAATTTTTAACATTTCAATTGGCTAGATCAAAAAGTAAATCAAGATCGGAGTTCAAATCATCACAAATTATTATCCTTTAAAGCTGTGGAAAACAAAATCTATTCTTCGCAAAATCATATCTTCAAAGTAGGAAGAAGGATAAAAAAGATCGCTCAAAACTCATGAGAAGGATACGACAAAACATGAATTTCATATATAAAAACTAGTTTACAAAACAAAAGAAATAAAAATACACTTATCTCACAATCCTTCCCAAACAAATCCCAGAAGTTCTCTCCAAGCCTTTCTCTTTTTACAATCACTCATAATTCTCTCTTAGAAGTGTAATGAAGAAGAAATCTCTCATCTTCTCTCTTCTCTTACAACCCTAGAAGAAAATCTCCTCTTCTCTCTCTCTCTCTACCTCACGCCACTTTCTCTCTCTCCCTCACGTCACACACAAAAGCCTCTCTCAAACTCTATGAAGTCATCTTCTTTTATTTTGGGCTACTCCTTTGGAAAAGAATTCAAAATTCCTCCAAAATTCAATTCTTTTTAATTCAACAGATGTTTCATTTGATCCAAGATTCATATCCCTTCATAAAAGAACCTTCCAAAGTGCTAGATGCATTGAATTACTCCAAGAGGTGTGTAGAACAAGTGTCCCTTTGAAAATTCGTGCAAAATTCATCTCGAACCACCTTAATTTAAAATAGTCGTCCCTCGTGCATCATGCGCCAGCTCTCAGGGTTTGGGCCCCATCATCTGCCAGAATCCCAAAATTGGTTGTTTTGGCTTTGAATATTGTCCTTTTTGCCATTCTTGCTCCAAATACCTAAAAATGATATACCTGTAACAAAAAACACAAAAATACCCTTCTTTAAAGTGCAATATCACAAAAATTATGCATAAAATTAGTTCTTAAAACAATATATTATTTTGGTGTATCAAAATCCCCTAAGCTTAAATGTAACTTATCCTCAAGTGACACTTTTATTACATAAAAGCATATGACTTAAGATAGAGATTAACTTATAACTTTTATACTTTAGTTTAAGAAATAGAATAACAAAATTTAAGAAAAACTCTTTAATAACTTAGATTCAAACTCTAAGTCTAAGAATACTTAGTAATCAAATTTAAGATTTCTGAATCTGTATTCATTTCAAGAAGAATTGAAATTTTTCATATTGAGGACATTTAGAACATTCATTTGAAAATAACTTCATGAAAACTTTACTAGGAATGCTACTAATACTCCAATATTAGTTTAGAAAATGTAATAAAGCTCCTTCCTTAAGTTGAATCAAGTGAAGCTAATTTTTTATTAGGCATCTCCTCAAGTTTCTCCTCACTTATTTTTCCTTTCTTTTTCTTTCTTCTCTCTTTTTTTTTTCTTTTTTCTTTTAGGATCTTTTCAATCCTTTCATTTTTTTTTCTTTTTCATCTTCAAGTGAAGATTACTATATCTGGATAGCCTTTAATAATTTTGAACTTCACTATCCTCTTCTTAAAGTTAAAACTCTATACCTTCTTCACTTTATAAATTCAAATTAGTTTATGATTTTTAATAAAGGCTCATTCATTTCTTTTTGCATGAAACTCTAAAATTCTTAACGCTTCAAAAATATAATTTTCTTTATTTTAAATAAAAAATATAGTCTTATCCTATCATACCAAATATCTTTTTACTTTAGAATTGATCTTCATTATTAAAAACTCTTTACCTAAATTTACCACAATATTTATAAACATAAGTATTGTCATTTAAAGTTAAATTTTAATATCTCATACCTTGTTAAATTAATTTTAAAAAAAATATAGTTACTTAAGGACAAATAAAAATTACTTTACTCATTTCAAAATAAATTTTTCTTTCCCCTAAACTTGAGTTTTTAAGTGATCTAATAATATTTTTAGTATAAATTTTGTAGGTGAAAGAAAACAGTAAATGCATGAAAATACAAACTGACTTGTAGAGGATTTCTGACTATGAAACTGGGTTCTGGTATACTACAAGTACTAAATGTAAAACTACATACAAGCTTTAAAGGATTAAATAAAATATAATGCATTTTAGAGAACTTGCTGAGAATTAAAAGCATAAATACAAAAATTGAAAAAAAAAAAAACTAAACTGAAAATACAAAAAATGCAGAAAAAGTGAAAGTCTACAGTTACTATTATAGATTCAGTTCACAACACAACATAAAAGTTTTTACTACAAAAATTTTCAAGTGAAAGTACATCACAATACAAACAATAACAACAACAATCAAACATTAAAAACAAACTAAACTAGACTCATAAAATATCAATCTTTATCTCCTTCCTCTTCATTATCTGATTCTTCTTCTTCTTCTTCTTCTTCTTCTTCTTCTTCTCCTTCTTCTTCTTCATCATGAATGGGAGTATAGGGAGTGAAACTGGGGCAAGCAGGAAAGTCCAAATTAGGTTCACCGCTAAGATGTCTCACCATGGCATTCTTATATTATGTTGAACTCTCCTTTGTTGGTATTCATCATTATATGCATTCCTTGCTCCTTTCTCTCCCAACTGAGTTGAATATTAACTCTATCTATTTGTTAAATCATGAGTTGATCCATAATACCTTCAAATGATATAGATCGAGAAGTAGATGGCCCTACAGTAGATGTAAAGGGCCTATCCCTTCTTCCACTTCTAGACTCAACAAATAATTTGAATCACATGCCTCTCAATTAGATTTTGTGGTTGTAATCTATCTTCATTTCTATGGGATTCTACTCCTGATTGTTCACATATAGTGAAAATCAAGGCAGGGTGTCCCAATCCTCCAGCTGTAGAACTACCAGCTATACTCTGAGCATGCTGAACTATAAGTGCACCAACATCTGTTGCCTTCATCTTCTGAATGCAATAGTTTAGCACAGCTCTATCCTTTGTAACATCAACTAAATGATTTGTTGGCAACAGTCTTGCATAAATGAAGTGGTGTCATATTTTTTACTGAATAGTTAACATGGAACCAGGGAAGTTAACTATCTTGTTATTCTTAATCCTCCATTTCCCTCTTCCATCAATCAAAAATGCAATTACTTCCTCCAATGATGAATCAGTCATCACAAATGCAGTGTATTCATCAAAAAATACACCCCTCAAACCATTAAAAAAAATTGATTCAATTAACAGTAGATTTAATCGGCTTACCTCTCACCAAGATGTGATCATCAGCAGTGAATCTCAGGTTTGCATGAAACTCCCGAGCCATCGGAACATTTGCTGGCAAGAATTAGTCTCTCGATCTCGTCACCCGGGTTTGCAAACGTCTGTTCTTGGATCATTCTTTTTGTCTCCATCTGACTATCATAACTATGTTGGGCTTTGAAACTAACAAATTTTTGTGCATCCAAGTCCTCGGATGGCCAAATATAATCCAAATAAATTATCTAATCAAAAATCTAACTCCTCAAGAAGGATTATTTTGTAAGAAACTTTTCTCCATGAGTTATCTTTAGACATTTTCATCAAAAATCCCAATTTTTGGATCTCCCAAAATTCATGGTGAAAATAAAAAATTTATAAGTTAAAGTGAAGCTCTTACCAAGAAAAGATGATATCTATAGTTTTAAGCCTATGAATCCTTCTCTTTCTCCCACAATGTAATGCCCTAGACCATGGTCTTGAGGTATAAGATGACTCAAGTAGCAAAAATGGAGATTGTCTATGCAATTTTACAATTTTCTAGGTAATATAGCGTGTTCGGACCTTTGGTGCATTGTTGACCTCATTTTTGGTTGAGGTTTAGTTTTTCCTCTTTAGTAGCCTAGGGTCTAGCCATAGGACTTTTCCTGTTGACTATTCCTAGAAAACTAGACATGGAACTCTCACCACTAGAAATTCCAAACCCTTCTCCACTCAACTTGAAGTTCCACAAATTGGTCCTAACCTCTAAACACTTAGTAGGTGGGGTCACTGTGGGGGAAACTCAGGATGAGTCACCCTTAGGATTGCTGGACCTTAGGGTTGACCTTGGGTGTTGGTCTGGAGCTAAGGCACTCACTACAATCATCTACACTCATCTACACTCACAATCACTCACAACCATGAACTCAAATTTCTAGCCTAGATCCCTTGGATCTTTTAGGATACTCATGTAGATGGTCCCCTAAACCTACTAGCCCTAGGGCTATGGTTTAGCTAAGACCACTATGTACAGGACCCAAAATGGGATTTCCATTAATCCATGGCTTATTGGTGATGATTGGTACCTCAACTCTACCAAAATACCCATCTTGGCCTTTTGCCCCTAAAACACCCCCAAATTACCAAAATACCCCTCATGGGCTCAAAATCCCAAAAATTACCAAAAAATCACAATAAATCCCAAATAATCCCAATTTCATTTCTCTAAACTATCACAAAACCCAATTTGACCAATTTGGCCATATTTAACCAAAATCCTCAAATTGCCCTTTAAAGACCAAAATTTTCTCAAATCCAACTCAAATTTCCATCAAATGGGTCTCAATTGACCCCAATTCCAATCCTAAACTCAAATTCACTTTTGATATGACCAAAAAAAAACCAAATCCAAGCTCAATTGGTCTATGATTTGAACCCATTTCTGATTTGGGTCAAAACCTCAATTTTGACCATTTGACTTAATCTCACCAAATAGAACCCATGGCCTAGTCAATTGGCCTCAATTAATGTTAAAAAATCTTTATGACAATCATATACATCAAAATAAACCATCAATTGGCTTTTTTGAGCCTCAAATCCATTTGATTTTGGCCTAAATCCAAAATTCCCAAATTTAGCCCCAAATTGGCTAAGTCCATCCATTTGATTTTTGGCCTAAATCCAAAATTCCCAAATTTAGCCCCAAATTTGCTAAGTCCCCAAATTTCACCCACCCTAAATCCAAAATTCCCAAATTTAGCCCCAAATTGGCTAAGTCCCTAAATTTCACCCAATTGATTACCTTAACCTCCAAATTGGCTTCCAATTCATGTTTAAAACTCTTCATGAGGTCCCTATTGACCATTTACAACATTCAATTTGGACTTAGCCCAAGGCTAACCGAAGCTAGACCCAAGCCTAGGACCATTTACAATAATCAAATTTGGACTTAGCCCAAGGCTAACCCAAGCTAGACCCAAGTCTAGCCTACATGACCAAATTGATTAAAGTTCAAAATTCCCTCAAATTGACCCTCCAATTGAGCTCAAAATCCATGACCAAATTGATTAAAGTTCAAAATTCCCTCAAATTGACCCTTCAATTGGACTCAAAACTCATGACCAAATTAATTAAAGTTCAAAATTCCCTCAAATTGACCCTCCAATTGGCTCAAAAAACACTTCCATCCTTCACCAAAGTTGTTCCTTATGATCATCTACACCAAATGAAACAATTATTTGGGCTAATTGACATATCTAACCTAGCCCAAACCCAAGTTTTTCACCCACTTGGACCCATGCACTAAATGTGACCTAACCACCTTAAAGCCACCAAATTAACTCCCCCACAGCCATTATCTTAGTGACCAGTCCAAACACCATGAAACCACCTAAATAAAGCCATGGACCAAAGGTCTGGACTTAGTGACCAGTTCGAACACCATGAAATCACCTAAATCAAGAAATGGACCAAAGGTCACCCAAATTAAGGGATCGACTTAGTGACCAGTCCAAACACCATGAAATCACCTAAATCAAGCCATGGAACAAAGGTCCCCCTATATGTGACCTAACCACCTTAAAGCCACCAAATTAACTCCACCACAGCCATTAGTTGGACTTTCGAACACCATGAAATCACCTAAATCAAGAAATGGACCAAAGGTCACCCAAATTAAGGGATCGACTTAGTGACCAGTCCAAACACCATGAAATCACCTAAATCAAGCCATGGACCAAAGGTCCCCCAAAGTTGGACCCATGCACTAAATGTGACTTAACCACCCTAAGGCCACCAAATTAACTCCACCACAGCCATTAGTTGGACTTAGTTTCCAAACACCATGAAATCACCTAAATCAAGCCATGGACCAAAGGTCCCCCAAATTAAGGGATCTTATTTTCCATGAAATCACCTAAATCAATCCATGGACCAAAGGTCCCCTAAATTAAGGGATCTTATTTCCAAAAATGCACATGCTTAAGATATCTTTGCCGAATCCAAACACATTTGCATTAAATCGTTGTAATGGATTCCTTTGGGTTCCTTGAGCTCCTAACCACCTCCCCCTGGCCGGCCTGCCAGCATAGTGGCCAGAAAAACCCAAAACCGAGAGCCACTCCCATGGCTCTGAGCTCCTAGCCACCTCCCCCTGGTCGGCCGGCCAGCCTAGTGGCATGAAAATCCCAAAACTGAGAGCCACCCCCATGGCACCTCACTTAAATCAAAGCTAGAGGCCAGCTCATCCAAATCAAACTATGAGCTCCTCTGCCCTCCACCTAAGCACCACAATGCACCCAAACTTATGCCCTGAGAGCCACCCCATGAACTGCCCTCCACCTAAGCACCACAATGCACCCAAACTTGTGCCCTGAGAGCCACCCCATGGCCAGTTTTATAAAAACCACCTAAGCACCACAATGCACCCAAACTTATGCCTTGAGAGCCACCCCATGGCCATTTTTATTTAAAATCACCCCTAAGCATCACAATGCACCCAAACTTATGCCCTGAGAGCCACCCCATGGCCATTTTTATAATAACTCACCTCCCACGANGAGCTTATTTTGATTCTCCATTTACTTAAGCTTGATTTCATGGTACCTTAGCCGTATGGATGTGTTCGTCTCTCTTAGACGAGTCCATAGGATGAAACCCAGTGATTTGGTTGAGTCTAGGCCGAGATCTTAAGGTTTTAGTGTGGACGGGCACGGGATCATCCTATCGGGGACAATGACAGGGAGCCGTCCGATCGAGCGTGTATTAAATGGACAGGGGAGATCGTGCCGGTCAGCACTTCAGGACATGAATAGCGGGCCGAGTCAGCAAGCTACGTGGATGGAGGCGTCCAACCAGAGTGCGCCATGCATGCTTTTGGAGCCGTCGTAGGTTGAGGTGGCACACGCGGTTTAAATAGAAAAATAGGGGTATTTTCTTATTTATTTAATCCCCCCAGCACGCGCTGTTTAAATAGATAAATAGGGCTTTTTCCTATTTATTTAAATACCCTTAACTTTATGCCTTCGGAGCCGTCGTAGGTTGAGGTGGCACGCGTAGTTTAAATAGATAAATATGGCTTCTTCTATTTATTTAAATACCCCCAAACTTATAAAATACTATCTTTGTGTAGAAAAATCACAAAAATAAAATAAAAATACCCTCTTGCTCAGTGAATAGAGGAGAACAATGTGAAATAATTTTAAAGTCTATTAGATGCATAAAATATTTTTAATTAATTAAACACTATTTAGAAACATTTGATTCTCCATGCATATTGACACATCACGTTGGCTTGAAATTTTGACATGTTGTAGCCTCTGTTAGGGGAAGTATTCTATTATTTTTTTAAAGTCAGAGAATGTCCCTTTACAGAGACCCATATTTTTCAAGTTATTTCACTTCATTTCCTTAAAATAATCATGGAAATTAGCATATTGGTTATTAAATCCCAACAAAATTTTGGAAGGTCCACCATGACCAGAGAAATCATTAAAAATAATTTCATGGGTCAAGTCATTTAAAACATCCTTATATTTTCTAAATACTAAATCACTAAGATAATTAATTTTGAAAAATACAAACATTTAAATGACTGTCATTTAAAACATCCTTAAATTTTCCAAATACTAAATCACTATGATAATTAATTTTGGAAATCACAAACATTTAAATGACTTGCTTTTTTATCTCCACTGTGATTTATGATCCAAAAAACTCATCATAAAAGTTTCAAAATATTTTGCATTCATTTGATAACTTAAATTGATTTTTAAAGATAAATACCACTCTTAACATTTAAATTATTTTTAAAAATCAAAATATAATTCAAAAAATTATGAAACTTAGTTTTTTGAGTTCTTTGTGATCAGGGCTATTTTCTAAAAATAAAATGATATTTAAAATAAAAAACTTGATTTTTGGCCTATTTTAAATATTTAAATAATTAAAAATTCATAAAAATCACAAAATTAACAAAACTCATGAAAAGCTTTTAAATTGTTAGCCTATTTTAAATATTTAAAATAATTAAAAAATTCATAAAAATCACAAAAATAATGAAACTCATGGAAATGTTCTAAATTGTTTCAAGTAAAAATTCATAAAAATCACAAAAATAATAAAACTCATGAAAATGTTCTAAATTGCTTCCCATCACTTAGGAACAATTAGAATATTTTTCCTAATTTTCTAAATAAATATATTGAATTTCAAAGCATAAAAAAAAATTTTAAAAGGCTAAAAATGAGTTTTCACTAAAATAATTTCAATAAATCAAGGAAAAACTAAAAAAATATAAAATTTGCTCTTATGAGTTCTTTGACCTTAGAGAGATTTTCCAAAAATACATAGCTGAATTTTCACCACTTAAAATATTTTATTTTTATTAAATAACCTAGAAATTAAATTAATTCTAATAAATCACAGAGAATTCAAACAATTGTGAAATTTGATCTAAAGGCTTCTCTAGTCTAGGTCTACCTCCAGTAAATATTTCAAGGGATTATAATTTACCGTGTTCAAGTTAGGAATTTTCTTTGAAAAATCCTATTTTTACATTAAAATAATTATATAAATGAAATTAAATTTTGAAAAATCACATTTTCCCCTCTTATGTCTCGCATGAAAATAATTATATAGATTAAATTAAATTTTAAAAAATCACATTTTCTTCTCTGATGTCTTAACCCATGAATGAGATAGGATAAAAATTTCAAAGTCATTTGAATTGAATTTGACAAATTATGAGGTGTTAGAGCCTCAGGGGCAAATGTGTAATTTTGGAAATTTTGCCTTAATTAACATTAGGCTTAATTCAAGGAGGGAAAATGGGTAACTTCTAATCTTAATCAATTTATTTGATGCTTGAAACACAAGGGGTTAATTGGTAGAAACAAATCTCACTTTCTTAATTAAGATTAATAAATTTCTAAATTATTTAAGTTTGGAAGTTTATTAAAATTAAATGATCATGGACTTAGGGGTATGACTTTTAAAGTGTAATTAATCAATTTAATACCCCTATCTTAAATTTCAAATAAAATCCAAATCATGAATCATGATCACTTAAAGCTTAACCTTTTTCAAAACTAATTAAGACACTCACCTAGGTCTTAAGGGCTTAGTGGTGACTTAGGCCAAATCAAAATTGACTAAATGAGGATTAGGGCTAGGCGTTAAGGGGTTTAGTGGTGACTTAGGCTAAATCAAAAATTGATTAAACAAGGATTAGAGAAATAAACATAACTAATTCAAACATCCTAGAAACACCACTAAGCCCAATTAGGATTAAAATTTGGCTAAGTGATTCAAATTACATTAACTTGGTTCTTCAAGGGTCTTCACCCACATAATTTTCAAAATTAAATGATAAATGATAATTACCCTATAGGGATAATTGAGACATCATGGTTCACTGAGTAATAAGGGTATTTACAGGATGAACCATTGGGCAACATAATGAGTTTAAATGGACTCGAGGCTTTTCACTAGTTGGTGAGAGAGAGGCATGGACTTGCTTCCCCCTCTTAACTTGTTGGATACATTAGGCTTATTAAACTTAATATGCTTCGCTCAATGAAATCATCCTTCGGACTCACCAAGATATGACATAGGGTTAAGAAAATTACCAAAATTTTACCTTCCTGCTTTTCATAAACTGCCTTAACATGCATTTTAAGTTTCAGGTGGTGGAACGAGAAGATTCGCCCTGCTCTTCATAAACTTCCTTAACATGCATTTTAAGTTTCAGGTGGTGGAACGAGAAGACTTGCCAGGTACGCTTTTACAGTTTATAGAACCGTCTTTTTTCTGCCTTTTCCTTACATGTTTCATGCTTGCATGAACCAAAACCATAACCCAAAACCAAAACTAAAATCAACCAAGATAAAATTCACCGCCACAACATTCTTTCTCATACTGTACTTTTATATCTGCAAATTTTCTTGCTAAACAACGACATCACCCTGCATGATAACCATAACCCAAAACCAAAATTAAAAATCAACCAAGATAAAATTCACCGCCACAACATTTAAAATATAAAACAACTCAAAATTTAATCACAAATATCACATAAAACTACAACTTCAAAATTAAAAAGTCTCTATCAGATGATCGGGAATCCCTCGGAGGAGGTAACCTACGGTTGCTAACGAGGCTTCCCACAGTTTAAATGAAATTATGGAATTCATTAAGTTGGGTTTGATAAGTTCATTTGGATTAAGTGAATCCAATAGAAAATAGTGATGTCGGAACGTGGGAACCGTACTAAGTTCATTTGAACTAAGTGAATCCAATAGAAAATAGTGATGCCGGAACGAGGGAACCGCAAACCATTTGGACTAAGTGAATCCAATAGAAAATAGTGATGCCGGAACGAGGGAACCGTAGGACCCATCATTTGGACTAAGTGAATCCAATAGAAAATAGTGATGCCGGAAAGAGGGAACCGTAGGATCCTAATTTTGGACTAAGTGAATCCAATAGAAAAAAGTGGTGCCGGAATGAGAGAACCGTAGGATCCTAACTCGACCGCTCTAATCAACTTTAATATGCCCTCTATAAAATTTAAAGAACTTCAACCATAAGGCCACCCGATTTGATATTATAACTTGACACACTAGATAACTCAAACTCATCGCGGCAAGGAGCTTGGAGCTAGCTTGATTTTTATCGAGTCTTATTAGGTGACTTTGGTCATTTAAGATGTAATTAACTATAGGGGCTTTCCCTTATAGGAAGCATGCCTGAACCCAGCTTAATATAAACCCTATTTAATCCTTTATATTAAATAGGGGAACTTGTCGGAAAATACAAAGGTTTCACAGGCCAAACGGACGTCATAATTTTCTTAGTTTATTTGATCGAGCATCATCCTCAATTCTTGTGTTTATCCTTCGGGATAGATACAGGATTTGAGGTACAGCACTCTTTCATTTTAAACTATAAAAAATATGGGTCAGTTTGATTTCATACTTCAACGTCCTTCCAAAGCGGGCGACGGGATTTCAATTTCGGTGACCGACAGCTTCTTACGGGCAACCCCACAAACCAACCCGAAACAACTCCGACAGCTTCTGGCGACTCCGCTGGGGACAGCTTTTCTCTCCATACAAATCAAGAAATATTATCTTCACACATCGGTAATATGTCCATGTCCCACTTGGATCAAATTACCCTTCTTTCATTGGCATACTTTACCCATTTCTATCTTGGGAAAGTGCAGCAACTCCTTGGACTTCAGGACTAGCTGTTCAACCATCTTTAAACAGAGGGGTTCAGAAGGCCATTAACGACTCTTTAAATTTTCATGTGTGGTTGGACCCCCAATAGGTATGTCAGTGGACTAATTCTACGTGGGCATTTTCTGCCACAAATTGGGTTTTGCACTGGGTCCTAAAATTTTTCACAACTCCCTTCCACATTTGGTTTGCTACTTCGCAAATTGAACCAAATCATGTTGTGTTGCACGCACTTTGAAATATTAATTAAATCTTACACCTTTTTAAATAAAGATGTTAAAATTACTTGTAAAATAAGACCCGCCCGGTCTACAGATTAAACTTTATTTTCAGTGCTCGCACTAAAAATTACGAGGTTTTCGGCCATATAGCTAACCCTAAAACTTTCTGTTTTAAAGCCCGTTGTGATGGCCTACCCAACGCTAACCTTTTCCTGCAACCTGCCAACGGACCGCAACGCCCGTAACGTTGCTCCCACCATCAACTTCGAAGCTGGATTTGAAGACCTCAAGGTTATCCTCGGGAAAACCCCGTTAGTGGTAATGAAGATCGCTGCCCCGGAAGTTCAAGAGCTGTCTGCAAAATTCACTTTGAACTGCCCTCAGGATTTCCCTATCGCTAAGAAGGCTAAAGCTGCCATCATCAAGCCTACTATCTCTGCTACTACTAAGGGAAAAGAAGTGATGGTCATTGAAAACTCAGCTGAAGGATTAACTGTTCCGCCACCCGTGTTTGAGATCGTGTCATGCTCAAGGACTGTACCACTGACCCAAACTCAAAGGAGGAACCGCAATAGGAGAATTCGGAGGCCCATCAAAGCCCAGACTCCTAAAACACACCTGATGAGGAGGAGCCTCTTCAAGTTGAAAAGGTATTACCAGAAATTTACCCACTCCTACGAGGGAATAGATTCCATCGTCTCACAGATACTGATGGATAAGAGAGTATCTGGAAGATTGCTGCCGCATTACCATCACCTCATGGACATGGTGAGGAGGGAAATAAATTTATCCCCATCACCCGAGTTAGTGCAGTCTTCAGAAGGCTTGCTACTAAAGAAGGATGTTATGTTAGTGAATTACTTAAACGAGTGGGACATGCAATTTCACCTCATATGAAGAATGAAATTTTGAAGGATATTAAGTTTGCTAGAAAATCTCATAGGTCAACTATAAAGTCACCTACCCGTGTTCCCGTCTGGCTCCGTTTGGGAAACCGAGTTGATACTACTATAGTCACCACCAATCATACCACCACCAGGACCGCAGGTCGCCGGCCGATTAAGTCAAGACTGGGTCCGAGAAGTTTACCCGTTATTCCTGCAATCAAGGAAAGAAAGACAAGAAGATTACCTGACACTGTAGCCGGTCTACACCACGGGGAGCATACCTTCCCTCAACATACCGATGTCTCTACTAAGATGTCCAGTCCTGAGGCATCATCGTCAAAGAAGAAGAAGTCGCTGCACCGATACAGTTTAGTGAGCCTGCAGGACAGGAAGTAAAACCAGTGCCTAAAATATCTAACATCGTCGTGACAATACCAGCGAGATGGAGGAACAAGTTGAGGATTTCCATCAAGGTCCTCCAGATCTTAAAGCAATCAAAGAATTGATAATTGAGGAAAAAGTTGAGAAACTCAGGATCGAGATTTCTGAGTTAGCTCGAAAACACAGAGTTTCCGTGAATAGTGATGAGGATTTTGATTACAATGATTACTTGGAGGAAGATTTCATGGATGTCCATGTGATCGAAACTAGAGCTATCACATCTGTTGATTACTTGGAGGAAGATTTCAGGGATGTCCATGTGATCAAAACCAGAGCTGCCACATCTGTGCGCGAGGCTCAACCTCACACTGAAGAGAACGCCGTAGATGAGCTGCGTAGGGTTATCCTCCTCAGGAATGAGCAAGTTGTTCTACTGGAGAAAAGAATAGAGGAAATGACTGCAGTTATGACCGCCATGGCCACCATTCAGGGGCAATCACAAGAACCAAGATTGGCTTCTCCAGAGATTAATTAGCCAGAAATCATACACATCGCAGATGAAAGAAGGGAGGAATAAGAACAACCAAAGAAGGATTCTCCATCAGGTGCCATGCCAGAAAAGGAATTCAAGCAAATGGTTGAACAAGTACGGGATGCCTTAGCCCAGTCCAAGGGCGGTGCATCAATTTTAAAGGGTAGACCTTACCCGGAGGAGTTTGATGCCATGCCTTTGCCCAAGGGTTTTGTGAGCCCAAACTTCAAGATATTCGATGGGACTGGAAATCCCAGACAACACATAGCACATTTTCGAGCCAATTGTGAAAACACAAGGAATAGTGAAGCTCTACTCTGCCAGCAGTTAGTCAGCAGTTTGTCAGGGATTGCTTTCGACTGGTACGCTGACATGCCCAACGGGTCAGTTAAAACATTTTTTTAGTTGGAACAGTTATTTGTGAAAAGATTTGCTAAGGCGCAGCATCATGTGTCTATTGGAGAACTCATGATGGAGAAGCAAAAGCGTAGTGAAACCTTGACAGACTATATTTTGAGGTGGAGAAACCTTAACATGAAATGTGAACCTCAGCTACAAGAACATCAAGCAATTGAGATTCTACTCAAAAGCATTCATGGGCTAGTAGCTTTCATGCTTAAGGGACTCACCATTAAATCTTTCGAGAAGCTACTCAGTAAAGCCAGCAGTCTTCAAGAAGAAATGAAACACATGGAGCCGCATGAAAAGGCTAAGGTGACCAGAGTGTTCAAAAAGAAATCAGGGGTAGTCACAACAGCCACATGAAAAGGCTAAGGTGACCAGAGTGTTTGAAAAGAAATCAGGGGTAGTCGCAACTATCAACAAAGGAAAGCAGCTGATAAAGATATATGCAAAAGATCATCGTCAGTCTTTGTCACAGTACCCTCAGAAATAGAGCAATCAATCCAACCAACGACCGTCTCAGGAGGGATAACCTCGAACAGCGGGTAAAAGAATATCCCTGTTAGAGCGACAGAAAGTTGTTTACTCCTTTAAAGATGAAGCTGTACCTAGAATATTCAAAAACTTGATGAAGAAACCAGAATTCAAACTACCTGATCCAAAGAAACCTGAAGAGGTGGATAAGAGGAATGAACCAAATTATTGCCCGTACCACCGGTTACTTGGACACGCTACAGACAAATGCTTTGTCTTTAAAGACTGGCTCGAGAAGAACCTCAAGGAAGAGAATAAAACAATCCCGAAGGAATATTTGAGAGAACCTGAAAAAGGTTCCATAAACATGATTTCAGCTGAGTCAATCTCCCCAATTTATCCATATGTCGGAACAGGTGGTTGGAGTACAACTTGGGATGAACTCAAGAAGGTCCTTAATCGGATACAAGATTCATTGAAACAAGCTTCTACAAATACCGAAGAAGGATGGAATGAGGTATGGAGCAGATCATCCAAGAAGATACTGAACAAGCTACAGTCTGCATCAAAACAAGCCTCCATTCAGAGTCTGCAGCATACCGAGCCCGAGATGAAGATTTCACCAGAAAATTCGTCATCATCAAGAACAAAGAACAAGAAAAAGAAAAGCATCACTGCCAAGATTGATAGCACGGGGGGTAGGATAGGGGTTGCTTTTACTAGATTGATTGTCTCGGATTCAGGGAAGAAAGTCATCGAACCCTTGACTTTGTATGATTATCTTTTTGTCCCTCCGGGGTCTTATGAATATAATGGTTGTGATTTCGGCTACATTTTGACTATTCTGGTAATAACGTGACTGATTATGACCAAGCTAATTGCGACCTCGATANGGATATGAACACATTACCGATATATGAAGATAATATTTTCTCGATTTTAATGGAGAGAAGCTAGTCCCCAGCGGAGGCCAGAAGCTGTCGGCACTATTTTTGGTGTGGGGTTTGCCCGTAAGAAGCTGTCAGTCATCGAAATAGAAATCTCGTTGCCCGCTTCGGAAGGGCATAAAAAAAAAAAAATATTTAGTTTTGAAAAATAAGGAGTCAAACTGACCCCATAATTTTCATAGTTTAGATGAAAGAGCA
>JXCR01122772.1:21853-51790 GCA_002079205.1 Phalaenopsis hybrid cultivar | reverse complement strand
AATATCTAAAACCTTTCTAACCAGATAAAGCAAATTTCAAACATATTGAATAAATAACTATAGTACAACAAAAAATTGTTACCAGGAACTATAGAGACTAGAGAACAAATAAGTGGGACCGCAATGTGGGCTCGAAAAATGAAAGCCCCGGTCTCCCTCGAAATAAATGAAAATGAAATGATAGAGAGGAGTTTATTGCGAGGTTCAAATTTTCAAAAGGTAGATGAGACAATAGATAAGACACCACACAGAGATTTCACATAATTTTGCTAGGACTTCTAAGATCAGAAGTTCAAGTTTTCCCATAGGTGCAAACACTTGTGGTTAATTTCTCTTAACAACAAGGGGCACATTTTAAATCAAGGCCAGTCATTAAAAAGCTGATAGCTCAAGTGTATAGTAGCAACAATTAAGATTTAAATTATAATGTAGATTAATTAATTTTACCACCTTAAGCTTATAGCGAATTGTAAGAGAATAATGACAAACCCAATCAAATCCCTGTGATTTTGTTATTTTTGGTCATTGATCATGATCTACTTAGTCAGAAAAAGTAGTCAACCCAACCTAAGAAAATGATCAATATCAGCAGCCATGAGTTGTTTCATCTAAGGAAACCACGTAAATTTGAAGTGAATGTTTGTCCAAGGGGAAAAATTCAAGACCTTAGCTTATAAATGACTTTGTGCCCTACCAAGTATCAAAGGACACTAAAGCTCGTCAAAGCAATTTATAAATCACTTTACCAGAATAAGGAAATCGCTGAATTGTGACCAGTTTAGGTCCTTCCTTATTTAAGTGTCCCTTGAGATGAACGAGAAGGTCATGCTCACGTCAAAGCACTTTATAAATCAGGCCTCCATGAATAGAAATAATCAGATCAATAAAAGGAGGTAGGCAAGTAAGAAGAGCAACAAAAACATATGAAATTCATAAAGGCCTAAAGGCTATTTATAGGAAGGAAAAAAGGTAATCTCAAGACATATGTCACATCTACCATAAATATTAAAAATTCATAGATTAAAATCAAATCCTCTTTCTATCATTACAAAATAATATCTTTATTTATATTGCTTAAATGTTTATGAGTCAAAATAAGAAAATAAAAAACAAAGATAGCAGTAAACACAACCCACACACAAGTTAAATAACACTCGTAGAAGAAATAATTACATAGAACCAAAATATAAAAGTTCATTACTAATATCATACGAAGAAGGCTCCAGTCTTACTCATCACAAAGAAAAAATATATGAACAAGGCATAGCAACACATTAGGGGAATAACTCCTATCCCCATAATTTGCCATATAACAACTAGCCAAGAATTGACCCGACCAAGATAACTACAAAAACTTGTGACTAGCTACAATCTTGAACTTCTAAGGAAATGGAGTTGGCAACTTTGTCAAAGATCGTGTTAAAACCAGCCTTCTCCAAAAAGCAAGCTTCATCTCATTCTTGGCACTATCCCTTAATCACGCCGAGTCGATCTTCTAGAATGCAAACATGATTTTGGGTAGAAGCAAAAGAAGATTTAGTCGTGGCGCGGCACAAAAACATCATTACATGCTTATGGTTAGAGCGGCGGGGGTGCGTTATTAAATGCACTAAGGAATCCCGCCGTCCTCACGTACCCGCTGAACTAAAAAGCGATTGATTATTGGGAATACCAAAATTCCTATGCTGCCCAGACTCCATGGTTTGCCCAGCTAAAAATGATCGAGCCCCTAGGATTTTTTTCTACCTTCAATTTTGTTCTTCCTATGGTACCTGTGGCGAGAGCTCAAATTCTATTTTCTCTTCATTTGCTTTCCTTCGTCCTACGATACCTTCTATCATTTACTTTTAGTATTTGCTTTGTGTGGTTCGCGGTTCCTCTATCTCATTGACCTTTGTGGGTTTTTGCGATGGCCCTAACTTTTTGTTGTGCATGGCTTCGAGCAATCGATCTTTCATGTGAATGCCTTCGATTTTTTTTGCGATGTTTGCTCTTGCGCTTTTTCTGTGACGGAGAAATTTGGAGTCCTTTGTTAGAAAAATCCGGTATGTGATCACCTTCAATTGGGAATTAAACATAATGAACAAAAAAAAAGTAGATCAAAATTTTTTTGTTAGAATTAAACCAGATCGGACGATCATAAACAAGATCGTCCAATGCAAACACAAAAGTGGTTTGTCTTTCTCAACGAGCTCTATGATTTTTTCTGTGATAGAGAAATTTAATGAGATTTTTTTGAAGTTTGGATAAATATGGAGAAATGTTTTTTTGTGATGACCTTAGATTTTTGCTGTAATGATTATCCTGTAAACACCTTCGATTTTTTATGTTGTTTCTACTCTTTCCAGTTTTTCTACGATGAAGAAAATTATAATTTTTTTTGGAGAAATTTGATCTGTGATGGCCTTCAATTTTTTCTGTAGTGGCCTGCGAAATTCTTGTGAAGTTTAGTTTTGTTTTTTGAAAAATTGGTCTGTAATGCACTATACTAGTTGAAATGAGTGTGGATGCTTATAGCTCTGGCTTTCGATCCCCGCTTCCTAGTTCATATATAAGTTTATTGGAAAAGATGCCAACTCCTAAGCGAGGGTATTTGGGTTGAGGTTATGCATGGCCACGAATGGGGTGATGATTTGAGTTGTAGGGCATTTACATGCATAACACTAATGTTTATGTATTTACACATTTAAAAACTAAACATTTATATTTACATGCATACCATTTATATATTTCTCATGCATAAGCTTATGGCACCAAGGTGTTATAAAGGCAAATGTCAGAAGTTGTGTGTATTAAATATGTAAATACATAAGAACTGTGTGGCATGTATGTAAATTTTCCATGAGTTTTTGAATTAACTCCATAGTTAAGCATACTCATGCTAAAACACTTGAAACGTGTGGTATGTAATGCCAAAGCAGGGTTGGGAACCAAGCCATGACACATATATATACGAACCAATTAATTGCATTAGACAATTACCCATCACGATCATAGTTAGCAGGGCTATTTTAATTATTTTTTGATGAGGGGAGAAGCCTAATTCATTTTTCCAGTAGAACTGCTTGATTATAGTTTAATAAAATTGAGGGCTTCATTGATAGTGCATTCCTTTGAAGGCTTTGATTGATGGTATATTCTTGTTGGTTTGTTCCATGTTGTTTGTGATTCCTATCATTGGTAACTCAAGGACTATCGGTAGGAACCTATGTGTATGGGATGTTGCTAATACATGTGTAATTACTCTTGAGCTATGTCGAGTTATTCCATGGAGTAGTTTCTGCTATGTGATCTATGCCTTTGCTATATTGGATGCTTCAGTTCATAAATTCCTTAACCGATCTTTTGCCACAGTAGTTAATTATGTGGCACATGATTTATTGAATATATGAGCTTAATTAGGCGCACTGTCATCCTTATGCAGCCGTAGCTCATCCGCATTCTACAGTTTTGTTCTAATAAAACTTTCACAGGGTCCTTTGATCGCATGGATGAGCATGCCCTAAATTGAAATGATTGAAAAAACTGAGGCTAGTTACATTTCAATTTAGAAAAAGGAGTTGACCCAACACATACTATTCTGCTAGATTCCAAATATTTTTTGTTATCTTGCAAGCTAGGGGCTTTCAAATATTTACTTTTCTTTATCTTGCTTATTGTTGGGATTTTAGAATTTGTTAGTATCACTTTTGTGACATGTTGAGAAAGGGTTAGGAAGTTCTAGATTGCTTTCTTGGCTAATTTATGTTTCGATGAGTTCAAGTTATTGTTTGTAAAAATTTACATTAATTAGTTCTTTTTATGCTAGTAGTGGTGATGGGTAAAACGAAAGAAATCGGATCATCTGGTATATGCAATAAAGATGTGAAGTTAATCTTTTGCGATCTCTGCCTAAAGTACATGGAACCGAGAAATAGGCCAACCACCTATTTTAACAAGGAACGATAGCAGAATATTATAAAAAAGTATAAGAAAAATAGTGAAAAAGAATATGATATAATGCAACTGAAAAATAAATGAGTTCAGTTAAAAAATGATTGAAAAATATGGATGGAGTTAAAGAGAGGTTCCATGTGTTTAGGTTGAAATCCCATAAAGCGAATCATTGATATTTCAGACAAATGGTGGACTGAGAGAATGGAGGTAAAAGTTATTAAACATTGAATGTTTTTCATTTTTTTTGATGTCATCTCAATAATATTAACATATCAACTATCAATTAATTTGTAGGTCGTGCTAACTGCCAAGAAGGTCAAGTTTAGTGACATTGACCTGAGTTTGATGAAAAGTTGAACCTAATGTTTGGTGGAATCTTGGGCGCAGGTGATCATGCATGGGCACCAAGTGAGAGTACACACCATCAGAGTTGAGCATGTAAATGTCGAGCAAACTGCTAACTCAAATGAAGCGTTCAATCCCAAACTAAACGAAGTTTGATCTAGTAGTCGTTTCAAACGTCCTAGACCTGTGAAAAATGAAAGTAGTGCAGTTTCATAAGAAGCCAGATTTCTTAATTAGTTTCATGCACTAATGAGCCTAGCACATCACATGCAAATTTCATTCAACAATTTATGAGAATACTGAAATAAACTACATATATTTATGAAAACATGATCTTTTACTTGTTTTCCATAAAGTTGTTTGAAGAATTGACTATGAAAGAGTTCTTTATATCGATGACACCTAGTTGTAGGGTTAATTATTTACGCGACTTTTATGAGAATCGCAATGTATGATTATTATGTTAATTTTTGGACATTTTATGTTTGAGTAATATGAGTGTAAGCCTTACTATTATATCTTTCATTATTTTAGGAATTATCATTGTCAAGATTTTTATTTATTTATCACTTACTAAAACATAAGTGTTATTTATATGCCTTAGCTACAACAACAATGAATGACATGGACAGAAAAATTAGCAAAAGAAAAATTACAGCTGCATTATGCTTAATGTATGAGTATTAAAACTCATATATTGCTCGCTCTACTTGTATAACATCCACATACATTGGTGGTAAATGTGTTGGGAAATTGCAAGATTTAACAATATGTTATGTTTGACAAAAATCATATTTCCTAGTCAATTGGAATAACTTCACAGAAATTATGGGCTCCATGGCTCATCTAGGATGACTTTAAGAGAGATGTTAACTATAACCCTCTATGTTTTATCACAAAATGAGCCTATGGGGGAAGCCATGGAGGAATTTCAAGCAATTTCAACACTCATAAAAAATAATTAGTAAATACTTTTCAGTTGTTTTGAATGCTTTGATTAGTTTATCTTAAAAAATTATAAGACATGAAGACCTTATATTCCAAAGAACCCTATAAAGATTTCACAAGATCAACACCATATCTCGCATTTCAAGAGAGATTTTTGTGTTCATCTTTTCCAAAATTTACTTAAGTGCAATGACTCTAATATCTTACGTAAATAACTAAATACTGTATTTGAGCAATTAATGAAACACACATGGTCAACAGTGAAAAGATTCATATATTCGACATTGTAGTTCATTAATAAAAAATGTTAAGATTGTATGTGATTTAAATGTGTTTTAGTTTTGTAATAGTTGGATGAGAAGACAGCGCACACGATAGTAGCTTATTCAAATTTGCTACGCGAACTTATAAATACAACTTTCCAAAACTATCTCCCAGTTTGCCTTAAAATGAATAAATAAAATAATTATTTTAGTACAATGCTAATGAATATACTTATAACAGAAAAATATTATTTGGTTAATATTGGATATTCATTACAAAAAGGAAGTATCAAACCCTTTTCTAATGCAAAATATTATATTCCTAATTTTGAAAAAGTAAACAACATAGCTCAGGACAAAAAAAAAGATGTTTAGCAAGAAACACTCTTCATTACGTGGTGTTATTGAGTGTACATTTGGGGCTTGAAAAAAAAAAGGTTATTCTATGAGATCTGCTCGCATATCCTTTCACCAAACAAGTGAAGATTGTTGTTGCTACAATGGTTATTCAAAATTATATTTGTTGGTATCTTTCGCGTAGTGATATTGATTTTAATAGTGCAAATGAAAATCAATCACATGTCCCTATTGACACATATGAATATCGCCTAAGCCAATCAATATTACAAGTTGAATGTGATTACATGAGTCTTGTACACATAATGAGGAAAATGCTGAGAAGATGGAGTTGAGAGAGTAAATTACAAGTGCAATAGTTGATGAGTGAAATGTTGTACGCTACATTTTATTTATGTATAATGTGTTGCATAAATGCTTAATGTTTATTGTAATGACGCTTTATGCAACTATGTTCATGTGGAATCTCAATTCGGTGCAAATTATTTTTTTATTATTATATATGCATGTATTTTTTTAACACAAGGATGGCCTCCTAGGCTGATGTGGGTTTTTTTATTTTTATTTTGAGGACTATGATAACATATATAACCTTAGTTTGGGTGACCTATATGTTATGAATTTTGACATGTATAAAATTGTCATCATGACAACCAAGATCCCCTTCTTTTTCGCCCATATGATTGTTGGTGATATGGTTATGTAACACATACGAGCTCGGTATTATATAGTTTAAAGGTAACCAAAATCTCCTTTTTTAGTCATATGATTGTTGGGGTTCTTTTGGATGATCTTTGTGATGATATGCTTTTGTGACACATATGAGCTCAATATTACATGGTTTAAAAGCAATCAAGCCCCTTTTTTAAGGTCTTTGATATGCCTCGATACCAAAATCAGAAAACAAACCATGAAGAAAAACAATAGATACGAGGTAGAAACACAAACAAGGGTTGTTCTTATAAAATTCAAAAGAGATAAGTAAGATACAAGGTTGATCTACTATTCGAGAGGTAGATCGACTCTCTTGCTGTGTAAAAAGATTGCATAAATTTCTTTATGTTTTGCATATTTTTTTGGATGAAATTGCACTTTAAAGAATGATATTTTTATGTTTTTATTACAGGTACAATATATATTAGGAGTGAAGCGAATTGGAAGAGACATGGAGTGAAAAAATGGTGAAATTAAGCAAAAAGACAATACAGTGGGCTAGAGCCTTGACGCGAGACTTCTAGGGCACCTAGATGCCATCCCCAATCTATGCAACCCGAGAGGCTGACGTCTAGGTGCCAAGGGCCCAGATGTTAAGCCAGAGCCTTGGCGCTACACTAGTTGGGCGCTTTGGCACCAGAACCGAATTTGGTGCAGTTACAGCAGTTCAACCCACCTGTTTGAAGCATCGTTTGGGCTGACTTGAGGCAATTTGAATAGAGTATATTGGAGTCTTTTTAAAAAAGACATCAAGATTTTTTAAAAAAAAGAAAGCTTTTGGAGGGAAAGAAATTGGAAGTTTTACTTATCTTAAAAGAGTCATCTTTAGAGTAGAAGGCTTGCTCTAGGGTAGAAGAGCAAGTCTAGAGCAGGGAATTGGTGAGAATCTGAGTTTTAAAGTGAGGAGAGTCTACAAGAGAATAACAAGGGCTTTGGTGGAGCATTCTCAAGCCTGTATTGAGGAAGAGAGAAGGTTTTTTATGTTTAAAGTATTGTATTTAACACTTTGATATGTGAATTCTCTTGAGTTCAATAAAGTTTTGTGGTGTTTTCCCTATATTTTCTGAGTAATCTCCTCTAGCTTTTTCTTGTGGTGATGTAGTAGGATGTGTAGGAAAGTGAAAATAGTTTTAAATTGTCTTTAACCTTTTAATGTGATGATTTTCCTTCTACATTTCATTTACTTATCATTCTGGCCAAATGATTTGTTATAATCCGTTGTGAACCCATAATGACTCAGGAGAGCTATGACATGAACAACTACGAAGATCACGTTAAACTATAAGGTATGAAACAAAAGTGCACTATAGGGAGATGCAAATGTTAAGGAAATAATCATTGATGGGTTCAAGACGGGGCTTAAGAAATTAATATTACTTTAACCAAGCTTCTTTATGCACTCGGGAGAGGGTAAAGAAGAGAATTATTCCTATTTATCACCACTCACATTTCAATTTATATTTTCCTCATTTTCTACACTCTACTACTATCACTGTAATGGAAGATAATTTTCATCTGATTATCGCCAATTCAACTAGGGTAATTAGGATTTCTGTAAAAGTAAACTTTAAACTTATTTGCATTGCAGTAGGAACTATCACAGCTTAAATTTTGTTAAATTTCAAACTGAGGATGAATGAAGTAGGCTAGAACCTTTTCTTAAATTTGATAATCCCGTTCTCTGTGGGATCAACTATCCGGACTCAAGAGAGTTCGATACTACTTTGACCGTGCACTTGCATAATCCACCTGAGCATTGAAGCATTTGTCAGGGATCATCTCTCATACCCTAAACGTCGTTAGGAACACCACAAGAAAAAAAAAACAAACCCTAGGTTCCTCCCATTAATAGAATTCTCTCTCGATATTTGAAAAACATTCATTCTAATCTTTCCCTCCCAAACTCCTTTAATTTCTCCTCCTTGAATATGTGATTAAAGCCCTTGTAGATACCCTTTACTCCCTTCTTTTTTCTGTCGCAGCACCCCACTCCTTTCCTTTTACTATCGCAGCAACTCGCCGCTCGACTCCTTGTGGAAGCATTCGGACCGCCTAGTCGGTTGGAGGATGTTGGACCGGTTCACATACAGACAACGTAGCAATACTCCCCTCCCAAAGACGTACCTTATCCTTAATGTGGAAGGATAAAAATTGCTTGTGAATCACCTCGTAAGGCTCTCATGTTGCTACATACTTTGGCAATCCTTTCCACTTCACTAATACCTCTATGGCTCCCCCCACTCCTCGGCTCACTCCTTCAATCTCTAGTGGTTCCAGAATCACTTCCAAGTCCTTAGTCAGTGTCGGCGGTAGTGTAGTCGAGGGTGTATGATCTTCAATCGCATATCTCAGCTGTGATAGATGGAAGATCATGTGTAGTGTGAACGATGGTGATACTTCAAACAGTAGGCCACTGTCCCGCTACATGTCATCACCTCATAAGGCCCAATGTATCGCGATGATAGTTTCTCGCTTCTTCTTCTGGCCAATGTCTTATGTTGGAAGGAGCTTAGTTTCAAGTAGACCATGTATCCTGGTTCAAATTGCACCTCTCCTGTGTTCGTTCGCCTTCCTCTTCATCATTTGTCGAGCTTTCAGTAAATGACACTTGAGCTCTGCTAGTATCCCGTCTCTCTTCCATGTACTGATCGATATTGGATACCAGTGTGGTACTAAGTATTATACAAATATTCGTCCCAAGCAATCCATTTAGCTCATAACTTTGGTGTATCAGATACAAAACAATGTAGGTATGTCTCCACACTCCTGTTGAACACCTCCGTCTGCCCATCTGTCTGAGGATGATATGTGGTACTTTTTTTAAGGATTGTCCTGTACAACCTGAATAACTATTTGAGCTCTGCCAGTATCCTGTCTCTCTTCCAAGTATTGATCGACGCTGGATACCGGTGTGATACTAAGAATTATACCAATATTCGACCCAAGCAATCCATTTAGCTCATTGCTTTCGTGTATCAGATAAAAAACAATGCAGGTATGTCTCCACACTCCTGTTGAACACCTCAGTCCGTCCATCGATCTGAGGATGATATGCGGTACTTTTTTTAAGAAATGACCCTTGCAACCTGAATAAATCCTTCCAGAAGAGGCTGGGAAATACCTTGTCACTATCCGATACAATCGATTCCGGCACCACGTGCAAACAAACCACTTCCAGGATAAACACAGCTGCGATCGAGACCACTATGTAAGGATATTGTAAGGGAATGAAATGTGCAAACCTAAGCAATCCACAACCACCATGATCACCGTGAACCCTTTTGACAGTGGCGACCCCTCGATAAAGTCAATCGTCACTTCTTCCCAAACTCTCTCAAAAAATGCTAATGGTTATAGTAAATTCTCCTGATGTCGTGGTCAAGTACTTGTGTCGTTGACACACATCACATTTGTCACCATGTCCTCTATGTCTCTGCGCATACCCACCCAATAAAGCTTTGCCGCCATACGACTATAGGTCTTCTGCACCCCTGAATGCTCCCCAATTGCACTGCCATGAAACTCTTGTAATAATCTGGGAATATACTTCGACGTCTTGGGTAGCACGAATCGCCTCTGGTGAAGCAACTGTTGTCCTCTCAATGCATATCTGAGATGACTGTTCGGATCCTATTGTAACTCGACTCTTATCTTTCTCAGCTATTCAACCCTTTTGCTCTCTGTCTCAAGGCTTCCCATTCTAGAACTAGGGGTATCGATAGAGTCATCAATTGAGGTTTTTCCACCTTTCTCGACAGTGTGTCAGCTTACTTATTTTCTAATCCTAATTGGTGTTGAATCTTGAAATCATACCCCAATAGCTTGGATAACCATCTCTGATGCTCCTCGGTCACCATTCGCTGCTCCAAAAGATACTTTAAACTCTTCTATTTGTCCTCACCAAAAAAATGTCATCCAAATAGGTAGGGCCGCCAATTCTGAATAGCCAAGACAATGACCATCAATTTTCGTTCATATACTGACTTTAGCCTTGCTCTAGCCGTAAGAACCTGGCTGAAGTAGGCAATCGACTGTTGATCCTGCATGAGTATTGCTCCTAATTTGTATCCTGATGCATTCGTCTCTACCACAATAGGTTTATTTAAATTAGGAAGTGCTAATACTGATATACTAGTCATGACCCCTTCAAATGTTCAAATGCCTGTGTTGATGTTTCCCCTAATCGAAATTGGCTTTTTTTCAACTGCTCCATCAATGACAAAGCTATCGTGTCATATCCTCTCACGAACTTCAGGTAGTAGCCTGTGAGTCCCACAAATCCTCTCAACTCCATCAAATTCCTTGGTAAGGGTCAATCAAGCATAGCCTCGATCTTGGACTGATCCACTACCCCCGTTCTAGTCACCATTTGTAACTGTGCAAAAGAACATTTCTTCAAGTTACCAAACAACCAGTGCTCCCTCAATGTCTCCAAGTCCTCGGGTGCCTCATATGCTCCATCTTTGTATGACTGTAGATCAGAATATAATCAAAGAAAATCAGGACAAATTTTTGAAGATAAGGTTGAAAAACCCTATTCATGAGGGATTAAAATGTCGTCGGGGCGCTGGTGAGGCTAAACGACATCATTAAAAACTCATACTATCCTTCATGTGCTCTGAATTTTGTCTTGAGCACATCTGTTGGATTCATCCTAATCTGGTAGTACCCAGACTTAAGATCAATTTTTGAGAAAATGAATTCCTCATAAAGATCATCTAACAACTCATAAATCGCAAGAATAGGATATGTGTCCAACATCGTTCTCTGATGCAGGCGTAGAAAAGCGCTCGAAATCGAGTGCAAAACAGTGCCCCGAGCGAGGCGCCTCAAAACAGCAGGGCCGAAGCCCCGCTACACCGTGCAAAATCATGCAAAGCTTCGCGTGACACAAGAATCTCGTGAATTCACGAAAAGCGGGATGGGTCAAGGCGAGATCGCAGAATAGCAGGAGAAGGATCGCGATCCCGTGCACAAAAACAGGGTGACTTCATGCTCCTGCCACACTTGTCTTCTTCTAGAAAGACTTTTCTTCTGGATTCATCTTACCTCCCCACTATCCTTCCTTTTGTGTAGAATTAGGAGGCTATAAATAGCTATCCCGGGTGTGTGTGAGGAACAAGTTCTGGGTGTGTTTAGTTTCAGATCTCCTATGTGGAATCTCCTTTCAATTTGTGGGTTGCATTCGAGGAGGTGGTGGTGTACCGGTTGTATCCCCTCCAAGGTGGTGATTGTATATTTCCCTTTTATCTTCCCCAACTTGTCTCTTTCACTCCCCTTAGCAGCCGACCACTACAAACTTCTCCCAAACTACCACATTACTGTTGTTGACCACCTGCAACCCTTCCCACTTGTTGCCCCTATAGTTCTACATCTTTCCCTCCCTACCTCCAACGCTGTTGCTGTCACCACCCCCGCCAGCTATCCCGACCCACTCGCCAATCTCCACCATCCAATAAAATACATTTAGGAGTGTTTTCTTATGTCCTTTTGTGTTTGTGTTGTCATTTCAATTTGTGTGATGTTGTAACCCTATTTTAATATTAATGATGATTTTCTTTTTGTGTTTCCACTATTTCCCTTATCAGTTCCGATATAATTTGGCATCAGAGTTAGCTCAACCCTAGCCCAATCTTAGGGTTCCCCAGCACCCCTACCAAATTCCCTCCAACTTTGTTTTCTTTCAGTTCCAAACTCAAGCCATGCCACCTCAGAGAGATACATCAGACTCTACTCGATAAAAGATCTAACATGAAATTCATCCTCTGCAATAGATGACAGAAACCAGAAATAGATTACATTTGATCGTGATCGAGAGAGTCGTAGGACAAACAAGGATGAGGATCTTAATCCGTTCCACGGGGAAGAACACAACGACGAAGAATATTGGCCGCACTATGTTGGTATCCAATATCAAAGGAGGTCGAAAGAAGAGACTTCTTATGGAGGTAAGCAGAACTTTGGCATCAAGATGGACCTCCCAAAGTTCGACGAAAGTCTGAATTCCGATGAGCTATAATACATTGAACAGATTTTCGAAAATAAATATGTGTCGGAAGACAAAAGGGTCAAGCTAGCCGCTATTAAGTTGAAGAACGGTGCTTCCCTATGATGGGAAAATGTGCAGAGACAGAGGAATAGGGAAAACAGTGAAAAGATCACTAGGTGGGAGAAGATGAAGAAAGTAATGCAGAAAAAGTAACTCCCGCCCCACTATCGTCAAGATATGTTTATAAAACTCCACAACTTGCAGCAGAGGGATCTTTCAGTTGAAGAGTTCGCTGACCAATTCAAACACTTACACATGAAATGCGAACTGACAGAGCTAGAGGAACAAATGATAGCCAAATATCTCGAGGGTCTGAAACCCACCATCAGCAATGTGCTACAGTTGCAGCCATAATGAATGCTAAAGGATGTCCAGACATTAGCCTTGAAGGTGGAATGACAACAGAAGCAGAGCTGACAACAATTACCTTTCAAGCAACAACCTTCAGGCAGGTAGTCACCAACAATTACCACGACCGACAGGAACATCTTGGGAAACACAGAGAAGCCCGGACAAGGGAATTACACTGCGGAACAAAGCGTGAAGAAACAAGAGAAGAGCAACTCCTCCAGCACGATGTCGGTAAGGAAGTGCTACCGATGCCACGACTACGACCACATTGCCTTCAGCTGCCCCACGAGCAGGGTAATTACACTCACAGATCAAAGCGTCATATAAAAAATTAGCAGTGAAGAGAAAGCCGAGGTATATAGCAAGGACTATTACCTTCCCCCAGACGAAGGAGAAGTGATCATGATTCGACGAATCCTACAAACCGATGATACTAGGGATTCACAGTGGCTTTCGCCACAACAGATTCTCCACCAGCTGCACATTGAACGGAAATGTACGCAGTCTCATCATCGATGACGGAAGCAGCAAAAACATGACATCGACACAGATGGTAAGAAAATTAGGACTCACAACTTAGAGACATTCCCAGCCATATTCACTGATGTGGCTGAAGGAAAATCATGTTAGCATCGACCAAAAATGCTTGTAGAATTTTCAATCGAAGGCCAACTGCAAGACCAGGAGTGGTGTGACGTGATTCCTATTGATGTTTGTCACCTCTTGTTGGGACGACTGTGGCAATACGACCGAAGGACTTAATACGACTGATATATAAACACGTATTCTTTCACCAAGTACTGGAAACACATCACCCTCCTTTTCTTCGACAGAGTTAGAGGTCATAAGATCTCTTTTGAGCATAACGATGTTAGTGGAACCAATTTCAGTGATTACACCATAAGGAATGACAGAGACACCGACCCCCGATACATTACAGAAATGGTGAAGTTATGTCAAGCCGACATCATATGGGCAGCACCACCACAATGTGAGAAGGGTCTGATTACTCTCACCATACACAATTAAACCGATCATAATACTTCAGAAAGATTCATCAATATAAGCATGGTGCATGGCCTCAGAAGAACAGATCGATATGGCTATTTTCTTGCAAGATAAGGAAGACCCTCAGATACCTCGGGAGGCAGTGAAGTTGCCAGTGGGATCTAAAGTGACTGACAACGAAATAGAAGCTTCAACCAACGAAGTCAAAGCCCCCAAACCCCAAGAGACTGACACAGGCGTATAACAATGCCCAAATCGAGGGCAGAATAACACCCTAAGCGGGGCGCGGGACGCCTCAAAACAGCGAGGTGGAAGCCCCGCTCCACCGCACGAAGCTTCGGGTGATACTGGAATCCCGTGAATTCATGAGAAGCGGAACGAGTCACAGCGAGATCACAGAATAGAGGGAGAAGGATAGCGATCCCGAGAGCAGGAATAGGGCTGGTCTCAAATCTTCGTGATCCAGGGCTAGTTCATGCTCCTTATACACTTGTCTTCTAGAAAGGCTTTTCTTCTGGATTCTTCTTGTCTCCCTACCCTCCTTCCTCTTGTGTAGAACTAGGAGACTATAAATATCTATCCCAAGTGTGTGTTTGAGGAACAAGTTCTGAGTATATCTAGATTGTATCATTATCTTTTATCTTTCCCAACCTGTCTCTTTCACTCCCCTTAGCCACCAACCACTATAAACTTCTCCCAAACTAATACATTATTGTTTTCGACCACCTACAACCCTTCCCACTTGCTGCCCTCACAGTTCTGCATCTTCCCCTCGCTACCGAATAAAGGGCTCATACTAGGCTTAGTAACCTGTTTAGCTGTTGAAAGACATTCGTAAACTGTTGTAGGAGCTGTTGAACCCCTTCCGGAAACTCTGTCAACTTTGAATCTCGAATCTCCTCAATTTTCTGCTACTCCACCAAATAGCCCAGTTCTACTCCCCGAATCGACTTGACCATGGTTTTGAGCGACACCATGGTTTTGCACAAGCTAGCATCTCCTCTTAGCACCACCTTCCTAAACTCCACTTAAGACTCTATCATTAAGAACTTCTAGTCCACCTTCATCTCTTCCAATTTTCGCAGCCACTTTATCCCTAAAATCACATATGTGTTGCCCAAATCTAAAGGAAGTCTTCCACCACCTGTAGATCATGTAGTGTCAGAACCAATCCCTTGCAAATTCTTCTACTTTCTCTACCTTCCCTATCCCCATCATGATGTTGAAGCTCCCTTTAGTCACCAGCTTCAACCCTAGCTTCTCCCCAACCTGATTTGCGATAAAGTTATGTGTGGCCTTGCTATCCACCAACACCACAATCAATTGTTCTCCGATCCATCCCCTCACTTTCATGGTGTGATTTGAAGTGAATCCCAGCATCGAATTGAGAGACACCTCTGCCACATCTAAATTCAGATGCTCCTCCACTGCCTCCCCTTTTGATTCCTCACTCCTTATATCATCCTCCTGAACCAAAAGAACCTGAAGGGCATGCTCCTTGCAACGGTGTTCTAGGGCGTATTTCTTCTCACAACGGAAACACAATCTTTTGGCTCTGTTGTCCTGCACTTTTGCATCTCTGAGGTGCTTGAAATTTCCCCAATGATAAGGTGTTGTATTCTTCTCCTTCAGCGTCTCTTTCTAAAATGACAACGTCAGAGTTCTCGATCGATAGAATCCTCAGGTGTTGCTTCCGTTGTCGGTCATCTTCACCTGTTTCTTGTCCTCCATCATTTTTCTTAAGTTTCACGGTCTCAAGGGGCAGATGGCTGCTCTTATGTGGGGGTTTAAGTCTTTCAAGAAGTTCCCTTCCAATACCGCTGTCAAAATCCCCCTCAAACTCACTTACAAATATCAAACTTCTCTCGTTATCTATAACCGACCCCTCTTGAGTCAGAGCATAGTTGCTCATGTAAGCCTCCTTCCCAAATGGCTCGAAAATGCTCCAACAAGCAATCCTTAAACTCCTATGAATGCATTAGATACCTTGCCTCCATCCACTGGAGCCACGCTAAACCCTTCCTCTCCTAGCATAATTCTACTGTCATGATCTTCTCTTCCTCAATCAACCTGTTGATTGCAAAGTATCGCTCCACCCGATACACCCATCCATGTGTATCCTCCCCTTCCAAGATTGGCATCTTCAATTTCCTGACCCTTGCATCTCCATCCAACCCCCTCTTCCTCCGGTATTTCCACTTATGCGTATAGGGTGAAACTTCTTTCATTGGTCATAGGCATATCTCACTCCTAAATCCCTCATTCCTCCATCGTGCTCTTCCTTGCCCCTTACATCATCCCTCCAATTTTCAGCCCATCCCCCTCCATCGAAAATCTCCACTCCCCCTCTCTCATAGTCCTAGAGGGACACTATTGTAGGTAGATGAAGTCTTCTTTGTTGTCTTCTCACTCGATCTCCTTCCCTTTTGACCTATCCAAGGATTCCTTGATCAACCCTTGGTTAGGCTTTGCAACGGGAGCGATCGGCAGGGCCTTGGCTTTCATTTCCATGAACTTTTTCATCATCTCCCACATTCCTTTTATGTTCTCAAATCCATCCTCCATCCAACTTTCAATGGAAGTAAACATGTCCTCCATGGTGGCGAACCACTCTTCCATTCCCGATCTAATTTGTCATACCTCTCTTCTAGCACATCCACTTTCTTTGCCGCCATCCCACCAAGATCAACTCTCTGATACCAATTTGATATGCCTCGACACCAAAATCAGTAAACAAACCACAAAGAACGACAATAGATAGGTGAAAGAAACACAAATAAGGGCTGCTCTTACAAAATTCAAAGAAAATAAGCAAGATACAAAGTTGATCTATTATTCGAGGGGTAGAGCGACTCTCCCACACCCTAGATGTCGCTAGGAGCACCACAAGAAGAAATAAAATAGCAGCCACAACAAAATATGCATAAAAAACCAAGCCTTAGGTTTTTCACTTCAGGAGAATTCTCCCTCGAAATTTTAAAAACTTTCCTTCCAAGCCATCCTCTCAAACTCCTTTAATTTCTCCTGCTTGAATATGTGATTAAGACCCTCGTGGATCCCCTTTTCTACCTTTCTTTTTCTATCACAACACCCCTCTCCTTTCCTTTTTCTATCGCAGCAACCTGCCGCTCGACTCCTTGTGGACAGTTGGAGGATGTTGGACCGGTCCCTCCTGGACCAGTTCACATGTAGGCGGTGTAACAATCTTCTGTCTTCTTACAAGTGCAAGATTATTCGTCGATTTATCCTTTGCTCTGAGACCTCACAGTTTTATAAATCTTTAAATATATTTATATTATTCTTGTTAGTTAATATTTCATGTAATTGTTTGTAGTTGTTGGTTTTAAACCTTCAGAAAATATGAGTTCGAGGTCTCTTGTGCCTTTAGAGTCTTGTACTGCAACTATAGATTGTAGTGTTCTCTACATAATTCATGACAAGAGTATGATTATTATAGAAAACATTACAGATGTCCAGAAAATAGATAAGTAGAGGACTGTGACTTCTTCAATTGGGCAAATCAATTAGATGATTCAACCTAAAATAGTGATCAGATGTTGAGAGTTTCTTTGGAGAATAAACTCTCTCTTTAAATTGATTATCTGCATTTCAAATTCAATATCATGATAAAATTAATTATTTTTTTAATAATTTTATTTTTATTTTGATTGTTATATTACTCACTGTTTAGTAAGGTGTTAGTTTTTAGGTGTAATATTTAAATTTAAGAGTTTTTAAGGATTCTAAATGTAATTTCTATTTTCATGCATGGGTTATTCAATCTGAAGTGGTTATGTTATAAATAACACAACAATGCGATCGAAAAAAAATCTTTTTATCATAAACTGCGGCAATGCAAGTTATACAATACAAACAGACACATAGCTTTTGCTCAGCAACTTCTGTGAAGGTGTAGATATGACATTAAACTTAAAAAGGAGTACAAAAAATAGGTCCTTAAATCTGTGCAAAAGAGGCCTTATCATCGCAGAGGATGAAAAAAAGCTCTGATAATTCAGGAACTGTATCAAAGGAAAAATTATATAAAAGAGCCATTTGGGCACAAAAATAGGCAACCCAATTGAGCTCCTTAAGAACAAAATGAAAGAGAACTTGTTTAAAAAAAGTTAAAAAAGCAAAAGTATGGAATTGTTTCGAATTAGACACTTGCTGCACAGAAGCTTTTAAAAAAGCTGCAACTATCCCAGACAGACCCTAAAACTCAGATAAAATGCTACATCTAAACCTTACAAGAGAACTTCTAAGAATTTTATTACCACCACAAAATACCCAACAAGACGATCATCCAAAAATGATCCTTCGACCCTATGACCCTATAATCATAATTTTTTGGCACTACTGAAACAGTAAGCCTTGATCATATTTGCAATAGACAAATGCCCCGCATGTCAAAATCTTACCATTATAATATAAATATCAAAATTAAATTAGGTTTATTTTCTAGTAGAAGAAAAAAGAAAATCATAATATCAATTGGTCATATTTGCCAACTAATCTCTATTCATATCAAAGGAATCTTAAATAAAAACCGTAATGCTTTAGGTTTAGAGTTTACCTTCTTGTGTCCATTAAGATAAAGATGATGCAAGGAGAGACCTCCAAACTTAATTCATTCCCTCTTCTCCAACTCAGTTTCCTCTACGTTGAATTTATTATAGCCATAATCGAGTAGATAAGGCCATTACATATAAGGTTCCATCATCAGTTGTAACCTCAATTCTCAGTCCTCTTGTGTTCATTTGCACCTCTCCCAAACTCAACCTTAAAAGGGGAACCTGAGGTCCTGGGAAAGAAATTGAATTGAGTCAATTCAGTTGGACCATCCCAATTCAGTTAGAAAAAAATTACAGATTTTACACAATCACTCTCCGCCTACCAACTCCCCCTCCATCGATGGTCCCAATTCAGCTGAAAAATGTTACAGGTTTTACACAATCATTTCCCGACTACCGACTCCCCCTCCATTGACCGCTTATCTATTCACCAAGATCACTTTTGACTACAAAATAAAAAATTACCAACCTTTCACCATTGCACAATGAGTATTTTCCACAACAACCACAGAAGAAAGATGCGTGCTAAGGTATCGGAATGTTTCAAGGATGAAGGGATGCAAATGAAAGAGACAATTTTAAATTCAGTTCTTAGGGAGAGATTCAAGAGCTGCTACAGATAATATCTATTAAAGGGACTGTGAGAGCTCTTCAAACAACTCTGAAAAAACAAACATAAATTACTGTGTTTTTTAAGTTTATCTGTGATAGTTTTTTACTAATAAAAGGATATTGCATTAATACATTTAAAATTTAAATAGACTAAAATTTTCAATAGTTATTTTATAACTAAATAAACACAATTGTTTCCCTACCTTTATTTCATAGCCAACCAAACAATCCTAAAAAAAATTGAAATTCAATGTATTTGCTTTGCATTTACTTTGCATTGCATTCTCTAAATACATGATTACTAAATGCTTGCAGCCAAAGAGCCCCTTAAAATGGATAAAATTGACACATAAAATAAATTCGCTATCATTAGTAGAAAATAACACCTTGATTAGGAAGTTGAAAGATAAAGAGAGACAGCAGCATTTTCTCTAAAGATAGAAATTACATAGTTTGCAAAAGGCGTACCATAATAGCCAATTGCTGTTGCGCTGATCAGAACAGAAGGCCGTGTACTGGAATTCATCTTATTAATCAGATCAACTACCTTCCAAAATGGCTGAATGTCAGATCTTGAGAATTCTCCAATTGGAAAAATAAAAAAAGAGCTAATTAATTAAGCAAAATGGTTAGAGACCTTAGAAGTAACTTTGACTCGGCTTTGCTTAATTTCCTTCTTGACCTACCAGACAAAGAAAATCAAGGTAGGAGGATGCTCTCAATCACAACAACAAAATCACTAAAATTTTAGATAATGTTTAAAAATAAATAAATTATGGATACCTAACATCAACTAACCTCAGATGACCATCTAGTACTTATGGGCATTCCAGCCAAGTTTACAACAGCATTTGAACCTTCAATACACTTATTCCACCCTTCTTCTTCCGCAATCACAATCTCAGGAAACCTTCGCCCTGCAATTTATCAAAATTTTGTTCAAGTAAAACATAGATTTAATCAATAAAGTTTATGCAAAATAGTTAAATATGCTGTTTAGCGCCACCATTTTGGAACATCGCGTGCACTGACATTGAGACATTGGTTTTCGCTGAAAACTATGCCCATTTCATGAGAACACTGGATAGTGTTCTTGCGCATTCCAGGTACCAAGCACGAATAAATATAATTATATAAAAAGCATAAAATTTGTCAAGGCCATTTTTACTCTACATTATCCCAATGTTCATGAATTATAAGAGAAATAAATGTCGAAATGCTAGTACCTGAGGTGTTGGAAGGAGGATCGGGTTGCACCTTCTTGGCAGAGATGGTAGGTGGTTGATCTTTAGCAATATTCGGCCTTAGATGAGGATGCAAGCGATAACAAATAGTAGAATTGCGGTCAAACATACTACAATGAGAGCAATAAGGAGAGTGTGGTTCTATTTCAACCTTTTGTCGATACCCGTTGTGAGTGGTGTCAATCCATACCTCATTCGGAGCTGGTTAGGTGATATCTCTCTCAACAAACACACAAGACACAGAGGGTCTGGTGACAGCAAGCGTAGGACTATCAACCTTGAGAGACTTATCATAAGCAATTGCTAAAGAGTAGAGAATTTCCAAGTTGAACAGATGTAGTTTTAACCCCGAAAATTTTATCCAAACAGGAATGATAGGAGACTATGCTTTTGGATCAAAATCGACAGTCCACTTTAGAATTTTCATAAAATGGTTGTTGATCTTGATAACTTTTCGAGAAAAAATGCGAGTGTAATCGGCATCATGAGATAACTGAATAAGTATATGTCAACTATCAAGTAAGCTAATATTTCAACTATCCAATAGCTTCATAGCATTAAACTCTTTCCTTATGATCTCTAATTTTGGGTGACCATAAAAAAATTTCTCCACTAAAGCAAAATGCCAAAATGACGCGATAGTACTGGTTTCAACCTCAGTGAGAATAAGAGCAAACTTTCTATTTTTTTTGTCAAGCTTTTTAATGAAAGTGTGATCACCACCACCTTCAAGAGCATCATGGAAAGATTGAGGAACATTGCAGGACTTGTCAATATGAAAACCATACTCTGAACCTGAAAGAGAAGCGCGAGTAGGAATAGGAAAGTCACCGGAAAGTGCATTCACATAGAAACACATCGTCGAGGCCATGTCCAGAACAGCAGGCGAGCTGCTAGAAAAAGGTGAGCAGACTTCACTTTCTGTCAGGCAGGGCAATGCGACCCGAGGAAGGAAGACTGCGAGCGTCGAGCCAAATTGAAGGCGCAAACTGCGTAAGTAGCAGAGCGAGAACGACGAAAACGAGAGGCCTTCGTCATCGGGCACAGCTCCGACGGAAGCCCTTCGACGTTGGGCCGAATCGAACTCGTGAATGCGTCAGGAAGAGGAACGACGGACGAGTAAGTCGATGGAAAGAAACCCTTCGACGTCGGGTACGAGGAAACCGATTGGCACGACACTCTTCATCGTCAGAACGACAAAATCAGATGAGAAGTCTTAGAATTAACACAAGGAATCGCCAATTGGCTAAACTCTAGCAGAGCTACCACCTACGCCTATATATATATATAATGGCGCTCCCACTCACTCTCACGCTTTGCTAGGGTTTTACTATGGCGATCCCTGTTTATTACTCCACTACATCTCTTGGTCGATCATGCTCTGTTTGTCGTTCGCTGTCACTTCCATCTGATTCGTCGTTGCCACCGTTGTCAAAGTGCGTCGTCTGCTTCGTCGCTCGTCTCTGATCGTGTGGTTGCGTCTGCCTCAGTCTTTGAGCTCGGCATCTCATGTCGCCTGCTGCTCGTGCGGCTGCGTTGGGCTCAGTCGTCGAGCTCGACATCTCTTCGTTGTCTGCTGCTCGTGCGGCCTCGCCTTCCAGTTGTCGCCTCTCATCCTCGGGCTCAAGCTGATTTCGCAGGGGCTTCGGGTTTTTGCTCTTGCTCCATGTTCTGGATTCGAAGTTTGCTCTCTGCTTTGTTTTCTTCAATGTTCTTAACGTCACACCTCAATCTATTGAGGATAGCTTCGGACAAATCGCATGTTGCTGCCTTTACGAGTGTCCATGTCTCAGGTACACCTAAATCGTGTTTCTTCTCTCCTTCATTTGAGTGGGCGGAGGACATCAAAAAACCAGGCATAAAGAATGGGAAGTCTGCCATTTTTTTTACAGAAGATGAAGGTATTCAACTTGCTTTTTCCTGGCGACTAAATTTGTTCGGAAAATTTTTGTATGGTCATCCCAAAATGAAGCTGATTCGTAAGGAATTTGAGCTTATGCATCTTGTTGGGGAGTAGAAAATTAGACTGTTAGATGGAAAAAACGTTCTTTTACAACTAAATAATGAAGATGATTACACACGCTTATTTGCTAGAAGAATAATCTGGTTTGATAACAGAACAATGAATATTCTGAAATGATCTATGGATTTTGACCCACAGACGGAACCATCAATCATTCTAATTTGGATTCGTCTCTTTGGTCTGAAATTTCATTATTTTACTCAAAAAGTGTTGTACTCTATTGCCTCAACTTATGGTAAGCCACTCAAAACGGACATTCTTACTTTTAATCTTTCTCGCTCATCTGAAGCAAGAGTACTTATTGAAAGAGACATCACTTCATCCACTTCTGAGGAAATTTGATTGGGCGCATGACATCATGGATATTGGCAAAAGGTAGTGATTGAGTCTTTTCCTTCGTATTGTTCGAAATATCGTATGTTCGGCCACTCCAGTTCTCAATGTCACCATCTACACTCCAACTCAGACCAAAAAAACATAGTGCTCCGTCAGAGGCAATGATTTCGTCTCCTCCTGACCAGCTCCAAGTTATTGACCCTATTAATCATCAAAAGAGATACCCCTGAAGACGTCACTATTCTCGTAGGAAATATGACAATCATTCAGTCCCCAGTTGTAGCTGGGGGAAAGGGACAATCTTTAAACCCCACCTGCCCTAGAACCTATCACCGATATTACAGGTAGCAATACTTCTACTGCTTCACTACCACATCATCAGGTCGAGCAAGCAGTTAATGTTACTCAGGCTAATAAGGATCATAATGTGCAACACCCTACACCACTCCGACCAACTTTGGAATCTCATAATCAGATGAGTGTCAATCATCGGATGAGGAATGACAGGTTCACACATCCAGGAGGAAGAAGAAGAATGGAAACCTACTTGAGCTCAAAAATATGATGGATGATACTTTGGTTACTTCGAGCAATGTTACTCACCTTACTAATTTGTTAGTCAGCTCACTTCTGAGAAATAGAGGCAGAGGAAGGACTAAAGTAGAACATCCCTAGCATTTTTGCGCCCTTTGGTGGCTTTTTGATTTTTTACCTTTATGTATCTTTGCTTTATTTAGGATTTATGTGTGTTGTACTGTGTGAGTTGGTTTTTTTTAGGTCATCTCGTACAACCTTTTTGTATCTTTTTTGTTTTAATATATTAGCCCTTGGGATTTTTCAATATATATATATATATCTGTGTGTGTGTGTGTGTGTGTCGCAAGTCGTGGTTGTTGGTTGACAGGTTTCACTGTAAGTCTCCTCAGGTCACGGATTTGAACCTCAGTGGCGTTGGGTTCTCGAATATTTAGTCACATAGCACAGGCTCTCATCATACGGCCTAGCGCATGGGAAATCGGTATTTGGGCCTCAGCCAAATACTGATTTCCTTTGAAAAATAAATAAATAAATAAATAAGAAATATATATATATATATATATATGATGGACGGTTCGAGAGCTCTGCTAGAGTTTAGGTCTCCAGGTGACCTGGAGGTGATGTCGGGATGCTGATGGGTTTTCTTCTCTCTCGTCTGTCAGATGCTGGTGAGATCTTTCCGTTTGTTTTCTTGCTCTGTCTTCTCCTTCGAGCTCGTCTCATGTTCCTCGGTTCTTCGTTCTCGAGCCGTCAATGGCAAAAACTTATGTCGGGGGCTCCTCCTCCGGTGTTGCTCCTACGTTTGCTTTTCCCTCTTCTTTTCATGAATCTCTGATTCTTGGTGGGGAGTATGATTTCATTAAGAAGCAGGGGAAGAAGGGGGGTAAGCTTGCGCTCTTCCTCTCCGACTCTGAAAAATACCATTCTGGTGTCTGCTTATCGATTTCATCTGGTGGGTAAGTTTCTCTATGGGCTTCCTAAATATGATTTTCTTTTGAAGCATTTTGAGCTTTTGAATTTAGCAGGGGCTGGAAGATTGGTGCTCCCGACAGCAGGCATATTCTGATTCAGTTGTCTAATGAGGATGACTACGCTATACTTTTTGCTCGTAGAACTGTTTGTTTTGAGGATGTTTGGATGAAAGTCCTAAAATGGACTACTGATTTTGATCCTCGGGCTAAGCTTCCTATTATTTATGTCTGGCTTCGGCTACCTGGTTTAAAAGTGCATTCAATCGTGAGATATTGTTTTCAATCGCTGCCATATAAACCGTTAATGTTAGATGCTCCGACTTTCNTCAATCATGAGATATTGTTTTCAATCGCTGGCATGTTTGGTAACCCGTTGATGCTCCGACTTTCAACTTAACAAGGCCTTCAATGGCTAGAATTCTGATTGAAAGAAATGTTACTTTACCCTCCCTGAGGAGGTTTTGATAGGTTCAACACATACGGGATACTGGCAACATGTTATTCTTGAGAAACACCCTCACTACTGCTCCCACCGCCGCATGTTTGGGCATGATTCAACACATTGCTTTCAACTGCACCCTGAATTAGGGAAAAATGCTGCGGGTTGTTTGTCCTCTGTTGAGATTAAATTTGCCCATAGAACACCTCCTGCAATTGAGCAAAATGCCCCTTGCTTGGAGGAAAACAGTGTTGTTCATCACGGTGTTGTTGCACACGAGGACCCTCTGAATAATGAGCGGACTGAAGATAATGTAGAACGGGTTTCTGATATACACAATCCACATCTCCCCACAACATCTCAAAATCCGCCAGCTTTAACTATGGGCATAGAGTTTTTAGCTGAGCAGGAAAATGAATTACATCTAGCCAATACTTTTCCTAGGAAATTACCCATTGTGGACACCCCCCAAACATCTACACACCCCCCTGTTATGCACTCTACCACTCCACCGCCTGACCCTGTTGTTGTTGCTACCTTGGCCTTGAATTCCGAATGGACTATTCAAAAATACAGCAGAAAACGAAGAAGAAAAACTAAAATGTCTAATATGATAACCTCAAACAAAATTGATTTTACTTACCATTATGAGGGAGAGCACTTGCACCTCCCCCCTAGGGTCACTAGGAGGGGTGTTTTGATCCAACATGCTTAACATTCTTGTGTGGAACATTAGGGGAGTGGCGGACCCCCACTTCTTTAATCGTTTAAAATATTTATGAAGGGTCCATAAGCTGGGCATTTTTGTTCTTTTGGAGCCGTTGGTGTATGTCCATAAGGATGGTATTATTAAAAAATTCAAAAATTACCTGCACTATAGTAATCAGAATAATAAAATCTAAATTTTTTGGAAAAAGGAAATCATTTTCAGCATCATTGATGATGATATGCAATATGTTCTCGTACATTATAAGGTGGAGGATTTCCATATTTATCTTTATTTATGTCAGCTCCTTATTACAGGATAAATTACTTCTTTGACAACAACTTATACACATTGATGCTTCTATTTCAGATAACTAGTTTGTTGGGGTGACCTAAATATGGTAATGTCCCCTTCGGAAAGAAGAGGTGGAACTAAAGCTGATACAAATCTCATCATTCGTTTTTGTGAGTATATTAATGATGCTGGTCTCTATGATCTTGGTTTCTCAGGTTCTCCTTATACTTGGAGGGGCCTTCTTATGCAGAGACTCGACAAATTTCTGGGATACTCCTCTTTGTTGGACTATTATAATATCATTCATGTCAAACATCTTAATCATGCTGCTTCGGATCATAATCCTATTTTGCTTAGTTTGGTTTTTTATTCTAAACCTGCTCACTCTCATTTTAAATTTCTCAATGTCTGGACTTCTCATCCTACCTTTCTTGATTTGGTTAAACAAGTTTGGTGTTCTCGGTGAAGTGGCAGCCCTTGGTTTATTTTGTGGCAATTGCATAAAAAAATTTCTTTTTTGAAGTGAAATTTTGATATATGTGACAATGTTTACTCCAGGGTTTTGATGCTCAACACGAGGTGGATGCTTTGGAGGCACAGGTGATCTGCACTCCTCTTGTCCATAAGTTGGCTCAGGCTCACCAAAAACTCTTGGAGAAAATCACTATTGAGGAGGATTTCCTAAGGCAGGAAACATGCGATATTCATTTTAGCAATGGTGATCGAAATATTAAATATGTTCACGCCACCATCAAGCATAGAAGGAATACTAATGCTATTCTTAAGATTGTCACTGATGAGGGTGTCGTCCTCACTAATGTTGATTAACTTGGATCCAACGTTGTTGATTATTTTGCTTCTCTTTATGTTGATGTTGTCCCGGTCAATGATATTGATCCGGAAATGTTTGATGCCCATAAAGATTTGGTATCGTCCCTCTATTTGTCTGACCCCCCTTCGGAGATGGAAATTCTCTCTGCTCTCAAAGATATCTACTCCCAAAAGGCACCTGGCCCTGATGGTTTTACTTCTGCTTTCTATATCTCTTGCTGGGACATCATAAAAAAGGAGGTAATTCTTATTATTCAAAGTTTTTTTCAGGGAGAGGATCCTGGTAAGTACTTTACTGTTGCCTTGATTGTGCTTATCCCTAAATCTAATGATAAATTGCATTGGAAGAATTTCAGACATATCTCTCTTACTTCTGTGGTTTCAAAGATCATAATTAAATTGATTGTGGCCCGTTTACAGCCCCACCTTCCCTCTCTCATTTCTCCACATCAATCGGCTTTTATAAAAGGCTGTGATATTTCAGACAATATTTTATTAGCCCAAGAAATTATAAAAGATCTCGATAGAAAATGCAGGGGTGGTAATTTAGTTATCAAATTAGATATCAAGAAGGTCTTCAATACTATTAGTTGGGAATTCATTATCAATGTATTGGTGGCAAGAGGTTTCAGTTCTAGCTTTTGCATGTTAATTAAAAGATGGTTGACCAACAACCACTACTCTATGTTTGTTAATGGCAATTCTTATGGTTTTTTCACTGCTAAAATGAGCATTAAACAGAGGGACCCTCTCTCCCCTATTATTTTCATCATTGTCTTTGATTATTTATCTAGATTGCTTAATCATTTTCAATTGTTATACCCTCACACACAATTTGCTCATAAGGCTAAAAGTGTGGTCTCTCACCTTGCATATGCTAATGATATTATTATTTTTGCAAATGCTTCCAAACTTGCAATTAAAAAATTAATGAGGCTCTTAAATGTTTTCCAAGATTGTTCTGGACTGGTTTTTAACTGTGACAAATATCGGATGTATTTTGGCAAGCATGTTAAACATCATATTGCCCATTGGGGGGTTTCTTTCACTGGTTATCATCATGTCTCTCTCCCTTTAAAGTATCTTGGGGTTAATTTGATTAGGGGAAGGAAAAAATAGATTCATATGGAAAATGTCATTGACAAAATTAAGTAGAAAATTAACGCTACTGGGGGTAGGATTACTTTGTTTTCTAGTGTGCTTCAAAGTATTCCTCTATATGCATTACAAATGTTCAATCCAAATAAAAGTGTCATTAAAGTTATGGAGAGGCTTTTTAATAAATTCCTTTGGGTTGGGAGTGGTGCTAAGAAGATTTGGGTCTCTTGGCACAGGTTGTGTAAGCCTAAAAAAGCTGGGGGTTTTGGTTTTAAAGCCCTGCAACATACGGTTGAAGTTAATCTTTGCAAACTTTGGTTTAAATTTAGAGAGGGCACATCTCTATGGGCCTCTTTTATGCATAAAAAATATTGTGATTTCCCACACTTCCTAGGTTTTATGGAAGGCAGGTGATTCTCGGATCTGGAAAGCTATTTTAAATGTCAGATCCATTGCTAGAGATTTTATGTTTTGGGATATTGGCACTGGAAACATCTCCTTCTGGAATGATAATTGGGGATTGCCTTCCCTTTCTGAGCACACTCATCCTTCCCATACCAATAACTTGCTTGTCTCTAACCTCTTTTCTCAAGGTTGATGGGATTTCACTAAACTTTGCTCTATTGTGAAGGAGCTGAATGCTAAGCACATAACTATTATTCCTACTACCCCTTCCCATAGGGATTACCCTGTGTGGAAGAAGACTTCTTTTCAGTCGGTTTGTAAGTTGATATATGACACATTACACTCTCATCCTGATTGGTTTTGGGGAAAATGGATTTGGCATAAACTCTTCACTCCCTCTATTTCTTTTTACCTCTGGCGCTATTTCTCCTCCTTACTGCCTCTTGATGACATTCTGAAACTGAAAGGCCTTAGATTGGCATCAAGATGTCCTATGTGCAAAGTCTCGGAGAAAGATTCGAGACATATTTTTTTAATGTGTTTTTCCATTGGATGTCTGGAACATTTTGGGTTTACACTTTGATATCCCCTAGACTCATAGGGGCATTTTAAGTACTTATTTGTGGGAGTGGAAGGCTTATGATGATAATAAGGGAGATTTTTCCCTTCCTTTGTTGGTCCTTCAGTTTATTTGGGCTGCTAGAAACAGTCATAAATACAACTCCCCTCCTCCAACTACCACTATTATTGCTTCTTATGTGTTGGCCTATTACACTAAGCCCTCAGGGCCTTCACCAACATTGTCCCTATCGGTTTAAAAGCTAGGCCCCCTCGGTTAATCAGGTGGGCACCCCCTCCTGCTAGTTGGGTGAAAGTTATTGTTGATGGTAGTTGGAATGCGATTTCTACTGCTGTTGGGGCATTTTTAGAAATTCTGAGGGGCTTTTTATGTGCTATTTTACATCACCTAATGTAGCAGATAATCCCTTAGCTACAGAGTGTTGGGGGGTATATCTTGTGTTAATGGTGGCAAATGCTTTCAATTTTCATACTATTGCGGTGGAAACTGATTCAAAACTTCTTTATGAGATGTTATTTGGTGTCTCTTCACCTCTCTGGGATATTATTTGCACTCTCAAACGTATTCATGCTTTAATTACTGATAGCCACCAGAATGTTAGTTGGAGTTTCATACATAGCGAGGGTAACTCCTCTGCCGACTGGTTAGCCAGACAAGCAGGGGATGTGTGCACTGTTGGTTTATCCCCCCTACTTCTCTTAGACGTTTAATTATTGGGGACTTTGAATTTGCCTTATGTTAGAGTTTAGCACATACTTGGTGCATGACTCTTTGGTTGGGTCCTCTGTTTCTTTTCTGTTGTTTATCTTGCACCTTCCCTCTTTGTTGCTCTCTCTATTTTCTGGCAGGTTCGGACCGCACTCTTTTCTGGATATTATTATAAGGATCTTCTAGACTCTCTGCTTTGCTAGACCGCTCTGTTTAGATTTCTTGCCAGCGGATCACCTTCCCTGTTACCAAAGTTGTTTGCTTGGAGCAACCTTTTATCTGTTTTGATGGCTTCCAAAGCCTTAGAGGTCTTTTTGATGCTAGTCTTTTAGTTCTTAATTTTTTACCTGTTTTTATTTCCACACTTGGACAGGTATATTTTTTTTGGGTTCTATTTTTTTGTTTGGGTATACTTGTAATTTCTGGGCTTTGTTTTGGTGTGGGTTGTACTGTGGGAGGAGGAACCCCTAGGGGTGAGTTAAATGTATTTTTTGGATTTTTAGAATGGGATCCTCCCACCCTCCCTTATTTTGTACATTTTCTTTATATTGACACGTAGGGAGCCACTATTGCTCTTTCTTGCAAATATAATTTTATATATATATATA
>JXCR01122772.1:0-18031 GCA_002079205.1 Phalaenopsis hybrid cultivar | reverse complement strand
CTCAGCCCTTAGAGACTTTGAAAGCCTTAAATGTCAAGGGAGGAATTATTTAATATTAACTCAGCATTGTATTGTTTGGCATAACTCGCATTGCAACTAACCTAAAGGAGAGTTGCAGAAAGCAACCTAATATACCAAGAATAGTCCTTTATTAGGTTGAATGATCGAACTATTAAGATCAAACCCACCTCAAATTGCAGGCATAGGAGGCCAGGATCCAGATTTTTTGGGCATAAACGCATGAGATTTCTCTCAAGATCGATATTTGGAATCTAGGAATGGTAATCATGAAAATAAAGGATTCTTGGTTTCCATACAATTTAGTATCGATTTACATTATATACGTAGAATTGAATGTAATTGGAGGTAAGTAGGGTATCAAGTAAATACTTGGTTGTCTAGGTTATTAAAGGTAATTATGTGACTGCAAGATTGAAAGATTGAGATACTCAATTGTTATACCTTCTCAATGGCTAAAGTTTCTTGGAGATTGATGATTTAGACATACCATCAACACTAGTAGTTCTCTCCTTACGAGAAGACCTTTATAATGTAAGACTATTAAGTTCTTAAAGCTTCTTTTTTTATTGAGAATCGGTGTACTTATATGTGTTGGAAAGGACTAGTAAATATCATTGTATTTTTATAAACTGCTTTGTGGCATTTTTATGGTACATCCGACTCTATCCAAACATAAGCTTTGTTTAAGCAGGATTATGTAAATAATGATGTCCCTTGTTCTTTGCTTGCTTGGGTTTTTGTGCAATTATGCATTAGATGTAGGCTTTTTTTCTCAATACTCGGAATAATACATGATAAAAGAAGCAAGAAAAAGGACTTAAGGTCACTACAACAACAACAACAAACCTTTATCCCACTAAATGAGGTCAGCTACATGAATCCTTTTTCTCCATTACTTTCTATTGAGTGTCATGTTTTCATTTAATTTGATTAAGATCATTTTTTATACAATATGCGTAAGTCTTTCTAGATTTATCACTGCTTTTCTTAACACAAGTCAGCTTAAGGTCACTACAAGAATCATATAATGCTATAATCAAATTGTCCTTTGTTAAATACTGAAGAAAGGTTTTTTCTAAGGGTTATGTCACGCAAGTACACAAAAAGAAATGTAGTTCACAAGAATTTTTTTGCCAATTCTAAACTAACAAGAGCTATCCTGGTAGGAGCTCATCTCAAAATTATCAATATAAATTCACAAACTCAGAATATATCTATTTAAATAAAAATTCCATGATATCAATAATGATGATTGTAATCTTTACTGGGTAGAGTTTGATGGAAACCTGCAATTAACTTTTGGACCAATCTTCGGCCAATAAACCCAGTAGCACCAGTTATCGATACTACCAATTGGCTTTTCTAGCATAGAGGAAAACAATTGATTATCATCTAGGGCTACAATCATCTGATTTAAAAAAAATAACATAATTCAAAGTAGAGTTTTCCTGCAATTAGGTACGTTATTAATATGCACAACACATAAAAAGTAACTTCTTGAAAAAAATAAAGAATGATTGCAAATTTTCATAAAAAAAAATAATATAATACGAACCTAGTAGCTAAACAAGAACATGGTGCAAAAGAAATAACCATAAAAGATTGTACATAAAAATCAACATCAATATATGAAAAGTGAAGAGATGCATAATTTAAAATAATCATAACAATAGGACAAAAGTTTCATTGAAAATTCCAAGGGCTCTATGTAATATATTACAATACAAGGCTAGAAGAAATAAATTAATCATTTCATCAATCCTCTCTAGAACACTAAATTCATGTCTGGTCACGGGTTACTCAACTTGCAAAAAAAAAAAACAAATGCATAGAGCAAAACAACCTTCAGCAAATGACCAATGGCTAGAGCACCAACATTATGTGCCAATAAAACCACAACCGCGCACAAAACCTAGAAGACATTATGTCTCTGAAGACAGCTCCTAATCATGAGCCTCTTTTTAATTATTTTTATCAAAGGGCCTAAGCTCAAGTGGTATAATGCTGGAATTCTAATCTACAATTCTCAGGCATCAATCTCAGTGGATGCAGGCATGATGAATTTATTTAGAATTACATAGATTTAATATCACTCATCTTATAAATGAATTGGCTTTGGGCCTACTTAATGAAGATACGAGAAATATTTCCATCCTTTTGGGAAAAAAAGGGTTTCTAATCATAAGCCCATTTCATTGTTTTAGGTGATGGTTCTCATCAAATTTAAAGTCACCATAGTTTGAAAATGCTAGTGAGATGTTAGACATATCGTAGCCTGCCTAGTACATTCTCCATTGTAAGTTTTAAAATAAAACAATAAACCTTTGGAAAATAACTAAGCCTAGAACGATACAAGCTGCACAACAACTGCGTAAAATTTGAATACACACATGCATGCAACTGCATGAGTGTGTGCATGCACACAAACACAGCATTCATGCATGAATACTTCCTCATAAAAATATGCCAAAAAATTTCTTTGTAAGCGAGTATCAAGGAAATACCAGAAGTTAATTAAAGCATTTGGAACTCCAGAGCACCTGCATTGCTAATAGCTAATATGTACCATGCTAAACTAATGAAGAGAAATACCAAAAGGGTGGAAGTTAGGAAAGTTCATTTGGTAATTTAAAAGTCTTATTTCATTCAACATTTTGTAAGTGGAGCTAATATTTATGAAGCCATACTTATTTTTGCTGAATCCATCCCAAATAATCCATTATAAGACTCAAATGTTTGATTAAGCAGTGAATTTGTCGTAGTGTAATATCCTTATTTTGTAGGTTAGAGAAAAGCAATGTGATTTAATTGTTTGATTTTGTGATATTTTAATATAATTATTGTAGCAAATTTATTGGAGGTTTTGTCCATAAATATGACTGCCGAATCCCTAATATGTACCATGATAAACTAATGAAGAGAAATACCAAAAGGGTGGAAGTTAGGAAAGTTCATTTGGTAATTTAAAAGTCTTATTTCATTCAACATTTTGTAAGTGGAGCTAATATTTATGAAGCCATACTTATTTTTGCTGAATCCATCCCAAATAATCCATTATAAGACTCAAATGTTTGATTAAGCAGTGAATTTGTCGTAAATATACATCCAGTGAAAGTGTAATATCCTTATTTTGTAGGTTAGAGAAAAGTAATGTGATTTAATTGTTTGATTTTGTGATATTTTAATATAATTATTGTAGCAAATTTATTGGAGGTTTTGTCCATAAATATGACTGCCGAATCCCTAAAACTTTCAATGTAGGATGGTAGAGAGATCAGGTGGAAGACCGAACCCTTGCTTTATTTTGTTTGCACTCGCACAGCCTTGTTATCCCTGATCACGCAAATTTGGGTGAAGTTCTTTCCTTTCTTGCTCACTGCCACTTTTGTTTAAAATTTCCTTGTTTTTCCCATGAATTTTCTCTTCGTGCTGCCCTTCCCGATTGCATGATTCACACGACTAATTCCTCTCATGCTTGTCCCTTTCCTGATTAATCAAATTTCATGTGAACAAACCTTCTCCTGCACTCCCCGAATGCCTCTCTTCACTATTTATGGCTACCGAACTTAGGGATCGTGCTTCTCCCACATGTAGTTACTGTGCTTCCTCTCTTTACAACCACCGAACTCATACTCCCTATTGAATTCTCGTTCCCCGTGGACAACTTAAGCTTCCTTGGCCTCTTCCCTAAGTCAAAAAATTGACAGTACATTTCATTCTTCTTCTTCTTCTTTTCTCTACACTTCTTTCCCCTTCTTTCATGACTTCTTTTAAGGCAACTTTATAAATTTTATATATATATCTATATTAAATTATTTTATATAATTAAATCTTTTAGATAGAATAAGGTTAGTTATAGTTAATCTTAATTGAATTCCTACCTTTTTCAAAAATTATAAAGACATTGAATTAAATTAATAATCATAGCAAGGTCTTCAAATCCCACCCTCCTATTTACCTATCAAAGTTCCTACATATTTTCTTTATGCACAGAGCTCTCCATCATGCCTTCGTGCGTTCTTTTTGTCTCACCCGCGTTGACACCCGATTTCGCCACTCAGCAAGATCAAGTTGTTGTATGTTAGAGTATTGAAGAGTGCTCTGATAAGCCGGTGGGAAGGAGAAGAAAAGGAAGCAGAGGAGAGCTTGAAAACGGGGAAGAGGAGATGGAAACCAACTGTTTCTTCTTGGATTAGGGTAGCTCACAAGCTTTTGAGAAAAAAGCAAGTTGTCGATGTCGTCACTTCGCCAATTGTCATTACACCGCAACAGCAAGATGATTCCTTTTTAGAGCAGCAGGATGGGATCCAGAGTGTCATTGCTCACTACAAGAGATCCCTCACAAATTATTCCCAAGACAGGGTTGTTTGATTCACTGAAAATTTTCTATGTATCCTCTCACATAACCAGTTAGAAATCTTGTTATGGATGAATTCCTTGATTGAATGCTTATTAATTTCATCACTTTTGACAAAAACTTTGATGCGATATGATGCCTATTATTTCTCAATAATAATAGAGGATAAACCAAATCTCAAGGCAAAGCATCATAGGCTCACAGCAGAAGCCAGAGTGAGCTTGACAAAGGTTCATAGATCCCTACATGTCCAGTAGAGTCTCTCCCCCCATCCATCTGCGCACCATCGCACGACATAAACCACCTGTGCAATGGAGACCACCCACTGCGAAATATCATATGCGGCAGCTATGTCGATGATACCCCAGACGAATCCATATAGAAAGAGGGAGAGAAGAGTGATATGGATGAGCAGGGCAGCAAAGTTGGNTTAACTCACTCAATATTTTTCTAAAGCAGGTTTCACTTATGGGCTACTAAACAATAGGGATTGTTCCTGATAACGGAGTTAACTGAAACCACGACACAAGACACGACTTTTACTAATAACTTAAAGACGATTACAACAAGGGCTCAAAACGAAAAAAGACACTGCATAAAGCAAACAATGAAACAAGACTCAACAATAAAAGACACACGAGCTCGACAAGGAGAGGAGTCCTNATCCTTATTTTGTAGGTTAGAGAAAAGTAATGTGATTTAATTGTTTGATTTTGTGATATTTTAATATAATTAATGTAGTAAATTTATTGGAGTTTTTGTCCATAAATATGACTGCCGAATCCCTAATATGTACCATGATAAACTAATGAAGAGAAATACCAAAAGGGTGGAAGTTAGGAAAGTTCATTTGGTAATTTAAAAGTCTTATTTCATTCAACATTTTGTAAGTGGAGCTAATATTTATGAAGCCATACTTATTTTTGCTGAATCCATCCCAAATAATCCATTATAAGACTCATATGTTTGATTAAGCAGTGAATTTGTCGTAAATCTACATCCAGTGAAAGTGTAGTATCCTTATTTTGTAGGTTAGAGAAAAGTAATGTGATTTAATTGTCTGATTTTGTGATATTTTAATATAATTACTGTAGCAAATTTATTGGAGGTTTTGTCCATAAATATGACTGCCGAATCCCTAAAACTTTCAATGTAGGATGGTAGAGAGATCAGGTGGAAGAACCAAACCCTTGCTTTATTTTGTTTGCACTCGCACAGCCTTGCCATCCCTGATCACGCAAATTTGGGTGAAGTTCTTTCCTTTCTTGTTCACTGCCACTTTTGTTTAAAATTTCCTTGTTTTTCCCATGAATTTTCTCTTTGTGCTGCCCTTCCCGGTCGCATGATTCACACGACTAAATCCTCTTATGCTTGTCCCTTTCCTGATTAATCAAATTTCATGTGAACAAACCTTCTCCTGCACTCCCCAAATGCCTCTCTTCACTATTTATGGGCTAGGGAACTTAGGGATCGTGCTTCTCCCACATGCAGTCGCTGTGCTTCCTCTCTTTACAACCACTGAACTCATACTCCCTATTGAATTCTTGTTCCCCGTGGACAACTTAAGCTTCCTTGGCCTCTTCCCTAAGTCAAAAAATCGATAGTACATTTCATTCTTATTCTTCTTCTTTTCTCTACGCATCTTTCCCCTTCTTTCATGACTTCTTTTAAGGCAACTTTATAAATTTTTTATATATATCTATATTAAATTATTTTATATAATAAAATCTTTTAGAATAAGGTTAGTAATAGTTAATCTTAATTGAATTCCTACCTTTTTCAAAAATTATAAAGACATTGAATTAAATTAATAATCATAGCAAGGTCTTCAAACCCTCCTATTTACATATCAAAGTTCCTACAAATTTTATTTATGCACGGAGCTCTCCGTCATGCCTTCGTGCATTCTTTTCGTCTCACCCGTGTTGACACCCGATTTCGCCACTCAGCAAGATCAAGCTGTTGTATGTTAGAGTATTGAAGAGTACTCTGATAAGCCGGTGGGAAGGAGAAGAAAAGGAAGTAGAGGAGAGCTTGAAAACGGTGAAGAGGAGACGGAAACCAATTGCTTCTTCTTGAATTAGGGTTGCTCACAAGCTTTTGAGAAAAAAGCAAGTTGTCAATGTCGTCTAACGTCACTTCGCCAATTATCATTACACCGCAACAGCAAGATGATTCCTTTTTAGAGCAGCAGGATGGGATCCAGAGTGTCATTGCTCACTACAAGAGATCCCTCACAAATTATTCCCAAGACAGGGTTGTTTGATTCACTGAAAATTTTCTATGAATCCTCTCGCAAAATTAGTTAGAAGTCCTGTTATGGATGAATTCCTTGATTGAATGCTTATTAATTTCATCACTTTTGACAAAAACTTTGATGTGATATGATGCCTATTATTTCTCACTAATAATAGAGGATAAACCAAATCTCCAGGCAAAGCATCATAGGCTCACAGCAGAAGCCAGCGTGAGCTTGACAAAGGTTCATAGATCCCTACATGCTGCCCAGTAGAGTCTCTCCCCCCATCCATCCCCGCACCATCGCACGACATAAACCACCTGTGCAATGGAGACCACCCACTGCGAAATATCGTATGCGGCAGCTATGTCGATGATACCCCAGCCGAATCCATATAGAAAGAGGGAGAGAAGAGTGATATGGATGAGCAGGGCAGCAAAGTCGGGTGTCAGCGCAGGTGAGACGAAAAGAATGCATGGACGCATAATGGAGACATTCGTGCGTAAATAAAATATTTAGGGACCTTAGTATGTAAATAAGAGGTTTTGAGGACCTTAGTGTACAAACCCCTAATAATTATTATTATTAGTATAATTATTATTATAATAATAATAAATAATGTATTTCTTTGGTGCAGCATACCTACTTGGTGCAACTTAACAGATTTTACATAAAGTGAGATTTTGCTTCTCTCAAGATAAGTAGTTGTTATTTATTAGAAGATAAACATACTTTCGTTGTTGAAAGCTTGCTACTCGTTCTAGATTTATAGCTAATAATAGCTTTATCAATCGTACACTTTAAATTATGTAAATATACTTATAGTAGAGCTTATTTTTTTTTCATAATGAATTTTATGAGTAATTAGTCTTTATATTATTACTACACAAACCCCTGTTTAACTACTAATATTTTGTGTTTTCAATATTTATTATTCTTTTATAATTTTGATGTGTTAAATTTTAATATTTCAAAGTCATAATTGTGTATAAATATTGGTGGACATGTTGTAGTTATATTCATGTACTTTTATTGTGGTACATGAAATATGTCTAATATTATAATATTATTATATCCATATTAAGCCCTTATTATGGATAATCGGACCAACATGTCCTTAGAGAAACCATTGGATTTCTATGTGTTTGGTGAATACATTTCTTTATATTAGGGTGTCGTAGAAAACTGAGGGGGTATGTGTGTGTGTGTATTGCACTTATATATTATCATGTAGTGTTAAAAGTTTAATAAATTATATATGTATAAACAAACAAGAGATTGTAGCAAATAAATATTTATATGAAAGTGCATGGGTTCAAGTACTCATATTTATGACCATAAGCATTTGATACTCTTTTTACAAATTCTATTATGCATATAGTAAATTGCCCTTTTTCATTATTCATATTATATGTCCTAGTTCCTTGTCATTTAATGTTTTAATTATTTAGTGAGTTTGACTTGTTAACTCACTCAATATTTTTCTAAAGCAGGTTTCACTTATGGGCTACTAAACAATAGGGATTGTTCCTGATAACGGAGTTAACTGAAACCACGACACAAGACACGACTTTTACTAATAACTTAAAGACGATTACAACAAGGGCTCAAAACGAAAAAAGACACTGCATAAAGCAAACAATGAAACAAGACTCAACAATAAAAGACACACGAGCTCGACAAGGAGAGGAGTCCTAAATAGTGGTGCTGGAGTGATAGTCGGAGCAGAGGGTCGGAGGCAGGAGGGCGGCCGAAGCCGAGGGTCGGAGGCAGGAGGGCGGCCGAAGCCGAGGGGCAGAGGCGTACCTGGCAGTCGGAGTCGAGGAACGGAGGCACAAAGGCAGTCGAAGCCGAGGAGCGAAGGTACGACGGACAGCCATAGCCGAAGAGCGGAGGCACGAAGGGCGATCGAAGCTGAGGAACGGAGGCACGATAGGCTGTCGAAGTCAAGGAATGGAGGCATGAGGGCAGTCGAATCCGAAAAGTGAAGGCAGTGGCTGAAGGCTCTGAGACTGGCTTGAAGGAGGTTGTTTGTGGAGGTACTAGAAGGCAGCAAAGAGGACTGCTAGGTGCAGGTGGCAACAGGGTTGTAGCGGGAAGGGCGGGGTTGCAACTGGAAGGCCAGCAGATGGGTGTGGTCTACCTGCAGGGAAGTTGCAGGGAAAAATTGGTGGCACTCTGGACTGGTAGCAGAGTTGGGCGACCTGTGGGGAGACTGTCAGAATGTTAGACGATGGCCTGGAGACGCAACAAGGATGAGACAGCAAAGTTGGGGCTGCAGGGAAGCTGTAGTGGTTGGGCCGTGACCTGGGGAGGAACAGTTGTAGACTGCAGGAGGCTTCCTGCAGCCGTAAGAGGAAAGTGAAGCAAGTGGACAATGAGATAATCACCACTTCAAACAAGGTTAAAGCCGAAGCACCTTCCTCGTCGTCAGTTACAACCCTTAAGAGGAAAAATACTTAGTTGAACTAAAACTAGATGACAAAATCAACTCCCTAACTCTAGACACAACAACTCTTATTAATAATAGAGATTTGACTCAGTTAGGAAACATTAAATTAAGAAAGAGGATAAAATCAAACCTCAACTTTAAGGGAGGAGAATTAAATTCAATTTTAGGCCTTTAGAAAAAGTTTTAAATTATGAGAAGAAATAAAATCGGATCTCAATTTTTTAGGAAGGTTTTGGAATTAGGAAAGGAGAATCAAATCAGATTGTAGGCTTTTAAGAAAGGTTTTAAATTAGGAAAGCCTAGGAAGAAAATGGAAAGTGGAAGAAACAAAAGTAAGGGGATGAGGAAAAGGAAAGGAGAGGAAGGAGGGGTGGTGGGGTCCCCCTCCAAAGTTCAGTCGCCCCCCATAGAGCCCTGCACCAGTCTCCCGGGGTTGGGGGAGCTTCGCGAAGCTCTTGAATCTTTAAAGTACGGAGTAAGATCTGCAAAGTTGAATAAGGCTGAAATGTTGTAGTCAATCTTGTACGCACTGTCAATTTCGCAAAATTCTGGAAAGTCCATCTACTCTAGGCTTCAGTTTTCCAAAAGCACCTACGGGGAATCGTTCCATTTTCAACCAGATCCATACAAGATCACCCTCTTTGAATGTTACAATTTTCCTTGATTTGTTAGCTTACGCTTGATATTTTTGGTTTTTTCTAGCAACCACTTTGCCAACCTAGTCATTTATTTGTTGGATTTCGTGAACCCGTTCTGTAGCATCTTGGCTGATTCTGATGGTGGTGGGAGTGGAACAAGATTAGGCGGTGTGAGGGGATTGTGGTTGTAGACAATCTCAAATGGACTGCGTTCCATTGTCTGACATGTAGATTTGTTGTGGGTGAATTCTGCTTGGGTGAGAATGAGATTTCATTGTTTGATATTCTTTCCCACAAAGCATCTCAGTAAGTTCCTCGGGCTTTGATTTACTGCTTCTATCTGACCATCAGTTTGTGGATGGGCTATTGAACTGAATTGAATTTTGGTGCCTAACTTCCCCATAAAGTACGCTAAAAGTGGCTTGGAACTTTAACATCCCTATCAGAAATAATAGTTTTGGGGATCCCGTCTAACTTGAAAATTTCTCTGAAGTATAAGTCAGCGATATGCGAGGCATGAAGTATGCGATGACAGGGATATGCACCATTTTAGATAATCGACCCACGACAACCATGATAGAATCTTTGTTCCTTTGTGTCTTTGGAAGACCAAGTACGAATTCCATGTTGACATCTACCCAGGGTGCTTCTAATACAAGCAATGATGTATAAAACCCTGTATTATTCCCTCTTATCTTAGCCAAATGGCAAATCCTGCATTGTTGAGCATGTTGCTCGACATCCCTTGTTAGTCGAGGCCAGAAGAAGTGCTCTTTGATGAGAGTGAAAGTTGTCTCTTTCGAAATGGCCTACGAGGCCTTCATTATGGTTCTCTTGTATAATTGCTTCTCTCAGGGAGCATCTTGGAATGCATGGTTTATTGCGACATAACAAGTATCCCTTTGCTAGGTAGCATTGCCTTGTTGGCTTTTCCTGACACTATTGCCAAATATCTTTGAAGTCTTCGTCTGCAGAGTACAGGTTTTTTATGATCTTGAATCCTATGATGTTTGATTGCATCAAAGTGATTAATAAGTGACGTCCATTTACTGCATCCATGATGCGGTTCTAACTCCCACCTTTGTGTTTAAGTACAAAATTGAATGATGCCAAAAAATCTACCCAAGTGGCGTGTCGATCTTTCAACTTACTCTGGCTGTTCAAAAATTTCAATGCTTCATGATCTGTGAACAAGGTGAACTCGTTTGTAAGTAGATAGTGGCTCTAGTGCTCCAAGACTCTGACGATTGAATAGAATTCTTTGTCATAGGTTGAATATTTCCTCCTAGAATCGTTGAGTTTCTAACTGAAAAAGTCGATGGGATGATCACCCTAGCTTAGTATGTCCCCTATTCCAATTCCTAAGGCATCACATTCTACTTCGAATAGTAGTGTGAAGTCTGGCAAAGCTAGAACTGGTGCTGGAGTTACTTTTTTTTTTTACCGTGTCGAAACTGGTCTGAGCGGTGCTTGGCCAAGTTAATGATTTGCTTTTTAAAAGTTCAATGAGAGGAGCGGTAACAATGCTGAATTTTTATGAAGCGGCAGTAGAACGAGGCCAACCCCAAAAATTGTCTGAGCTTGGTAAACGAGCAAGGTGCAGTCCAGCTTTTGATAGCTTCGATTTTTGTCGGGTTCATTTGAATGTCTGCACTGGACACAATGTAACCCAAAAAACATACTTGATTTTTCATGAAAGTGCATTTCTTTGGATGGGCATATAATTTCTCATTCCGGAGTACTTCGAAGACCACCTTTAAGTGTTGTGCATGCTCCTCTTCAAAATGATTGTATATTAGTATATCGCCAAAGTAGACTACGACTAATGTCCCAATGAGGTTGTGAAATATTTGATTCATTAATTAATTGCATGAAGATGTTGGGTGCATTTGAAAGACCAAAAGGTTAATAAGTTGTCTCATATATATATATATACTGCACTTGTATATTATCAAACAGTGATAAAAGATTAATATGTTGTATGTATAGAAATAAGCTTGAGATTGTGGCATATAAATATTTATATTAAAGTGCATGGGCTCAAGTAAATTATTTTTATGATCATTAAGCATTTGATACCCTTTTTTGCAAATTTTGTTATTTATATAATAAACTGTCATTTTTTTATTGTTTATACTACATGCTCCATTTCCTTATCATTTATATTTTAATGAATAATAGTTATTCACTAAGTTTAATTTTTCAAACTCACGCGTTAATATTTTTGCATAATAGGTTTCATTCAGTCACTTAGAGGACCGTCTCAATAGGAACAGTGCTACATCTTTAGATTTTCTTTCTGGTAATTTCAATTTTTGCTTTCATTATTACATTTTCTCTTTTTGGGTTGGGTAATTATTTTCCTCTTATCGCCTTAGTTTATTTTAGTCAGATGCTTACTTTTCTTTCAGTTGCATCAATTGAACTCTTATTGATGGAATAAAAGTTATATTTTATTGCTTATTTTGTTATTATTTTTTTAATTTTTTTTCTTTTGAGAATACAAAACATGTTTAATTTCTTTCATTATGCATTGTGTTGTCAGGGTGTACCATTTTTTGGATTTGGGGTGTGACACCAAGGAGAAAGAAAGGGCATGAGAAAAAAAATATTAAAGAGAGTTTTGAAACAATTTTGAGATAGACATTCATTCATGTGACAATCCATACAACTCATTAATATGTTTTTATCATGATATCGGGTTCTTATAGAAATAAGATTTCATAACTTTTTCCCCATTTAAGTGTGATCATGGTTGCATTGGACGTGAATGCTTTTTAGTACGAATGATGGGAATGATGATGAGAAACTAGCTATAAGAGGGTGAGGAAATGCAATGGGTATATTGAATATAGTTGAACACCTGTAATGTTGGAAGTGTCAACAATTGGAACAATTTTGTGCTCAACACTTTTAATCTTGGCAAATGGAGGGATAACTACTGTTGAGTCACAATTTGCATATCCTATTGTTATAAACTTCAAATGTTGATTGTATTGTTATAGGATTTTGATCATATGATTATACCAGAGCAGCACAAAAAAATATTGAGATGAGTTTAATGGTTCAACTTTCATGTTTTATAGTTGTTGATTATCATTTAATTGCTATATAATATGATGTTGTATAGATTATTTTGGAGCATGACAAAAAAAACTTGAAATATAAATTGTTTTGATGCATTTAACCCAAATCTCCACATCACAATTCATTATATTTTCCAAGCGATCAATCAATGCTTGTAGCATTTCAAAAAAAACAATAAATCAAAAAAAATTCTTACTGAAATTGTTCTCTTCAAGTTATACTGGTAGATATGTTTATGCCTTCTATGCCCTTAATTCATTTTTTTTTTTCTTTTTCTGCTTCACTTCTAAAATTATGGTAGAATTTTCTTGTCCAATAATTTGGCCCTCATGAAAAAATATCTTAACTTCCAATTCATTTGGTTGTCTTCCTAAAGGTACAACAGACCTAGGTCATAAAACTCCTACGGAAGTACAGTGTGTGTTATTGTATAAAGTCATAGCCCAACAATGCAAATAGGTTGTTTCAAACCCTCGACCTCCAAATTATTTATCTGCAGATTATCCTGACAATCTGATAATCTGCAAATTGTCCTGATAAGTTGGCTGGTTTTTTTGGGGAGCTTATTCAGAACAACTTATTTGCAGCTGCTTCTGGATGAATGATCATTCTGCCTCTGTTAAGTAATATTGTTTGTAACAGAACTGTCTGGATAAAATAATTGATAAAACAGAAGCCGCAAACCATTACAGATCAGTTTTAAAAAATAAGATGCAGTCTTTACTTACGCGTGAGTTATCAAAACTAATAAAATAAAGAGAAAAACAATTATAAATTCAATTAAAATTATTAAAATGTTGAGTTTAAAACCCTGACGATGTATGTTCTCAGCTGCACTGTCCTCCTGAGAAACCATCATACCCCGATCACTGTCGGCAGTGGAATATGCTAGAAATCAGAGAATAATGACAAAAAAAACCCACACGCTCAAAACCAGGAGAGCACACCCAAGCCACCATTAACACCTCACATAGCCACCACACACAAACAAACCTCACATCCACCACCAAACCCACACACGCAAAGCCAGGGCAGCACACCCAAGCCAACTTATACACCGCTCACAGTCACTAAAGACAAGCATTCCTCACATCCACCACAAAACCCACACACCCAAAGCCAGGAGAACACAACCAAGCCACCATTAACACCTCACATTGCCACCACACAAAAGCACACCTCACATCCACCACCAAACCCACACACCCAAAGCCAGGAGAGCACACCCAAGCCAACCTAAACACCTCACATTGCCACCACACAGAAGCACAACTCACATCTACCACCAAACCCACACACCAAAGCCAGGAGAGCACACCTAAACCACCATTAACATAACACATTGACCACACACAAGCACTCCTCACTTGACATCACAAAACCCACACACCCAAAGTCACGAGAGCACACCCAAGCCACCCTAAACACCACTCACAGTCACTAAACGCAAGCACTCCTCATATCCACCACAAAACCCACACACCAAAAGCCAGGAGAGCACAGCCAAGATACCATTAACACCTCACATTGCCACCACACAGAAGTACACCTCACATCCACCACCAAACCCACACACCCAAACCCTTGAGAGCACACCCAAGCCAACCTAAACACCTCACAGTGCTACCACACAAAAGCACACCTCACATCGACCACCAAACCAACACACCCAAAGCCAGGAGAGCAAACCCAAGCCACCATTAACATAACACGTTGACCACACACAAGCAATCCTCACGTGACATCACAAAATCACACACCCAAAGCCAAGAGAGCACACCCAAGCCACCATTAACGCCTCACATAGCCCTCACAAACAAACACACCTCACATCCACCACCAAAGCCCACACACCCAAAGCCAGGAAAGCACAGCCAAGACCACAATTAACATGGCACATAGCCAACACACACAAGCACACCTCACATCCTCGCCCAAGACCAAGATTAACACCTCGCATAGCCACGACACACCCAAAGCTAGGAGAGCACACCCAAGCCATTGAAAACGAATTTTCCAAAATCTCATAACCAAAATTTCTAACCAAAAAGATGGGATTGACAAACACAAAGTGTGGGATTGACAGCCATTGATAGCCACAGAGTGCAAACAGGTGCTTCAAAAGAAAAAACCCACAGAAATTATAGATATAGGAGTAACATCTCGATCTAACAAACAAATGTTTGGTATCACCACAAAAATTTCAAAGAAAACCACAAATATTCCAAAGAAAACCATGGGATAGGAAGCCCTAGAGGGCAAAGGAGTGCAACGAAAGGAAAAACTACGGAAATTATAGAAAGGAGTAACATTGCGAGATATCAGATGGTCGAGAGAAAGCTTCAAGGGAGAAGAGACAGAGAGGGGCAAAGGAGAACCAGGCTAAGACAAGCATGATCGCACGAGGGGGAAGAACACGGGAGGTAAATGGCGATCAAACGCACCTCTTCAAAGCGGGATGCAGGGGTCCCGCGTCCCGCTTTCTTAATAAAGCATATGTCAGCGTTTTCAAGCCGCCGATCAAACACACAAACCAAATGCTATTCCACCGTTTTCAAACTGCCGCCGCACCAAATAAGTGTCCCCAAACAGACCCTTAATCAATATTAGTTAGACATATTGCGCTCATTAAAGCAAGCTCTAAAGGTAGCAGCCATTTTATTAATAACCACATGAACAATACAAATACTTGTTTCTTGAAATTACTCCTTGCAAAAACATAAATGAAACCATTAATTGAACCATCATCTTCAAAGAAAAATGATGATAAATTAACAAAAAAGCTTCTGCGCCATGGATCAATACANCCAAATGCTATTCCACCGTTTTCAAACTGCCGCCGCACCAAATAAGTGTCCCCAAACAGACCCTTAATCAATGTTAGATAAACATATTGCGCTCATTAAAGCTAGCTCTAAAGGTCGCAGCCATTTTATTAATAACCACATGAACAATACAAATACTTGTTTCTTGAAATTACTCCTTGCAAAAACATAAATGAAACCATTAATTGAACCATCATCTTCAAAGAAAAATGTTGATAAATTAACAAAAAAGCTTCTGCGCCATGGATCAATACGNTTAATTGAACCATCATCTTCAAAGAAAAATGATGATAAATTAACAAAAAAGCTTCTGCGCCATGGATCAATAGGATATTAAACAATGCATCAAAGTTCCTTTTATCCTACTTTAGCCTTCATCAAGATATTGTTTTGTAAATGAAATGCCCGGCAAATTCAGCAACTGATATTGCAATTTCCACTTTCAAAGCCAATAATTAACGAAATACCAAATGCAGAAGCAGCATATGCAATGGCCGCGCAATCTAGCGCACACAAGCAAGCAAGAGGNTAATTAACGAAATACCAAATACAGAAGCAGCATATGCAATGGCCGCGCAATCTAGCGCACACAAGCAAGCAAAAGAAACCAAATTACCTTGGAGGATTGCGAAGCTACGAAGCCTCCGTTGGTGTCGCTTATACAGACAACTCTCCCTCGATTGGAACTGCGCCGCCGCAGATCCGGATGGCTGTTTAGAGGAGAGGAAATGTGGAATAAAGAGATCGATGGTGTTAAGGAGTTCGCGCTGTTGTCGACCGGCGATGCGATGAAGAGCGAAAGCGGAGCTCTGCATAACACCATTGGGGAAAAGCGAGAGAACTCCAGTGAGGAGGAGAGGCCGAGGAGTTCAGCTTGAAGATAGAACGGGGTAAAATAGTAATATTGTGAAGAAATGCAGCAGAATGGCAATCGTGTCCGACCCGGGAGCGATTTTTCAGGGTGAGGGTGTAGCTACTGAAAAATGATTAGNGATTGCGAAGCTACGAAGCCTCCGTTGGTGTCGCTGATACAGACAACTCTCCCTCGATTGGAGCTGCGCCGCCGCAGATCCGGATGGCTGTTTAGAGGAGAGGAAATGTGGCATAAAGAGATCGATGGTGTTAAGGAGTTCGCGCTGTTGTCGACCGGCGATGCGATGAAGAGCGAAAGCGGAGCTCTGCATAACACCATTGGGGAAAAGCCAGAGAACTCGAGTGAGGAGGAGAGGCCGAGGAGTTCAGCTTGAAGATAGAACGCTGTAAAATAGTAATATTGTGAAGAAATGCAGCTGAATGGCAATCGTGTCCGACCCGGGAGCGATTATTCAGGGTGAGGGTGTAGCTACTGAAAACTGATTAGCGAGATACTTCGGAGCTCAATAAATTATTTTTATGTGGAGTTGATAGAAAAATAAAAGCATGTATTTTTATAATTTGGGCCGACAAAATAAAATAATATTTTTTTCGTGTTATTTTGTATTATTTAGGTGTTATTGTGTTATTAAAACACCGAGAATACTCTCAAAACACAATAATACATGAATACCACCATAATAACATCTGAATAGTGTACAATAACACGTCCTTTGTGTTAAAACGAATTTTATTTTATTTTTTTTTACCTTCATGTGTTGTAATTTTATTGGACTTCGTACGTATCTCTAATTCCGGAGTCCGGACGTAATATTTGTTTGTAGGTACGGCATCTAATTAATTTAATTCACTTCCTTAATATTTAATTAAATAAATTTAAATTTTTTTCTAAAATTAGCTCTATTGCCATAGGATGATTTTAATCGGGTGACCGTATGCAGAGCTGGATACGAACGTCGTAGGGAAAACTTTTTCCGACGGAGAGCCATAGCGACAGCTTTCATTCTTCAGAAAGTACGTCTAATTGGAGAAATGTGTTATTAAATATATTTTTTGAATAAATGATTAAATAAGTTATTTTGAATGAAATATTTTTAGTATGTTTATAAAGGCTATAGAAATATATTTTGTGAGAAATTTTGAGTAAGAAAATTGAAATCATTTTGATAGAGACTAGTTGAAAGTAGAACTTAGAAATAGAAATGAACATAGGTTTAATTAATAGTCGAAGTAGATTTGGATCTTGTTTGAACTAACCTAGTTCAAATATCATTATATCCATCATCCATTTTATTCAAGTCATTTTTTGAACCTTGCCTGAAGTATGTTCCAATATAATTCAAAGATGTTTAGAATCTCACTCACAGGTTGTTTGCTACTAGGGATGTAAACTAGCCGAGATCAAGCGAGTTTAGGCTTGACTCGTGTTCGGAAGTGTTCGTGTTCGAAATTGTCTCATGTTCGAAACGGGCTCGTAAACAGTGTGTTCGTGTTCGGCTCGATTTAAATATTTGTGTTCGTGTTCGGCTCGAAATTGGC
>JXCR01122761.1:112492-124992 GCA_002079205.1 Phalaenopsis hybrid cultivar | reverse complement strand
CTGAGCTGCCTCATATCATGATCTATGATTCTTTATGGTTCATCCACAAATGTCAGGTCAGATTGAACAAGCTTACTAGTGTTATCAGTATACTTCCACAGTAAGGAGATATGTAACACATTAGTACCCTCGTTCATATGTGCTGGTAATGCAAGCCTGTAAGCCACCTCCTCAATTTTCTCCATGCTTTTATACTGAGCAACATACCATAGACTCAACTTTACATGCTTTCCAAACCATTTAATAACTTTCATCGAACTAACCTTCAGAAAAATAAATTCCCTCATTTCAAATTCCAGTGGTCAGTGCTTAGCATTATAATACATTCTCTGCATATCTTTGATTGCTTTCAATCTGTCACAAATCAGTTGGATCTACTTAATTGTTTCATCAACTAAATCAGCACTAATTTAATAACACCTTAATTGAATACATACAAGAAAATAATAACTCACCAAAAACCTTAAATGATCTCTCCAATAGTTATCCCTTTACTAAACTATATCGTCAATCTTTTATCAATCTCAAATCCGAATATCCTTCTTCCAAACTTCATGATAAAAATGAAAAAAAATTAACAACGTTAATTTAGCTAATTATATCATTAATTTTAACAATAATATAGGCCTTAACATGTGCCATATATACTTTCAAATCAATCTCCTCCCTTAAACGCACATAAAGATTTCTTGCTAACCTCCCTTAACTAATTATATCATCAATTACCAGATTTCATATTAGCAAATTAAATACATATCAATTTAATGTATTTAAAATTTCAATAAACAATTCTAACACAAAAAACTTACCTTAACTCACAAATTAGGGTTTCGTTAGGTTTCGACAATGATATAGGGCGATTTTTTCAATTTCGGCTCTGCTAGGGTTTGCAATTCGATGGTGATGTGGGTAAGTCGTCCTCCATGACTCGTTCTTATGCCAGCATGACCGACGGCAGCGTCCCAAACTTCCCTCCTGCCTTTCACGATTCTCTCGCACTCGGTACCGAGACTACTTTCATTCGACGTTTGGGCCGGAAATGGAATAAGCACGCTCTCTTCCTCTCCGACTCCGACAATGTCGATCTCGCATCTTCTTGTCGTCTCTATCTAGTAGGAAAATTTTTGTATGGGCATCCAAAGATGGAGTTCCTTCGGAAACACTTTGAACTTATGAAGCTTACCAGTGGTTGGAAGATCGAACCTTTGGATGGAAGGCATATTTTAATTTAGTTGTCCAATGAGGAGGATTATACACGTCTGTTTGCTAGACGTTTGGTGTGGTTTGAGGATTGTGCTATGAAAATCTTGAAAGTGGTCAGTCAATTTTGATCCCAAAGCTGAAGCTCCAATTATTCTTGTTTGGCTTCGATTCCCAAGTTTGAAGGTCCATTTATTTAACCATGAGATATTGTTTTCCTTGGCTGCTATGTTCGAGAAACCCCTTAAACTTGATGCTCCCACTTATAATCTCTCGAGACCGTCTATGACTAGAGTTTTAATCGAACGAGATATTACCTTACCTCCACCTGATGAGGTCTGGATTGGCTCGGCTCACAATGGATACTGGTAGCAGGTTTTATTAGAACAGCATCCTTCTTACTGTACTCATTGTCGTATGTTTGGTCATAGCCCGGATCAATGTTTTCGGTTACACCCTGAGTTGCGGAAAGGGGGAGGTATGAAACAGTCAAATGTTGAGCAGGTGTCTCTGCTCCCTGTGGAAAATGTTTTGGATGCTCCGGCAGTTGTTCCTGTCGAGGTTTCTCACCTACCTGTACACCCTGTTTTGGCTCCTCATGAGGGGCGGCCTGTCTCGCCTCCTCAACAACCTTTATCTTTTGTTTGGAGAGATGACCAGGTGATGCATGGAATGGTTCCTCCTATTCTTTCTAACACTGATGGGGCTCGTCTATCTTCGGCCTCTCTTCCTTGTGCTTTGAATCCTGATAATACCTCTCTATATTCACATCATTCTAATACTGTTTTTGATACTCCTTTGGAGAATATTTCTAAAATGATGTCGTTATTGATGATAGACAGTTTGTGCACACCTCTTTCTTCATGGAGGAATTTTTTGGTTGTCTTACTTTCGTTTATATCGGGACTTCTAACACTGCAAGATATAATCTTTGGCACAAATTATCTGATATGGGTGCTCTTATCCACCAGAATTGGTTGGTGGGAGGTGACTATAATATGATTATGCATGATTCAGAAAAATTGGGTGGTCGAAGAGTTGACACCACTTTGATGGATGAATTCATTGAAGCTATGGACTTGGCTGGCATCTCTAATCTGGGCTTTGTTGATTCTAAGTTTACTTGGAAAAAGGGCAAGCTTTTTAAACGCCTTGATAGGTGTTTTGCTAATCAATTGTGGATATCCTCTTATGGTTTCTCTCAAGTTCAGCATTTTTGCAGATCTGGTTCTGATCACAGTCCCCTCGTATCCTTTGATTTTTTCAAAAAGGTCTCCAAATATCATTTTTCATTATTTAAATGTTTGGGCTAGACATGATATTTTTTCAGAGTTATTGCTACTAATTGGAGGTGTGAGGAGGTGGGCAATGCTTGGTTCACTCTCTGGAAGCTCCATAAAAAGGTGGTTTCTGCTTTAAGATCTTGGAATTAGGATGTTTTTGAAGATGTTCATGCAAAAGTTAAGTGGGCTGAACAGAGGGTCAGTCTCTTACAGGCTCTTGATGAATCTTCTGACTATATTATTCATGAAATGTAGGAGGCTAATAAAGAATTATTGGAGGCCTCCCTTTGGGAGGAGGAGTTGTTGCAACAAAAAGCAGGGGAGACTCAATTTTCTCAAGGAGATAGAAACACCAAATATTTTCATGCTTATATTAAACAACGAAGGGTCAATAATACCATTGTTAGAATTAAAAATCATGAGGGGATCTGGATCACTGGGGATGAGGAGCTTGGGGAGAGCGATGTTCTTTATTTTTCTAAACTTTTTTAGCATCATGAAACCTCAGGCTCTATTGATGCTTCATTATTTGATGATGTACGCCATCACATGGAGGATCTCAATTTATGTGGTATTCCCTCGGCTGAGGAAATTTATTCTGCACTTTTGGAAATCAATAGTAACAAAGCCCCTGGGCCCCGATGGTTTCACATATGCTTTCTATATTAAATGTCGGAGCATTGTTAAAGAAAATGTGGTGGAAGCTATCCAGAGTTTTTTTAAGGGTGAGACCCCAGGGAATTATTTCTCTGCTACTACTATTGTCCTCATCCTCAAAAACACTCAAAAAACCACTTGGGATCATTTTAGGTCTATTTCTCTGACTTCTGTTATATCTAAAATGATTAGTAAATTGTTGGTCAGACGGATTCAACCTCATCTCCATAAATTAATATCTTTGAATCAGTTTGTTTTATTCAAGGGCGAGGGATCACAGATAATATGATGCTTTTGCAAGAACTTATTCTGGATATTGATAAGAAATGTAGAGAGGGAAATATGGTTACTAAATTGGATATTCGCAAGGCTTATGACTCGGTTAGTTGGGATTTTATCTTGCAAGTTCTTAAGGCTTGGGGCTTCTCTCAGGATTTTTGCAAACTAATTATCTCATGGCTTCATTGCAATAAATATAGTATCCTCATTAACGGTCAATCTCAGGGTTTCTTTAGTGCGGGCCGTGGGATTAAGCAGGTTGACCCCTTATCCCCTACCATCTTCATTTTGATATTTGATTATCTCTCTCGCCTTTTAAATGATCTTTTCAGGCAAAACCACACCTTACAGTATGCTAATAAATCCAATACGTTGGTTACGCATCTGGCATATGTCGATGACATGCTTTGTTTTCTAATGCTAGCAAAAAAGCGGTAAGGAAAATACACCGTTTAATGGAAGATTTCCAATCTATTTTTGGGCTCCTTTTTACTGCAAATAAATGCAACTTATATATGGGGAACACGGTCAATCGATCTAATGTGTGTTGGATTGCCAACTTTCTCACTTCTCTCTTTCAACCCTTCATCTTAAATATCTGGGGTTTTTTTTTTTTACTTAAGGCAGGAAAAGGCAGATTCAGTTTGATGAAGTGGTCGAAAAAGTGCGAAAAAAAAAATTTGGATTGGAAAAATAACTTCCTCTCTTTTGGGGGTAGAATTACTTTACTCAGAAGTATTTTGCATTCTCTTCTTTTATATACCCTTCAAGTTTTCCAACTTAAGAAGAGAACCCTATTAAGCCTCGAAAGATGTTTTAGCAAGTTCTATTGGGTGGCAAATCATTCAGGTAGAAGGTAGATGCCTTGAAAAAATATTTGCAAACCAATTTATGCTGGCGGTTTGGGTTTCAAATCTCTGCATCATATTATTGAGATTAATGTTTTTAAGCAGTGGTTTAATTTCCGGAAAGGAGAGTCTTTGTGGGCCAAATTCATGCTTGGTAAATATTGTCACTACTCGCATCCTGCTCTGATTAATTTGAGGTTGGGGGATTCCACGATGTGGAAGAGGATGCTTCATATTAGAGATTGGACAAAGGAGTTCATTTACTGGGAGGTGGGGAGTGGTAATATTTCATTTTGGCATGATTGTTGGTCTGATGTTAAGCTTGATATGAGGGATACAAGGTTTTCTAGCCTTCTGGTTTCTGACACCTGGGTGGATGGTCATTGGAATTTCCCTTTCCTCCTCAGCTTTTGGGGCTTGAGTGAGCTACTTTTATTACCACAATTTCTATTGAGCCTCAAATGCAAGATACTCCTACTTTGAAATTTTCTATTTCTTGCTCCACTACCAAGTCATTATATTCTGCTTTAGATAATTTTCATAAGCTCCCTTGGGGAGAGAGTGTTTGGAGTAGGGCTTTAGCCTCGTCTATNAGAGATGACCAGGTGATGCATGGAATGGTTCCTCCTATTCTTTCTAACACTGATGGGGCTCGTCTATCTTCGGCCTCTCTTCCTTATGCTTTGAATCCTGATAATACCTCTCTATATTCACATCATTCTAATACTGTTTTTGATACTCCTTTGGAGAATATTTCTAAAATGATGTCGTTATTGATGATAGACAGTTTGTGCATACCTCTTTCTTCATGGAGGAATTTTTTGGTTGTCTTACTTTCGTTTATGNGTCGCACAATTTCATCAACATAAATTATGACCAACATATCCACAGAATCTATCTGTCTGATAACCAATAAATGCGTAAACTTAGTCAGACAATCAATAGTCACCTATATACCATCACAACCCTGCTTTTATCTTGGTAGTCCCGTCACAAAGTCCATGGCAATGTCCTCCCATTTCCACTCTGGTATAGGCAACGGTTGCAATAGCCAACTGGGTTTCTGATGTTCAGCCTTATCCATCTGACAAGTATGACACTTTACTACAAACTCTGTTATATTAAACTTCAACTATGGCCACCAGAATAAGCCTTTAAGATCTTGATACATCTTGTTGCTTCTTGAATGTATCATGTATCATGAATAATGTGTCTCAAGCAAAGTTTCTTTGCGTAAATCATTCACATAAGAAAAACAAATTCTTTCTTATACCTCCATAGTTTTTCTTCATCAACCTCAGATTTCTCCATCTGACCTATATTCACCTGGTCTAATATTTTATGAAACCCTACGTCATATAACAATGCATCTCATATTTTGTCCTTCAAAGTTGGTTGAATTGACATTTGATTCAATAGAGCAAATCTTTCATCATTTGGTGTCACTAATAATAACTGTAAGTGCTCCATATCTTAAATAAGTTCATCTTGTTGTGTAATTACTCAGTTAGCACTATCACTTGCATTCCTGCTTAACGCATGTGCCACATCATTTACTTTCCCAGGTGATATTGAATATTCAAATCATAATCTTTGACAAGCTCAAGCAATCGCTTTTCCTTAAATTCAGGTCTTTCTGTGTAAAAACATATTTACAGCTTTGGTGATCGGTACATACATCACACCTGACACCATACAAATAATGCCTCCATATTTTCAAAGCAAATACAACTGCTACTAGCTCCAAATTGAGTGACAGAAATTTCTTCTCTTGATTCTTCAATTGTCTAGAAGCATAAGCAATTACCTTCCCATGTTGCATAAGCATGCATCCATGTCCTCATAAAGATGCATCACTATAAATTTGGAAGCCTTCTATCACTGAGGTTATTGTCAATATTATAGCTGTCATCAAAAGCATCTTCAACTTCTCAAATGCTTCCTCACTACGGTCTGTCAACTCAAATTTCACTGCCTTATGAGTCAATATGGATAAATGCATTGCAATCTGAGAGAAACCCTCAACGAATCTTCTGTGTTAACTTGCCAGACCTAAGAAACTCTAAATTTTTGTAGCAATAGTTGGTCTGGGCCAATTAGCTATCACTTTAACCTTGTTTTGGTCTACAATAATACCTTCACTGCTAATGATATGCCCCAAAAATGCTATGCTCCTCAACCAAAATTTGCACTTTGACAACTTGGCATATAACTGGTGCTCCCTCGGTGCCTGAAGAAAGGTCCAAAGATAATCCGCGTGATGAATCTCATCAACGGAAAAAATTAGAATGTCGGAAGAATATCACAAATCTATCCATAAATAGTTTGAAGATTGTGTTCATCAAGTCCACAAAAATTCTTGGTTCATTCGACAGCCCAAAAGGCATTACCATAAACTCATAATGCCCATATCTAGTGCTAAAAGTTATCTTTGTTATATCTTCCTTAATTCTCAATTAATGATAACCTGAGCATAGATCAATCTTAGAAAATACCAAAGCCCCTTCCAACTAATCCAAAATACCATAAATCCTTGATAGAGGATACTTGTTATTAATTGTGAGCTTGTTTAATTCCGGATAATCAATGCATAACCATTAAGCTCCCACCTCTCTTCTTAACAAAAAGCATTGGTGCTTCCCAAAGAGGAGTTCATGGCCTAATAGATCCCTTCTCCAATAAGTCCTGTAGTAGATTCTTTAATGCTAGCAGCTACTTGATTGTCATTCTATAAGGTGCTTTCGTCGATAGTCCTGCACCTGGTATTAAATTTATAAATAAATTCATCTCTCTTCTTGGAGGCAAACCTGACAAATCATCTACTAAGACTTCAACATACTCCTTTACAACTGATATATCATCCAACTTATTTGATTCTTCGCAATATCGATGAAAAGCTAAGAAGCTTTGATATCCTTTTGCTAACAATTTGCAGGCCTTTAATTTGGATGTTATCATAGATAGGACCCCTTAATCTCCAACTTGAATTCTTCTTCTCCAAGAATATTGAATTTAACTATTTTTTATAGCAATCAATAGTTGTGAAATGATTGAATAGTCAATTAATCCCTAGTAACACTCCAAATTCGGTAAGTGATAACACTACAAAATCTACTTTGAAGCTTCAATCACAGATGGTCAGATTCACGCAACAGCTTCTATCAGTCATCATGTTAAACCAAATAGGCAAAAAAATTGATATAGCATCAAGCATTCTAAATGATTCCAATCAGTCATATTTCACAAACTCTTCAGAGATAAAGGAATGTGATGATCCAGTTTCAAAAAAAGCTCTAACCAATTTGTTTAGGATAGTTATAAAACATGCAGCAAGAAGAATACAACTGGCTCGCAATCTAAATGAAGATTTGGCAAATCTGCTGAAATAACGAAATACTTGTAATGACATCGAGTGAATCATTTGTTTCATGCTAAGCCAATGCATATATTCTATGTTGTACACCATGTGGCTCTGACTCAGAGGTGGAGCTAATCTTGGCAACACAATTGGCTTCTGTCTACCAAAAGTCTTCTAAGTAGCTAGAGTGCTAACTCTGGCATCAGTCTGAGGTTTCTAGCCTAATATAGGGCACGACCACGCCATGTGTCTAGGCTGATGGCCCCAAAAACATGTGTTGGTGCCTGTCAAACATTCTTCTCTATATTTCCTTCCACACTTGGCACAAGTGATCGAACTGATGTTGTTGCTGCTAGTACCGCTGTTGTTGAATCAAAGCTTCTTCATGTCGGACTGCCCAGAGTAAACCGACTTGGTGGCTTGTCCAGATCTAGACATATCATCTCCTTTCTTCTTCTGAAAATTTATACGTCTCTGAATAGCTAGCAAGTCAATCTCTATTCCCCTCGCCCTTTCTACCAAAACAGAATAATCCTCGATGTTTAGAGGGATTCAAGACTGTCGGATGACTTCCTTTAACCCAAACAAAAAATGATAACACTTTTTCTTTGCATTGGGGATTAATTGAGATACATATCTGGATCATCATGAAATCAGCCTCGTACTGCATAATGGAGTAGTCACCCTACACCAGTCTGATGAATCGATCATGCATCTGTCTCCTTGCAGAAAGATGAGCAAACCAATCCCGAAAATCCTCACAAAATCCTCTCACTGTATCTGGCTATTGGGTCGTCGTCTGAACTTCTGTTGTAGTTGTCCTTACAGCCACCACTTTTCTTCCCCCTTGAAAGCAAAAGTAGCTATGCTGACCCTCCTCTCCTGAGGGCATGATAAACTATCAATGATTTTTTATAACCTCAGCAACTAGTTCTCTATCTCAACTAGCTCTCTTGTTCTTGAACAGTGGTGGTTACATGTCCTGGAATAGCTACAGATATTTATTTATCAGCGTTGTTCCACTACCAATGGCCTAGGTCAAATAACCTACATAAGTAGCGTAACTGCAGCCATCATCTAAACAAAAGCCTCCATAGGGATGCTAGCACCAATACATGGAGAATTAGTATATGTTAAGGTAAAAGATTCTGCTGATTAATGCTCTTACCTCTATGTTATTTCCATTAGTATTCTCTGGATCGGTATCGATTGCCCTAAGATACCAAAATTTATCATTATTAATATAAACATTAGAATTATTATTATTATTTATTTTATTAATAACCATTAGTGTTCTTTTCTAATAGCTCATTTATGATCACTTCCCTATTACCCTTGGTTGTGATCAAATACCACTCTTGTCATGACCCGGCGCAAAAGCTTAGAATTACCGAGGCAAGAACTGTCGATCGGACGGAGGAAAACTATCTAACAATTTCATTTCATAACAAAATAAGTTGAGAGTCATTCTATTTTATAAACTTATATATACAACAAATTATTCATATTTAAATATTTACATCTAATAGCAAATAATGGAAATAAAATATCTATCAGTTTGCACTCCAAGGTATATGTACACAATACTCCCTGGAATGTATCTAGTCTACAATTTTTTTCTTTAAAATATTAGCAACTAAAGATTGGAGTTAAAACTACAAAGTAAGCAAATGTTTATAAATTACAATAATTCACATTTTAAAATATTTTACAAAAAAACATTAAAAAGTAAAAGGGTTGTGTGCAGTAAAAGAAAATATTTTCTATTTACTTTCATTTATTTTTGTTACACTTTTCATTATTGGGATTCGCCATCTAAATGTCTTTAAAAAAATATACGTTTACCATTTCTAACACATCATAAAGATAGACAATCATTTCCATTTTCATTTTCATTTTAATAATTTTCGTGCACAGATACATTACATGCCATACCAATACTATCCGATTGTGAGTTCTATATGCATGCATAGATCATATTTTATTCATTTTCACGCATTTAACATTTAAAAACAAAACACGATTTTTGCATTTTAAAGAAAATGCTGAAAAACAATAAAAGCACGTGTAAATAACAAAACTATTGTAAATTAAAAATACTTATCCACTTCTAAAATGTAATCAGTAGTTTGTTGTTCCTTTTCTAAATCAGTAAGACTTTTGGGCACACTATAAGAACACATAGATTTCGATTAGCTGTTATGATACATATATATATATATTAGAAAAAATCCGAGGGCAAATATATTAATACGGAAAAGATACAGAAATGTTGTATGAGAGAGCCTAAAAGAAAGTCCAACTCATACAATACAACACACACAAAACCCAGATAAAGCAAAGATACATAAAGGTAAAAAATGAAAAAAACCACGAAATGACACAAAAGTGCTAGGGACGTCTTACTTTAGTCCTCCTGCCTCTAGTTCTCGGAAGTGAGACGACTAATAAATCAGTAAGGTAAGTACCATTACCCGTAGTAACCAAAGTATCATCCATCAGATTCCTGAGCTCAAGTAGATCTTCATTCTTATTCTTCCTCCTGGATGTGTAGACCTGTCATTTTTCATCCGATGATTGACTCATTTGATCAGTAGATTCCAAAGGTGGACGGACAAGCGTAGGTTGTTGCACGTCTTGATCCCCATGAGCTTGAGAAATATAAAAATCTTTCTGGACCTGATGAGGTGGTAGTGAAGCAATAGAAATATTTCATTCTTATTCAAATTAGTAATGAATTAGTAAGATGAGAGACACATTCTTATTCAAATTAGTAATGAAGATTAGATATGCTTATTTGCTAGAAGGACAATATGGATTGATAACAGAGCAATGCAGATTCTGAAATGGTTTGTGGATTTTGACCCATAGACGGAACCGTCAATCATTCTGAATTGGATTCGTCTCTCTGGTCTAAAATTTCATTATTTCTCTCAAAAGTATTGTACTTCATTGCCTCAGCTTATGGGAAGTCACTCAAGATGGGCATTCCTACTTTTAATTTGTCTCGTCCTTCTGAAGCCAGAGTACTTGTTGAAAGAGACATCACTTCACCCGCTTCTGAGGAAATCTGGATATTGGCAGAAGATAGAGATTGAATCTTTTCCGTCGTATTGTTCGAACTGTCGTATGTTCGAACACTCCAGTTCTCAATGTCACCATCTACACCTCCAACTCAAACCANTTGTCTCGTCCTTCTGAAGCCAGAGTACTTGTTGAAAGAGACATCACTTCACCCGCTTCTGAGGAAATCTGAATATTGGCAGAAGGTAGAGATTGAATCTTTTCCGTCGTATTGTTCGAACTATCGTATGTTCGAACACTCCAGTTCTCAATGTCACCATCTACACCTCCAACTCAAACCAAAAAAGCAAACTGCTCCGCTAGAGGCTGTGATTCCATCTCCTCCTGATCAGCTCCCAGTTTTTGACACTTTGATCATCAGAAGGACATCTCGGACGGCGTCATTATTCCCATAGGCAATATGACAACTATTCAANCTCCGCTAGAGGCTGTGATTCCATCTCCTCCTGATCAGCTCCCAGTTTTTGACACTTTGATCATCAGAAGGATATCTCGGACGGCGTCACTATTCGCGTAGGCAATATGACAATTATTCAGTACCTAGTTGTAGCTCCCTCGTCTTTGGAACCTCCTATATCGTGGGGGAGAGGAGTTTCTTCATACCACACTTGCCCTAGAACCTATCATTGATAATATTATATATATATATATACACACACACACACACACACACACACACACACACACACACACACACAAACATATATATATACAACTTATAAAAGATGGCGTTGTCTTCCTCGATATTCCTCTGCAAAGGTTTCTCCATTATGGCGAACTCTGGTTTTGCTCCACTGCTCTTGCTCGATCTCCTTTCGTTTTCGTCTATTTCGTGCGTCAACATCCTCACGGCTCGTCTTCTGTGGGAGTGAGTCCGTGCGGCAAGCTGAAGGGTCTTGTTTGGCGGCATTGTGCGCACTCTGCGGGATCANATGCTAAGCCAATGCATATATTCTATGTTGTACACCATGTGGCTCTGACTCAGAGGTGGAGCTAATCTTGGCAACACAATTGGCTTCTGTCTACCAAAAGTCTTCTAAGTAGCTAGAGTGCTAACTCTGGCATCAGTCTGAGGTTTCTAGCCTAATATAGGGCACGACCACGCCATGTGTCTAGGCTGATGGCCCCAAAAACATGTGTTGGTGTCTGTCAAACATTCTTCTCTATATTTCCTTCCACACTTGGCACAAGTGATCGAACTGATGTTGTTGCTGCTAGTACCGCTGTTGTTGAATCAAAGCTTCTTCATGTCGGACTGCCCAGAGTAAACCGACTTGGTGGCTTGTCCAGATCTAGACATATCATCTCCTTTCTTCTTCTGAAAATTTATACGTCTCTGAATAGCTAGCAAGTCAATCTCTATTCCCCTCGCCCTTTCTACCAAAACAGAATAATCCTCGATGTTTAGAGGGATTCAAGACTGTCGGATGACTTCCTTTAACCCAAACAAAAAATGATAACACTTTTTCTTTGCATTGGGGATTAATTGAGATACATATCTGGATCATCATGAAATCAGCCTCGTACTGCATAATGGAGTAGTCACCCTACACCAGTCTGATGAATCGATCATGCATCTGTCTCCTTGCAGAAAGATGAGCAAACCAATCCCGAAAATCCTCACAAAATCCTCTCACTGTATCTGGCTATTGGGTCGTCGTCTGAACTTCTGTTGTAGTTGTCCTTACAGCCACCACTTTTCTTCCCCCTTGAAAGCAAAAGTAGCTATGCTGACCCTCCTCTCCTGAGGGCATGATAAACTATCAATGATTTTTTATAACCTCAGCAACT
>JXCR01122761.1:96758-109490 GCA_002079205.1 Phalaenopsis hybrid cultivar | reverse complement strand
CCATCACTGAGAAATTCAAATTCACTCTTATTAGAAAATTTCAATGGGGGCACCCACCTATGAAAGTTATCAGAAAAAGTTTTGACGATCTCAAACTTGTAGGCAAGTGGAAAGTGAGACTCATTGATGGGAGACATGTATTGATTCAGTTAACCCTAGCTGAAGACTACGCTCGAATTTTCTCTAAAAAATATCTTAACATTACAGGCAAGTCAATGAAGTTACTCAAGTGGTCTCCTGATTTTGACCCAAATCATGAGTCTCCAACTATTATGATATGGATTAGTTTATCTGGTCTCAAGTTGCATTTCTTTAATCATCAAGTTCTCATGTTTGGGGATCCTATGTAGCTAGATTTTCCACCTTTAACCTAATCAGGCCTTCTGTGGCTAGAATACTTGTGGAAAAGGATATTACCTTACCTGATATTACTGAAGACTGGCTGGATACAATTCACAATGGATACTGACAATAAATTGTCGTGGTACATATACATTTTTATTGTACCTACTGTAAGATGTTTGGACATACACTTGATAAATGTACAGGATTCATCCAAATTTGAAAGTTAAAGCTCAAGTAAACAAGGGGGGTCTAACCACATTGCTATGGATGCATCTGCTCAACCTGTGGAGAAAATTCCCACAAGACAGAATTTGGTGTCTGATTTGCCTGTGGATCCCTCCCTTGCCAATACTGTTTATGTTTCTGCGATTGATGTGATGTCGGATGGCTCTGTTGGGCAACTGACATCTTTAAACCCTATTGATAACACTACTGAAGGATCATTACCTACAAAAGATCTGGTACTCAGGTGAGTCTTGCAGCTCCTCATTTTCAAAAAACATCTAGAGCAGAGGTGGCAACTCATACTTCACATACACTGGAACCTATTGTGCTTACAACGGTTGATAATCTCTCNGGATAGCTCTGTTGGGCAACTGACATCTTTAAACCCTATTGATAACACTACTGAAGGATCATTACCTACAAATGATAGTGTTCAGACTGGTACTCAGGTGAGCTTTGCAGCTCCTCATTTTCAAAAAACATCTAGAGCAGAGGTGACAACTCATACTTCACATACACTGGAACCTATTGTGCTTACAACGGTTGATAATCTCTATACTATGGTTCTACCACCTTATTCGAACGATAAATCTTCGAATGAGGAATGACAGGTTTACACATCTAGGAGGAAGAAGAAAAATGGAGACCTACTTGATCTAAGAAATCAAATTGATGATATTTTGGTTTCTTCGGGTAATGGTACACACCTCACAAATTTGTTGGTTGGCTTCCTTCCGAGAACCAGAGGCAGAGACAAAACTAAATTAGGGTGTCCCTATGTATATGTATCTTTTCTATTTTTAGAATTTTGTTTGTGTTGTGTCGTATGAGTTGGGTGCCATCTTTTTGAGCCCACTCATACAACATGTTGTATCTTTTCCTTTTAATATATTAGCCCTTGGGCCTTTATATATATATATATATATATATATAGTCAATTTTACATTTTAAATCTAACATAAATACTTAAACGCCCTCGCATATAATTCATCAAATTGAATTGTTAATTGATATTTCATTAACAAGCTTAACTAATACATCTTTTTAAACATTAACTCTTCCATCAATTTATTTTACTAATTACAATTATATATCAAAATTAAATTAAACTAAAGTAACTTACCAAATTATAATTAGGTAACATTCTTAAATTTTCTTTCGCATCGTTTAATATTAATTAAAAAAGGACAAAAACATGTAATAATTAAAATAAGTCTTCGTACCTAAAATTTTATTTTAGCCTTCTCATCCATTACCTTTAACGAATAAATAACAAATTTGAAATTAGTTTAATATAGAAGTTATGTAAGTTCATTTTTAATTAAGTAGTATTTAATAACTTAAAATAAATTAATATTTACCAATTATTTCTCTGCCTTGCCTACAAAAGCAAACCGAACGATTAAAGCTTGGCCGATAACTTCCTCCACACAGAAAAACTCCACGAGTTGCTCTTTTTCTAAATTTTATTTACACTAGTAAGTGTTTCATGTACACAAAGAAGATGTNAAAACTCCACGAGTTGCTCTTTTTCTAAATTTTATTTACACTAGTAAGTGTTTCATGTACACAAAGAAGATGCCCAACGTACCATTCGAGCTCCTCGCAAGTGCTAAAATTATCACACACTAGGAAAGAGTCGCTCGACTTTCCTTACACCCTCCTCTGCTCACGGCTTGGGCATCGAACACTCTAGCTCATTATGTTCTATGCTCGAAATTGTGCATCTCTGCATGGGAAAGTGTTCTAGTGAGAAGTTCCTTCTCCCATAGTTCTTGTTTGAAATTCTTTTTCTTCCACCTTCCACTTGTTTGAGACATTCAACAGAGCCAATCGATCATTTGTCACGCAACAGGTGACCATTTCTCCCACTCCTTTCTCTCCTTCCTCTGCCACACTGTCTATCTTTCACGGCTCACGATCTCTCTCACTTCCTCGCTTCACTTTCCCCTGTTGGGTTCGAATTAGTACAGATGAGGAATAATCATCGTACTTAATTCCCCATGGACGGTGGAATTAAGAAGAAACAACACCTGCAATGCAGTTGTCAAAAACAGGGTATTATTATTTTTTTTAAGTTAAAGTAATTATAATATTAAATTAATAAACTATTACAATCTCCTCTACTTATAAAAATTTTTTCCACAAAATTTAAAATACAAGAACATACTCCATATCTGAATTGAATAGGTGTGGATATATTTCGGATTTTTTCTCCCAAGCAGCATCTTTTGATTTCTATGCTTCCATAAAACACAAACAAAAGGAATCTCTCAACTTCTGAGCTGCCTCATATCATGATCTATGATTCTTTATGGTTCATCCACAAATGTCAGGTCAGATTGAACAAGCTTACTAGTGTTATCAGTATACTTCCACAGTAAGGAGATATGTAACACATTAGTACCCTCGTTCATATGTGCTGGTAATGCAAGCCTGTAAGCCACCTCCTCAATTTTCTCCATGCTTTTATACTGAGCAACATACCATAGACTCAACTTTACATGCTTTCCAAACCATTTAATAACTTTCATCGAACTAACCTTCAGAAAAATAAATTCCCTCATTTCAAATTCCAGTGGTCAGTGCTTAGCATTATAATACATTCTCTGCATATCTTTGATTGCTTTCAATCTGTCACAAATCAGTTGGATCTTCTTAATTGTTTCATCAACTAAATCAGCACTAATTTAATAACACCTTAATTGAATACATAAAAGAAAATAATAACTCACCAAAAGCCTTAAATGATCTCTCCAATAGTTATTCCTTTACTAAACTATATCGTCAATCTTTTATCAATCTCAAATCCGAATATCCTTCTTCCAAACTTCATGATAAAAATGAAAAAAAATTAACAACGTTAATTTAGCTAATTATATCATTAATTTTAACAGTAATATAGGCCTTAACATGTGCCATATATACTTTCAAATCAATCTCCTCCCTTAAACGCACATAAAGATTTCTTGCTAACCTCCCTTAACTAATTATATCATCAATTACCAGATTTCCTATTAGCAAATTAAATACATATCAATTTAATGTATTTAAAATTTCAATAAACAATTCTAACACAAAAAACTTACCTTAACTCACAAATTAGGGTTTCGTTAGGTTTCGACAATGATATAGGGCGATTTTTTCAATTCCGGCTCTGCTAGGGTTTGCAATTCGATGGCGATGTGGGTAAGTCGTCCTCCATGAATCGTTCTTATGCCAGCATGACCGACGGCAGCGTCCCAAACTTCCCTCCTGCCTTTCACGATTCTCTCGCACTCGGTACCGAGACTACTTTCATTCGACGTTTGGGCCGGAAATGGAATAAGCACGCTCTCTTCCTCTCCGACTCCGACAATGTCGATCTCGCATCTTCTTGTCGTCTCTATCTAGTAGGAAAATTTTTGTATGGGCATCCAAAGATGGAGTTCCTTCGGAAACACTTTGAACTTATGAAGCTTACCAGTGGTTGGAAGATCGAACCTTTGGATGGAAGGCATATTTTAATTTAGTTGTCCAATGAGGAGGATTATACACGTCTGTTTGCTAGGCGTTTGGTGTGGTTTGAGGACTGTGCTATGAAAATCTTGAAAGTGGTCAGTCAATTTTGATCCCAAAGCTGAAGCTCCAATTATTCTTGTTTGGCTTCGATTCCCAAGTTTGAAGGTCCATTTATTTAACCATGAGATATTGTTTTCCTTGGCTGCTATGTTCGAAAAACCCCTTAAACTTGATGCTCCCACTTATAATCTCTCGAGACCGTCTATGACTAGAGTTTTAATCGAACGAGATATTACCTTACCTCCACCTGATGAGGTCTGGATTGGCTCGGCTCACAATGGATACTGGTAGCAGGTTTTATTAGAACAGCATCCTTCTTACTGTACTCATTGTCGTATGTTTGGTCATAGCCCGAATCAATGTTTTCGGTTACACCCCGAGTTGCGGAAAGGGGGAGGTATGAAACAGTCAAATGTTGAGCAGGTGTCTCTGTTCCCTGTGGAAAATGTTTTGGATGCTCCGGCAGTTGTTCCTATCGAGGTTTCTCACCTACCTGTACACCCTGTTTTGGCTCCTCATGAGGGGCGGCCTGTCTCGCCTCCTCAACAACCTTTATCTTTTGTTTGGAGAGATGACCAGGTGATGCATGGAATGGTTCCTCCTATTCTTTCTAACACTGATGGGGCTCGTCTATCTTCGGCCTCTCTTCCTTATGCTTTGAATCCTGATAATACCTCTCTATATTCACATCATTCTAATACTGTTTTTGATACTCCTTTGGAGAATATTTCTAAAATGATGTCGTTATTGATGATAGACAGTTTGTGCATACCTCTTTCTTCATGGAGGAATTTTTTGGTTGTCTTACTTTCGTTTATGTCGGGACTTCTAACACTGCAAGATATAATCTTTGGCACAAATTATCTGATATGGGTGCTCTTATCCACCAAAATTGGTTGGTGGGAGGTGACTATAATATGATTATGCATGATTCAGAAAAATTGGGTGGTCGAAGAGTTGACACCACTTTGATGGATAAATTCATTGAAGCTATGGACTTGGCTGGCATCTCTAATCTGGGCTTTGTTGATTCTAAGTTTACTTGGAAAAAGGGCAAGCTTTTTGAACGCCTTGATAGGTGTTTTGCTAATCAATTGTGGATATCCTCTTATGGTTTCTCTCAAGTTCAGCATTTTTGCAGATCTGGTTCTGATCACAGTCCCCTCGTATCCTTTGATTTTTTCAAAAAGGTCTCCAAATATCATTTTTCATTATTTAAATGTTTGGGCTAGACATGATATTTTTTCAGAGTTATTGCTACTAATTGGAGGTGTGAGGAGGTGGGCAATGCTTGGTTCACTCTCTGGAAGCTCCATAAAAAGGTGGTTTCTGCTTTAAGATCTTGGAATTAGGATGTTTTTGAAGATGTTCATGCAAAAGTTAAGTGGGCTGAACAGAGGGTCAGTCTCTTACAGGCTCTTGATGAATCTTCTGACTATATTATTCATGAAATGTAGGAGGCTAATAAAGAATTATTGGAGGCCTCCCTTTGGGAGGAGGAGTTGTTGCAACAAAAAGCAGGGGAGACTCAATTTTCTCAAGGAGATAGAAACACCAAATATTTTCATGCTTATATTAAACAACGAAGGGTCAATAATACCATTGTTAGAATTAAAAATCATGAGGGGATCTGGATCACTGGGGATGAGGAGCTTGGGGAGAGCGATGTTCTTTATTTTTCTAAACTTTTTTAGCATCATGAAACCTCAGGCTCTATTGATGCTTCATTATTTGATGATGTACGCCATCACATGGAGGATCTCAATTTATGTGGTATTCCCTCGGCTGAGGAAATTTATTCTGCACTTTTGGAAATCAATAGTAACAAAGCCCCTGGGCCCCGATGGTTTCACATATGTTTTCTATATTAAATGTCGAAGTATTGTTAAAGAAAATGTGGTGGAAGCTATCCAGAGTTTTTTTAAGGGTGAGACCCCAGGGAATTATTTCTCTGCTACTACTATTGTCCTCATCCTCAAAAACACTCAAAAAACCACTTGGGATCATTTTAGGTCTATTTCTCTGACTTCAGTTATATCTAAAATGATTAGTAAATTGTTGGTCAGACGGATTCAACCTCATCTCCATAAATTAATATCTTTGAATCAGTTTGGTTTTATTCAAGGGCGAGGGATCACAGATAATATGATGCTTTTGCAGNCCAGAGTTTTTTTAAGGGTGAGACCCCAGGGAATTATTTCTCTGCTACTACTATTGTCCTCATCCTCAAAAATACTCAAAAAACCACTTGGGATCATTTTAGGTCTATTTCTCTGACTTCTGTTATATCTAAAATGATTAGTAAATTGTTGGTCAGACGGATTCAACCTCATCTCCATAAATTAATATCTTTGAATCAGTTTGTTTTATTCAAGGGCGAGGGATCACAGATAATATGATGCTTTTGCAAGAACTTATTCTGGATATTGATAAGAAATGTAGAGAGGGAAATATGGTTACTAAATTGGATATTTGTAAGGCTTATGACTCGGTTAGTTGGGATTTTATCTTGCAAGTTCTTAAGGCTTGGGGCTTCTCTCAGGATTTTTGCAAACTAATTATCTCATGGCTTCATTGCAATAAATATAGTATCCTCATTAACGGTCAATCTCAGGGTTTCTTTAGTGCGGGCCGTGGGATTAAGCAGGTTGACCCCTTATCCCCTACCATCTTCATTTTGATATTTGATTATCTCTCTCGCCTTTTAAATGATCTTTTCAGGCAAAACCACACCTTACAGTATGCTAATAAATCCAATACGTTGGTTACGCATCTGGCATATGTCGATGACATGCNCATCTTCATTTTGATATTTGATTATCTCTCTCGCCTTTTAAATGATCTTTTCAGGCAAAACCACACCTTACAATATGCTAATAAATCCAATACGTTGGTTACGCATCTGGCATATGTCGATGACATGATTTTGTTTTCTAATGCTAGCAAAAAAGCGGTAAGGAAAATACACCGTTTAATGGAAGATTTCCAATCTATTTTTGGGCTCCTTTTTACTGCAAATAAATGCAACTTATATATGGGGAACACGGTCAATCGATCTAATGTGTGTTGGATTGCCAACTTTCTCACTTCTCTCTTTCAACCCTTCATCTTAAATATCTGGGTTTTTTTTTTTTTACTTAAGGCAGGAAAAGGCAGATTCAGTTTGATGAAGTGGTCGAAAAGGTGCGAAAAAAAAAAATTTGGATTGGAAAAATAACTTCCTCTCTTTTGGGGGTAGAATTACTTTACTCAGAAGTATTTTGCATTCTCTTCTTTTATATACCCTTCAAGTTTTCCAACTTAAGAAGAGAACCCTATTAAGCCTCGAAAGATGTTTTAGCAAGTTCTATTGGGTGGCAAATCATTCAGGTAGAAGGTAGATGCCTTGAAAAAATATTTGCAAACCAATTTATGCTGGCGGTTTGGGTTTCAAATCTCTGCATCATATTATTGAGATTAATGTTTTTAAGCAGTGGTTTAATTTCCGGAAAGGAGAGNAATTACTTTACTCAGAAGTATTTTGCATTCTCTTCTTTTATATACCCTTCAAGTTTTCCAACTTAAGAAGAGTACCCTGTTGAGCCTCGAAAGATGTTTTAACAAGTTTTATTGGGTGGGAAATCATTCAGGTAGAAGATAGATGCCTTGAAAAAATATTTGCAAACCAATTTATGCTGACGGTTTGGGTTTCAAATCTCTGCATCATATTATTGATATTAATGTTTTTAAGCAGTGGTTTAATTTCCGGAAAGGAGATTCTTTGTGGGCCAAATTCATGCTTGGTAAATATTGTCACTACTCGCATCCTGCTCTGATTAATTTGAGGTTGGGGGATTCCACGATGTGGAAGAGGATGCTTCATATTAGAGATTGGACAAAGGAGTTCATTTACTGGGAGGTGGGGAGTGGTAATATTTCATTTTGGCATGATTGTTGGTCTGATGTTAAGCTTGATATGAGGGATACAAGATTTTCTAGCCTTTTGGTTTCTGACACCTGGGTGGATGGTCATTGGAATTTCCCTTTCCTCCTTAGCTTTTGGGGCTTGAGGGAGCTACTTTTATTACCACAATTTCTATTGAGCCTCAAATGCAAGATACTCCTACTTTGAAATTTTCTATTTCTTGCTCCACTACCAAGTCATTATATTCTGCTTTACATAATTTTCATAAGCTCCCTTGGGGAGAGAGTGTTTGGAGTAGGGCTTTAGCCCCGTCTACGTCTTTCCTAGCTTGGTGGATCTTCCATTCGGTTATACCTTGTGATGATATTTTAAAATTGAAGGGTTAGCGACTTGCTTCACGTTGTTGATTGTGTAATGCAGCGGAGGAATCTATTGAGCATCTTTTCTTTTTATGTCCCTATTCACAGTTTATTTGGCGGATGGTTGGCCTTTGGTTTGGCATTATTCTGTATCCGGATCAGAATCTTTTTGTTACCACTCTGGTTTGTAATCCGGATCGGAAGCAGAAACATTTTTTACAAGTTTACCCTTACATTATATGCTGGTTTATATGGATGACTCAAAATGATATAAAAAATGAGAGTAAAGAAATTCATAATACGATGGTTTTTAGAAATATAATTGTTTATGTTAACAAGCATTGGAGGATGGGTAATGCTAAACAATGTTTCTTTTCAAGCATCACTTATTTTCAATCTTTGGGGCCCACGGCTATAGTTGGGGGGAGGATACCGCAACTCCCAGTTTTGGTGAGATGACGGCCACCTCCCACGGGGTGGGAAAAGTATAACACTGATGGGAGCTGAAAATTNTAATTGTTTATGTTAACAAGCATTGGAGGATGGGTAATGCTAAACAATGTTTCTTTTCAAGCATCACTTATTCTCAATCTTTGGGGCCCACAGCTATAGTTGGGGGGAGGATACCGCAACTCCCAGTTTTGGTGAGATGGCGGCCACCTCCCACAGGGTGGGAAAAGTATAACATTGATGGGAGCTGAAAATCTTGCAGTGCAGGTGTCGGAAACTGTATTATTTTCTTTTCATCTCTCTGTTTCTCTAATACTCCTCTTGAGGCAGAGGCTCGGGTCATCTTGACGGCTGTCATGATAGCTCATTCACTTAGTTGGCATTTTATTATCTTTGAAAGTGACTCTGGCATTTTGGTTGATATTTTTGCAAATGGAGCTAATGCCTCCTGGGATATTCTCGATTACATTAAGAGGATTAAACTATTAACCTCTCATATGTCTATTATTTGGAGGTTCATACATCGTGAGGGGAATAGACCCACAAATTGGCTTGTTATTTTTGGTAGCACAAGTTACAATTGAGGGCCCAAACATGGCACCCTGTCAATACTTATATATAGCATTTTATATATTAAATTAATTAAAATCTCAACATTTACCTTTAAAACCTTGGGCCCTTCCCTAACACACGGACAGGCTCCCCCTTCCTCCTCTTCCATTACATGCGAGCACAGTGCACGAAGCTTCTTGACCTCCCCTCTTCTCCTCTCTTCGTCTTCGATTGTGTTAGGCTAGGGTTTGACAATCTCCCTCGCACGAAAAGGGCGGCTCGGTATTGCCTTCCTTTGCTCAAAAACGGCGTCGCGCACGCAACAACAATGCTTCGACTCTTCTCTGGATTCGACAAAGAATGATGCAGCATCACCTAAACTCATGCCTCCTCTTCTTCTTCTTCTTTCGAACTTGGACATAATGACTTCTCCTCGGCTTGATAGTGGTGTCGGATGCAAAAGTGTCGACGAAGCTGCTGACTAGGGCTGGAAACGACCCCACCACCCTTCTTCCATCTTTGATTTCTTCTTCTCGTGCTCTCTTTCTCGTCCGCTCGCTCTCTAAAGGTTAAGGATGAAAGGACTATAGAAGCCCACTCTTGACTCTAATTAAACGAACTGTCTCAACGTCTAGTTCGAATCGATACATNTATCTTTGATTTCTTCTTCTCGTGCTCTCTTTCTCGTCCGCTCGCTCTCTAAAGGTTAAGGATGAAAGGACTGTAGAAGCCCACTCTCGACTCTAATTAAACGAACTGTCTCAACGTCTAGTTCGAATCGATACACCTTATTTCATATATATTTATTATTCTTACTATTATTATCGTTGATATTTAGAAAAATGTGGAATAAAACAGAATAATTTTCTTGATATGAAAAGGGGTATAAATAACTCTTACATGAATCCTAGAATACGAAAGAAGATTAAAGAAAATAAAATGAAATGACATATATAACTTCTAAAACTCCAATTAATCAATTCATATTAATTATATGGAAATAAATAAAATAACATAAAATAGGAAAACTTAAATAATGCATAATCCAAGAAAATAAATATATAATAAGAAAGGAAATAATTCATAATCTAAGGAAATAATCTATTCCACATAGCTTCTCACAAAAATAAATTATTTCATAATATAACTTCTAACACTTCCCCTCAATTTGAAATGTGATTGAATATTATGTTCAACTTGGATTTTGAAACATCAAACAATAGGCGAGGAAGAAACTGTGAGGTAGAACTTGAAGTTTTCATCCCGTACTGTCGTACTGTTGTTGTTTTTTACTGCAAGTTCTGTAGTGTCTATAGGTAGGCAGAAGACTCCTACAGATAATGCCACAGGAGAGTTTGAAAGACCTAAAGCTAGAAAAACTGACTTCTCGTTGATTGTGGTTGTCTTTGATTGCAGTTCCTACAATGTTTGTAAGCAGACAGAAGACTCCTATATGTAATATTGTAGAGGAGTTTGCAGTGAAGTAAACGACCTGCAGAATAAACTGTAAGGTATGATTTTTAAAAAAAAAGAAATAACTCTAGAGGTAGGCCTTGATGCAGGAAAAGACTCCGGAAGAGAGTCTGCTGTATGAAGAATTTCGGAGGAGGAACAGCTGCAGGAATAGTTCTAAATGAGTCTCAGATACAGGAAAAAGCTCAGAAGGACCTGTAGAAAATTTGAGAAGTCGGACAACTGGAAATCGAGGAAGCCGGACTGCTAGAAATCAAGGAAACCGGACTGTTAGACACCAACAAAACAAACTATTGGAAATTTGGACAACTTAAGGAAATCAAGAAAGTTGGACTGCTGGAAACTAGAAAGTCGGACTGTTGCAGAGAACAAGCACCAAAAAACAACGGGAAGAACCTTTAGGACAAGCTACACCTCCAGAGGGTAGGGACCTACAGAAAATTAGAAAAGTCGGATTGTTGCAGAAAACAGGTGTAAATTACCAGCGGGAAGGACGTCTCCAAAAGAGGGTCAACCATTGCTTCTCTCTTCTCTGATTGCTATGTTCATCTCCTCACCAACCAAACGAGAAACAAACATTGCAAGCACTCTGCGAGGTTGCATACAAGCGACCATCGAACGTTTCTATAAGAATTTCTTTTCTAAAGCAAATTGAGAAATATTGGAAAATTGAGGAATCTGGGTGATCTTGCCATTCCCAGTTTCCCCAACAAGAATAAGGGTCTAGTTGTCACGGAGAACTTGAAGGAACTCATCTTTCTGCTGCCACACAAGAAATGTCTTCCTTTTTTCAAGGATGTTGAGGTACCTTTGCGAGTAGGTATTTCCGGTCCATCTGTTTATCGTCACCGGCAGAAGGGTCGCCGCAGTGACACCAACTAACGAACTATTGATCCTAGACATTAACGCCACCATTGAAGGATTCCTATTGCAGGAGGAACAGCTAGTGACGGGAAATCCTCTAGGGAAGGATCAGGCTGCAAGTGGGCTTTTAAAGGTGACAATATCAATAAAGCATCTCTGGAAGTGCATGTATTCAGAGATTATCATATCGTTCTCCTTTCTTGGGTGCTATAGTGAAACAAAAAATATCTTTTACAAGATTAATTTATCATTTTCATCTATAAAACAACAATATTGCAACATTGAGATCTCTCAAACAAGATCCAAAATCTCTGCTTGTATGTAGCTCTATTATGTTGAACGAACCTAGCTGATACAATTCCAAAGAAGAAATAATCTTTTCAAAAATATGCACGGGATATATGGCGAACTCAGTTACTAGCAGAATATATGAAGGTTTTGCAAATTCCTAAAAACCTTGAAGCACGAATTTTCTTGATATGAGAATAGTCATTTCGCTTTTTGGTTTTCCTTAAGAACAAAACATCGCCTAAAAAATCCTCTAATGCTCATAAACAGGAGAAGGGGTCGCAGCAAACCAGAAATTGGTTGTCCTGGAGCAGCGAATTGAAGTAATTTACTGCAGGAAGGAGCAGCAGCAGAACCTAGAAAGAGAAGCACCAGACTGAAGCAATCCTTGGAACAGCGGCAGAAATCTACAAATTTACTGCAGTAAGGAACAACAGTAGAACCTTCAGGGAAATTTTAAAAAATCAACTGGCAAAATTTTAGGAAATCAGCTGAGAAATTCCAAAAAAGTGGTTGGCAGCAAATCTTGGTCAGGTGGTATAAATATACTGTAGAAAATTAACTGCAGGAAATCACGAAGGGTTGGCCAGATGCAAGGCAGGCTAGCAGCTTGGAAAAACAGCTGTTAGGAAAAAATGTGTAAGGCCCTTCAGGGAGAGAAGAAAAATTGTTGTTTCAAATACCAACACGAGTGTCCCTCCCTTCCTGCAC
>JXCR01122761.1:75181-88227 GCA_002079205.1 Phalaenopsis hybrid cultivar | reverse complement strand
TTATGTCGAGCTTTAGGTAAACTCTGGTATCACCCAACCCATAGGCCTCCTTATGGATAGTGGCTACACCTGGCCTTACCGAATAAAAATACAAGCCTCAATAAAAATACAAGCCTCAACCTTCCCTAATATAACTCTGGACCAAGTTCTTGAAAAAATGAATCAAGAAAAATCTAAAACTGTGCCAAATTCCAAGGCATATCCCTATGGTTTTGAAGCTTAATATACCCACCTTAAATCAGCAAACAGATTATAATCAAATCAAATCAATGCCTAGGAAGCCTTGGAAAGTTATGTGTCGGCCGTTTTTAACTTTTGTGATTTGAAAAATTGATGATTTTGTGATTTTTAAAAATAATTTAAATATGAATATAACCCTTTTTTGTTTTTTAAAAGTAATATTTTAATTTTAAAATAGGTGAGACCAAACGGGTCTCATATTTTAAATAGTTTAAATGATTGAATACAATACTATAGGTAATACACTTATTCCGAAAAAATAAATATATCACTTGTAATAGGGATTCAATCACCTACACTAACGAATTTGTGATATTTATTTTGATCTGCGAAATATTTTACAAAAAGGCCAACAAGTTCTCCTACCTAACATAAAAAATTAGATACGGTTTATTTTATCTGGGTTTCAGGTTCTCTATAGAGGCAAGCCCCTATAGTTAATTACATCTTAAATGACTGGAGGTCACTTAAGAAAATGCTAGATTAAGATCAGGTGGTTTTGTTTTCAAGATTTCAAAGTTTAGGTTTTCACGATTGGACATGGATTAAGATCAAGTGGTTTTGCTTTCAAGATTTCAAAGTTTAGGTTTTCACGATTGGACATGTGAAAATCAAATGAGAATGGCTCAAAATAGAAACAATTATTTAAGGAATCCAAAAAAAAAAATGTTGGGATATCACAGATCCGGGGGAAACCCTAAGGATATCCCAACTATCATAATGTTCGGCTTTATGTCTTTAAAGTGATGCTTATTTGATATTTCAATCCTGCAAATTACTTAAGATTTAGGACTTATGTTTACACAATATCGAACTGTGCAAATAGCCTAAAAAGATATGAGAATTTACATCGTACCGCATGGTAACCTCAGAATCCTAAAGTGTTAGGACTTATAATTACACAACAAAATTGTGCAAAAGCTTGAAGGGTGATCATATGGGTTGTTATTTAAACTAAATGAAGTGATAGGCGATGTGAAGTTGTTTGTGTGATGTGTTTTAATGTTTTTGCTGTTGCAAATCCATCTTGAAGTTGTTTCTCGTCGTGTTGCCCATGATGTTTGTTCCAAACTCTTCGTAGTAGCACCTCCTGGTTTAGTTTGAGTTTTGAAAAGGCACCTAACCACTAGGTTATTCTATATTAAGACATAGCGTATCAAAATAACTAAGCATGCAGTGTAAAAGAAAAGTAACAATGTATTGTACAGAAAAGAGGAAAGACAGTATAATATGCTGAGAAAATAATATAACAGACTATGAAAATAACATAACATGCTTTGAGATAGAATGTTGTAATATAAATTAAGCTTGTACACCTGAGGGGTTCATTGCTCCTTTAAATTTAGTTATTATGCGCTGTGTAAAAGAGGAAAGTATGACCTGAAAAAGACTTAACAGAAACAGGTAAATTGTAGGAAAAAGACAATCAAATAAAATAAAATACAATATCACATATAAAGGACCAAGAATAGGAAATTCATATGTGATATTGGAATGTCCCCAATTGCCAGGAGGATTTGAGTGTAAGACAAACTCAAATCCCGGAGCATTGAGTTTCAGTTTTGGTCAAGTTAAGATAAGAATTTCATTATTTGATCTAATTAAATCAGTCATGAATCACAATCTAGTGCACCCTCGTGCATAGTGTCCTAGTTATCTCATGAACTAGGGTCAGATGTCTGGCTTCTTAGGATCATTTGAACATTAGGATGATGGACTCTCTCAGGGTGTGCTCCTAAGACCTAGGAAGTCTATACTTTAATCTGGGTCTGAAGTGGTTCCAAAGTGTCTAACCTCAGTTAAGTGTCATTTCAACTAACCCTTAAACATCTTTAGATTAAGCTTAGCTCATCATCAGGCTCCTAAAACCTAAAGGGTAAACTTATAGCTTTGGCAAAAGGGTTGTGAAGTGTGCTTCAAACCTAGTTAGGGTAGTTGTATTTAAGTTGATTCAAAGCTTAAGGGACCTAAATGTAAGTCTAATGATCTTTTAATCCATGTCCCTAATTGTTACCTATCCTCTTACTTTCTTCAAACCCCCAAATATTCTTCCAATTTACAGTTTTATCTTTCATATACAAAAAGAAACGGTAGATGGTTCACTATTCTATCCCCTTTTAGGTTTTATCGTCTCGAAGATAAAAATCTTATCTTTAATTTTCTCTCTCTTTCTCTTTCCTTCATATTTCCCTTAAGATTATGAATCATTTCTGAATATAATTAAATCGAAAATTCTCATTTTTAACTTAACCGTTAAAAAAAATAAAATAAACGAAAAGGAGACCGATCCATTTTTAAAACAAAGTTGAATCAATAAAGATTAAAACGAAATCATGAATGTATCGGTCTAAAACGTTTAAATTCGTTAAAAGGAAATGGTCGGATCAATCCCGAGAAGGATATCCTTTCCAAATGTCAATATTGCATATTTCTAAACCCCTCAAGAATTCAATTTATATCAAATTTATAATTTCTTGAAATAAAGTTTCAAAAACTTTTCATCTGTCACAAAGCAAAAGAGAATAATTCATAGGGAAAGAATTCCCAAATTTTCAAAAGCCATACCAATACCAATTCCATTCAGCTCACAAACAACCTCACACGTAAAACTAGGGAGAGGAGCAAAAACAGTCACCAAACCGTGCCCAAGAAAATGGGCAAATTGAGTCCAGCAAATGAACAGAACCGAATCCAGCGAAAGGGAGTAAAAAAAACAGAGAAATATTCCAGGTAAATCGAACTCACTAAATGAGTCAAAACAAAGCCATAAAAATCAGATTCCATGAAGCCAAAACCGAGCCCAAGAAAAGGGCAAACCTAGTCCAATACATGGGGCAAAATAAAAAGCGTGAAATGAGCCCCCAAACATATCTTTCCATAGACATAAAACAATTTCCGGCATATACTCTAGTAAGGGGCAGCATTCCAACTCATAAAATAATTTTCAGCATGCATTTTATTAAGGGACAGCAAGAAAAGCAATATATGAGCTCCAAATACATTTTCCAGCTCATAAACATAATTTCCTGCATGTATTTTATCAAGGGACAGCAAGAGAAGCAATATATTAGCTCCAAATACATTGTCTAGCTCATAAACATAATTTCCTGCATGTATTTTATCAAGGGACAGTAAGAGAAGCAATATATGAGCTCCACATACATTTTTCATCTCATAAACATAATTTCCTGCATGTATTTTATCAAGGGGCAACAAGAGGAACGAAACATAAGCCCCAAATGCATCTTTTCCAATACATAAAATAATTTTCAACATGCATTTCTTACTTTCAAACATTTCAAGCAACGAAAGTAATAGAGGCAGTCCCCAAATATGTTTTTTCATATATATTTCTAAAAGAATAAAATGCATTCCAAGACCACCCAACGATTTTAGATTTTTGCAAATTGAGTACTAACAGCCTCTGAATTTTACAAATTAACCACTGAAAATTTCATATCTTTTTGCAAATCGGACACCAAAGGTACAAGTATTGAACATCAACAAAAGAGTACTTTAAATCCCATAAGAAAAGTGTCCTTGAAAATTTTAGAAAATACAAATCTTGGAAGAATTTTATCAAAACCCATGTGCTAAATTTATAGGTATATAAGAATTGAATGGCATGCATGTAAATGATTAAAATTCAAATGAAAGAAGTGTAAAAGCATAGGAATTATGTGACATGCATCAAGAGTTCTCCAAAACAAACTAGCAAGACTCCCGAATTCCAAGCAGCAACTTTCAAATCTTCACATAAGAGAGGGTATCACACTTCTCATATTTTTGCAAGTAAATTCATAGTTATGAAAAGAATAAGAAGAAGAGCTCCCATGATACGAAATTTGTCATAACCAAACTGCCAAAGAAGAGGAAAATTATAAGGAGCTTACCTCAACTGACCACTAAATCAGAAATGATGAAAGCAAGAAAACCCAAAACAAAAGTTCCAGAAAGGAAGTAAGCTCCACCGAAACTTCAGCCCTGAAAGTTCCCCACAGCATTTCCAAGAAGGTCTCAAGCTCACAGGTAATGAACAAATCAAAGAAAATTTTAAAAGAAAAAATTTCGGCAGCACCTCCACTCTCTTCAAAATTTTCGGCCAAACTCAAAACCCTCCCCAAGTGGGGTTTTTATAGCAGAGAAAGGAGCAAAGCAGCCACCTACCAGCCTCCTTGGTCAGCAAATCAGGTAAAGGGAGAGGATGAGAATGATTTAAGGCAAGAGGAAATGCAGCCTAGGGCAGAGGAAGAGCCGGCCAGGTGGAACTTCGCAGTTGGAGGACTGCTCGGTCTAGCAGAGCTCGAGGAGACGAGCCGCGTGCGCGAAAGGCAGCGGAATGCCGTGTGTGAGGAGAAGAAGGCGAGCCATGGCGCCGCTCAATCGGCTTCGGTGCGGCCGATTGGAGGAGCTAGGGCACGGGCACGGACGAGAGGGAGATGAGACGAGCGCAAGACCGATCGAATGGAGAGTTTAATCGTGCGGGAGAAGGGGAAATAGAGATTAGGGTTTTATAAATATTATATAATTAAAAAAAATAAGTATGAAAATACTTAATTTTTAAAGTAAAATTTTAATTTGCACATTTTAATTTGTGTGAAATCATTGCAAATTGGATGTCCTTTTTAGGTAATTTTGACGTTTTGGACACACTGGCACGGTCCGTTTCGCCGTAGGAGATCATTTTGACAAATTTATCGATTTGCATGTCAATTTTCTCGTCAAAAATATGACAATATGGGTGTCATTTCCTACCAAAATTGGTGTCCGGACGCGTTGGCGCAGTCCAATTTATTGTCGAAGGTCATCCGGAGAAGCTCGCATTTTCACCCGTCCTTTAGGCTTAATTGAAGTCTGATTTCGTGCAATTCAATGAATTTTGTGCATTTGGTGCGTGTATGTGACGAAAAGATCATGACGATGTTTTCCTAAGGCTTGGAGTCCTATTAGGAACTTTTCCTTTGAGTCTTCACAAAATAGCCCATAACCGCTCGTTCATAAGACGATGGTCTTGTGCCAAAAATGCTAGATATCAAAGGAAAATAATAAGTGGCTAGAATTTCTAAAAGGGTAGGTCATAATTCTACTTTTCTAAGACGATCAATAGGAACTCCTAGAGCTAGATCCTAGAAAAAGAAATGACCTAAAAAATGAGGTCAACACTGTGACAGTTAAATTTTGATGGACCTTTCTTTGGCATTTAAGCCTCGCCTTTAAAAAATAAATCAGCAGAACAAACTCATGGCCATCAAAGCACCCCAAATTTTATCTACTCAAAGTCAACAAATTTGGTAAATCAAAGGCTACTTAGGTCTACCTAAAGAACACCAAACTAGACTTTAACTAATCTCATACCAAAGCTATTTAGTTGAAATAAACCAAAATCTAGCATAAAACAAAGGCTTATTTAGAGCTCCGTGCTCAAAGCAACTTGTGAAAACATCAAAATATTCTGTCATGCTTATGCTAATCTTTGTGGCAAAAGATTAACCCTTAAAGACTATCCTACGTCCAATGAGTGATATAAAAAACGATAACATAAAAAAAGAGTGCCACAACAAACGACATAAACATAAAAGNTCTAATTAAATCAGTCATGAATCACAATCTAGTGCACCCTCGTGCCTAGTGTCCTAGTTATTTCATGAACTGAGGTCAGATGTCTGGCTTCTTAGGATCATTTGAACATTAAGATGATGGACTCTCTCAGGGTGTGCTCCTAAGACCTAGGAAGTCTATACTTTAATTTGGGTCTGAAGTGATTCCAAAGTGTCTAACCTCAGTTAAGTGTCCTTTCAACTAACCCTCAAATATCTTTGGATTAAGTTTAGCTCATCATCAGACTCCTAAAACCTGAAGGGTAAACCTATAGCTTTGGCAAAAGGGTTGTGAAGTGTGCTTCAAACCTAGTTAGGGTAGTTGGATTTAAGTTGATTCAAAGCTTAAGGGACCTAAATGCAAGTCTAATGATCTTTTAATCCATGTCCCTAATTGTTACCTAAACTCTCATTTTCTTCCAACCCTCAAATATTCTTCCAATTTATAGTTTTATCTTTCATATGCAAAAAGAAACGGTAGATGGTTCACTATTCTACCTCCTTTAGGTTTTATCGCCTCGAAGAGACAAATCTTATCTTTAATTTTCTCTTTCTTTCTCTTTCCCTCATATTTTCCTTAAGATTATGAATCATTTATGAATATAATTAAATCGGAAATTCTTATTTTTAACTTGACCGTTAAAAAAATAAAATAAACCAAAAGGAGACCGATCCATTTCTAAAACAAAGTCGAATCAATAAAGCTTAAAACGAAATCATAAATGTATCGGTCTAAAACGTTTAAATTCGTCAAAAGGAAATGGTCAGATCAATCCTGAGAAGAATATTCTTTCCAAATGTCAATCTTGAGCATTTCTAAACCCCTCATGAATTCAATTTATATCAAGTTTAAAATTTCTTGAAACAAAGTTTCAAAAACTTTTCATATGTCACAAAGCAAAAGAGAATAATCCATAAAGAATGAATTCTCAAATTTCCAAAAGCCATACCAATACCAATTCCATTCAGCTCACAAACAAGCTCACACGTAAAACTAGGAAGAGCAAAAACAATCACCAAACTGTGCCCAAGAAAATGGGCAAATCGAGTCCAGCAAATGAACAGAACCGAATCTAGCGAAAGGGAGTAAAAAAAAAAGAGAAATATTCCAGGTAAATCGAACTCACTAAATGAGTCAAAACAAAGCCATAAAAATCAGATTCCATGAAGCCAAAACCGAGCCCAAGAAAAGGGCAAACATAGTCCAATATATGGGGCAAAATAGGAAGCATGAAATGAGCCCCCAAATATATATTTCCATAGACATAAAACAATTTCCGACATATACTCTAGTAAGGGGCAGCAAGAGAAGCATGAAATGAACCCCAAACACATTTTTCCAACTCATAAAATAATTTCAAGCATGTATTTTATCAAGGGACAGCAAGAGAAGCAATACATGAGCTCCAAATACATTTTCCAGCTCATAAACATAATTTCCTGCATGTATTTTATCAAGAGACAGCAAGAGAAGCAATATATGAGCTCCACATATATTTTTCAGCTCATAAACATAATTTCCTGCATGAATTTTATCAAGGGACAGCAAGAGAAGCAATATATGAGCTCCACATACATTTTTCAGCTCATAAACATAATTTCCTGCATGTATTTTATCAAGGGGCAGCAAGAGGAACGAAACATAAGCCCCAAATGCATCTTTTCCAATTCATAAAATAATTTTCAACATGCATTTCTTACTTTCAAACATTTCAAGCAACGAAGGTAATAGAGGCAGTCCCCAAATATGTTTTTCCAAATATATTTCTAAAAGAGTAAAATGCATTCCAAGACCACCCAACGATTTCAAATTTTTGCAAATTGAGTACTAACGGTCTCTGAATTTTACAAATTAACCACTGAGAGTTCCATATTTTTTTGCAAATCGGACACCAAAGGTACAAGTATTGAACATCAACAAAAGAGTACTTTAAATCCCATAAGAAAAGTGTCCTTGAAAATTTTAGAAAATACAAATCTTGGAAGAATTTTATCAAAACCCATGTGCTAAATTTGTAGGTATAACATGTAAATGATTAAAATTCAAATGAAAGAAGTGTAAAAGCATAGGAATTACGTGACATGCATCAAGAGTTCTCCAAAACAAACTAGCAAGACTCCCGAATTCCAAGCAGCAACTTTCAAATCTTCACATAAGAGAGGGTATCACACTTCTCATATTTTTGCAAGTAAGTTCATAGTTATGTAAAGAATAAGAAGAAGAGCTCTCATGATACGAAATTTGTCATAACCAAACTGNTTAAAGAAAATAAAATGAAATGACATATATAACTTCTAAAACTCCAATTAATCAATTCATATTAATTATATGAAAATAAATAAAATAACATAAAATAGGAAAACTTAAATAACGCATAATCCAAGAAAATAAATATATAATAAGAAAGGAAATAACTCATAATCTAAGAAAATAATTTATTCCACATAACTTCTCACAGAAATAAATTATTTCATAATATAACTTCTAACACTTCCCCTCAATTTGAAATGTGATTGAATATTATGTTCAACTTGGATTTTGAAACATCAAACAATAGGCGAGGAAGAAACTGTGAGGTAGAACTTGAAGTTTTCATCCCGTACTGTCGTACTGTTGTTGTTTTTTACTGCAAGTTCTGTAGTGTCTATAGGTAGGCAGAAGACTCCTACAGATAATGCCACAGGAGAGTTTGAAAGACCTAAAGCTAGAAAAACTGACTTCTCGTTGATTGTGGTTGTCTTTGATTGCAGTTCCTACAATGTTTGTAAGCAGACAGAAGACTCCTATATGTAATATTGCAGAGGAGTTTGCAGTGAAGTAAACGACCTGCAGAATAAACTGTAAGGTATGATTTTTTAAAAAAAAGAAATAACTCTAGAGGTAGGCCTTGATGCAGGAAAAGACTCCGGAAGAGAGTCTGCTGTACGAAGAATTTCGGAGGAGGAACAGCTACAGGAATAGTTTTAAATGAGTCTCAGATATAGGAAAAAGCTCAGAAGGAGGACCTATAGAAAATTTGAGAAGTCGGACAACTGGAAATCGAGGAAGTCAGACTGCTAGAAATCAAGGAAACCGGACTGCTAGAAACCAACAAAACAAACTATTGGAAATTTGGACAACTTAAGGAAATCAAGAAAGTTGGACTGCTGGAAACTAGAAAGTCGGACTGTTGCAGAGAACAAGCGCGAAAAAACAACGGGAAGAACCTTTAGGGCAAGCTAAACCTCCAGAGGGTAGGGACCTACAGAAAATTAGAAAAGTCGGATTGTTGCAGAAAACAGGTGTAAATTACCAGCGGGAAGGACCTCTCCAAAAGAGGGTCAACCATTGCTTCTCTCTTCTCTGATTGCTATGTCCATCTCCTCACCAACCAAACGAGAAACAAACATTGCAAGCACTCTGTGAGGTTGCATACAAGCGACCATCGAACGTTTCTATAAGAATTCCTTTTCTAAAGCAAATTGAGAAATATTGGAAAATTAAGGAATCTGGGTGATATTGCCATTCCCAGTTTCCCCAACAAGAATAAGGGTCTAGTTGTCACGGAGAACTTGAAGGAACTCATCTTTCTGTTGACACACAAGAAGTGTCTTCCTTTTTTCAAGGATGTTGAGGTACCTTTGCGAGTAGGTATTTCCGGTCCATAGGTTTATCGTCATCGGCAGAAGGGTCGCCGCAGTGACACCAACTAACGAACTATTGATCCTAGACATTAACGCCACCATTGAAGGATTCCTATTGCAGGAGGAACAGCTAGTGACGGGAAATCCTCTAGGGAAGGATCAGGCTGCAAGTGGGCTTTTAAAGGTGACAATATCAATAAAGCCTCTCTGGAAGTGCATGTATTCAGAGATTATCATATTGTTCTCCTTTCTTGGGTGCTCTAGTGAAACAAAAAATATCTTTTACAAGATTAATTTATCATTTTCATCTATAAAACAACAATATTGCAGCATTGAGATCTCTCAAACAAGATCCAAAATCTCTGCTTGTATGTAGCTCTATTATGTTGAACGAACCTAGCTGATACAATTCCAAAGAAGAAATAATCTTTTCAAAAATATGCACGGGATATATGGCGAACTCAGTTACTAGCAGAATATATGAAGGTTTTGCAAATTCCTAAAAACCTTGAAGCACGAATTTTCTTGATATGAGAATAGTCATTTCGCTTTTTGGTTTTCCTTAAGAACAAAACATCGCCTAAAAAATCCTCTAATGCTCATAAACAGGAGAAGGGGTCGCAGCAAACCAGAAATTGGTTGTCCTGGAGCAGCGAATTGAAGTAATTTACTGCAGGAAGGAGCAGCAGCAGAACCTAGAAAGAGAAGCACCAGACTGAAGCAATCCTTGGAANTCCTTAAGAACAAAACATCGCCTAAAAAATCCTCTAATGCTCATAAACAGGAGAAGGGGTCGCAGCAAACCAAAAATTGGTTGTCCTGGAGCAGCGAATTGAAGTAATTTACTGCAGGAAGGAGCAGCGGCAGAACCTAGAAAGGGAAGCAGCAGACTGAAGCAATCCTTGGAGCAGCGGCAGAAATCTACAAATTTACTGCAGTAAGGAACAACAGTAGAACCTTCAGGGAAATTTTAAAAAATCAACTGGCAAAATTTTAGGAAATCAGCTGAGAAATTCCAAAAAAGTGGTTGGCAGCAAATCTTGGTCAGGTGGTATAAATATACTGTAGAAAATTAACTGCAGGAAATCACGAAGGGTTGGCCAGATGCAAGGCAGGCTAGCAGCTTGGAAAAACAGCTGTTAGGAAAAAATGTGTAAGGCCCTTCAGGGAGAGAAGAAAAATTGTTGTTTCAAATACCAACACGAGTGTCCCTCCCTTCCTGCACCCTTCAGGGAGAGAAGAAAAATTGTTGTTTCAAATACCAACACGAGTGTCCCTCCCTTCCTGCACGGAGGATGGCGGGTAGGGAGTCTGACGGTTCTGGATGGAGGATTAGAGACTAGAGTACGAAATTAGACTTTGATACCATGTTAAAAATCAGAATAATACGGAATAAAGCAAAATTTTTCAATTGATATCAAAAAGGATAAAAATAACCCTTACATGAATCCTAGAATAGCAAAGAAAATAAAAAAGAATGNCCTGCACCCTTCAGGGAGAGAAGAAAAATTGTTGTTTCAAATACCAACACGAGTGTCCCTCCCTTCCTGCACAGAGGATGGCAGGAAGGGAGTTTGACGGTTCTGGATGGAGGATTAGAGACTAGAGTACGAAATTAGATTTTGATACCATGTTAAAAATCAGAATAATACGGAATAAAGCAAAATTTTTCAATTGATATAAAAAAGGATAAAAATAACTCTTACATGAATCCTAGAATAGCAAAGAAAATAAAAAAGAATAACATGAAAGAAAATACATAACTCTTAAATCTCTAATTAATCAATTCATATTAATTATTTGGAGATAAAGGAAATAACATAAAATATAAAAACCTAAAATAGGAAAGAAAATAAATATAAAATAGAAAATGAAATAACTCCTAATCCAAGGAAATAATTTATTCCTCATAACTTCTCACAAGAATAATTTATTTTCTAATATAACTTCTAACAATTATTATTATTATTATTATTATTATTATTATTATTATATCTTTTTCAGTTATCAGAGCATGTACCCAAAACAACGCTATTAAATAATAATAATGTCACGCTCCTTAGTTGAAGCCTACTCCAAGAGCAATCCCACCGTTGTTAATTGATTGCCCATGCACGTTTACACAAAAGGCAAGGCCCATATAGCAAATGGTTTGAACCGACCAGAAGAGAGGGGAATAGTAAATAGCCTCAAAAGCTAGTTAATGTCTTGGTAATCCCGTATTCTTAAAGAGCATCTTTATTAGGACATTAACATAGTACCCATAGTAGTGGGGGTCTAATGGTTGATGAAATTCATGAATTCTTCTCAATGAAGCATTCCCCTTATCGGGCTCTCTAGAACCAAATTGCATGAGTTCTTTATAAAAATTAATTTTGGAGAGGAGATGCCTGTACTGCTAGTACAGTTTCTCCTTAGACTGGATTCCTAATAATATCATCAACATCACTAGGAGAATAGCACCTTGACAGTGAGCTCTCAATTGCAAAGGCATTTGTAGCCAATGTGCCTCCTGCCTCCTGGATGGTTGGATCGGGATTAGGAGTAGCATTAGCCCTTTCATTTAGTTTAGCTCTTGCTTCAGCCTCAGAATTCTTGTTATGTGAGGGATGGAACTTGAGGTAGGAAACAAGGCTCCATGGTCTGTAGTCAATGCCACCGTGGAGAGGGGTAATGCTCCGCTCATCTCCTCTGACCATGATAAAGTTTGTTGCTCTCTCTTACATGGGAGGGGCTCTCTAGAACCCAATTGCATGAGGTCTTTATCAAAATTAACTTTGGAGATGCGGCTTCTGCTAGTATAGTTTCTCCTTAGATTGGATTCCTAATAATATCATCTACATCACTAGGAGAATAGCTCCTTGACAATGAGCCCTCATATGCAAATGCATCTGTAGTCAACAAGCTCTTGCTTTCTGGATCGTTGGGTCGTAATTAGGAGTAGCATTATCCCTTACATTTGGTGTAGCTCCCGCTATGGGGGAGCCTCACCATGGACCTACAATTCCTCTCCCAATGACGCAGATTTTTTTGACTAATCCAACCAGTTTAGCAGGGAATCGATCCAACAGAGGGGCGGGACAAGTCGTCCAGCCATTGGGCGGGAGTTACTGCTCCCGCTCCTCTCCCCTCCTTATTTGATTCTCTTCCATAGAGGGAATTCCATTCCTATTTTATTCCTTTTCTTTTTTATCCCCTTCCTTTTCTATCTGTTATTATCTATTATATGTATGTTGTTTACTTGCTTAAAATTCAGTTTTGATTGTTTTTTTTATTTCCGAGTCCTGCCTCCAGGCATTTCTGCCTTCATAGGATGTATCCGACGGTAAGAAGGCGGTATGGTTATAACTTGTTTGAGATGGTGATTATCTCCGCTTCTTACCCTCTTACTTTCGTCTAAGCCACCCGCAGCTCTCCCTGCTCATGGCAATTGTCCCTCCAGCCCATCCAGACATACCAAAACCTTCAGCTCCTTTCAAGCCTATAGCAATTTCCTCCAACCCTACGAGACCGGCCACCCCAACTCTCATTCTTTCCAAATCTGCCGCACTGCCCTACTGCCCCCCCCCCCCCCCCCCCCCCCCC
>JXCR01122761.1:39365-63084 GCA_002079205.1 Phalaenopsis hybrid cultivar | reverse complement strand
CTCCTAATGTCCATTAAAGACATTCATAACTAAAGCAAAAAGATATGGGCTTAAAGTCAATTCATGATCCAACAAAAATAAGAAAATATTTGGTCAATCCACCCTCTGTTTGAACACAAGTAACACTTCTAGTATACATATCTTTAATGAATTGAATACAAGTCAAAACAACTCATTTCTTTTTCATAACTGGCAAAACTACTTCTCTTCGAACCTTATTATAAGCTATTTCTAAATCAACAAAAATTATATGTAGATCCTCCTTACTCTCTTTGTACTTCTCTATTAAACCTCTTAATTAATGTATAACTTCCACAATTGACTTGTCCTGCATATATCCAAACTAATTTATGATATATTTTTACCACTTCATAACCTATGTTCAATTACTCTCTCTCAAAATTTTAACGTATGAAACAATAACTTATATCCTCTATAATTTGAATGATCATGTGCATCCTCTTCATTCTTAAAAATAAGGATCAAAATACACTCACTCCACTTCTCAGCCATCTTTTTAGTTTTTAACATAATAAATAAAAATTTAGTAAGCCAAAAAATTTTCCAAATCTCCTACAGATTTATGCACTTCTATTGGAATACCATAGGGTCCTACTGATTATTCACCCTTCATTTTCTTTAAAACTTAAAAAAATTTATTATTAACGATATTAAGATTAAGTTGTTGTTGATTTTCATCGTTCGACCGTCTGTTCTCATTTTGGTTAATTCCAAACCCTACGTCAGGTCGTGACAGCCAGAACCATACTTCCAACCCTCCTGCCTCACAACCATAGCAAAACTGACTTTTAACTACTGTCTAGCCGCCATCCACCACCCTCGTCCTAGCCCTATGATGAGAAGCTGCTTGAGGAGGATGGCTAAACTGGCCTATACCTTGGGTCGGTCCAGCCTTCTGTTGGACCAGTCGGCCCTCCTGAGGAGACTGGAATTGCTACCCCCCCTACTCCCACCCTTTTGTTCATTTTCCCTCCAATTCTTTCTTTCCTTTTCCCATTAATCACCTATTATAAGTCATTGCCTAATTTTATTTCTTCCCTTTTTAATTTCTTTCTTATCTTACAACATTATTTATTTTAATCCATAATCCCTATTATATATATGGGGGAGTTTTGCTCAAGGGATTCAGTTTTAATATTATTCTGAGTTCAAATTCTTTTGTGGAGTGTTCCCCTATTCTGGGGATGTATCCGAGGAGGTGGTGCTTCAACTATATCCTAATCTGAGGTGTTGTATCTACTTCCATTTCCGGTTCATCCCTCCCTCCACCCTCCTTCTCAGCCGCCAGCCTCCCAGCATTGTCCAGTCGCCACTGCCACCACCCATACAACATCCCAGTCTGTTGTCCGACCATTTTTGTCGTTTTTCGGTCATCGCCGCTAGTTCTCCAGCTAGCCATTTTGCAGTCCAGCCTTCCTACTTGCTGCCTCTTCTTACCACCCACTGTCCACCCTTTCCAACTATTGTTCGGCCGCCCCAAACTATTGTTTCGCCTCCCCAGACCTGTCATTCAGCAACCAGAACCTGCCATCCAGCCTACCTACCACTCCAGTAGGCCGCCACCTTGTTGTTGCCCAGCAGGACTACCCTTTTCACAGTTGTCCTGCGCATCGACCACCTTCCAGCACCCTTCCCGACTCGTCCCAACAACTGCCTGGCTCTCCAAGCAGCCGCTCCAGCAGGCCATCCGGCCCCTTGCAGTAGGTTGTCCCTTCCCCTCCGGTTGTGTCTTCCAACCAGGAGCAGTCCTCCTTACCCTTGTTTGTGCCGCCACCATCGGCTGCCCTGTCCTTTCTAATAACCACCTGCATCAGCTTCTGTTGTCAACGCTTCTTCTGGCCACCACCCACATTCGTTAGCCTCCTCGACGCCTCCACCACCTGTTGTCGCNATCAGCTTCTGTTGTCAACCCTTCTTCTGGACACCACCCACATCCGTTAGCCTCCCCGACGCCTCCACCACCTGCTGCCGCTTTTCTTGTCACCAGCAAGCCCAAATTCGCAGCCAACATTTACGGATACTCGCTCTAGGCCTACCACAGATTGTGCTAGTCTTGTTTCTTGTTTGTTTCTTCGTTTGTTCCACTGTCATGCTGAACTTTGCTTGTACTTTGATTGCGTGATTAATAATATNGGCCTGTCATTCAGCAACCAGAACCTGCCATCCAGCCTACCTACCACTCCAGTAGGCCGCCACCTTATTGTTTCCCAACAGGACTACCCTTTTCACGGTTGTGTTGCGCATCGACCGCCTTCCAGCACCCCTCCCGACTCGTCCCAACAACTGCCTGGCTCTCCAAGCAGCCGCTCTAGCAGGCCATCTGGCCCCTTGCAGTAGGTTGTCCCTTCCCCTCCGGTTGTGTCTTCCAACCAGAAGCAGTCCTCCTTACCCTTGTCTGCGCCGCCACCATCGGCTGCCCCGTCCTTTCTAATAACCACCAGCATCAGCTTCAGTTGTCAACCCTTCTTCTGGACACCACCCACATCCGTTAGCCTCCCCGACGCCTCCACCACCTGCTGCCGCTTTTCTTGTCACCAGCAAGCCCAAATTCGCAGCCAACATTTACGGATACTCGCTCTAGGCCTACCACAGATTGTGCTAGTCTTGTTTCTTGTTTGTTTCTTCGTTTGTTCCACTATCATGTTGAACTTTGCTTGTACTTAGATTGCGCGATTAATAATATTTTTTTATCATTGTCGCGGGTTATGTTAACTCTGATATCTACCTATGGTGCCTTTTTATGTTTGTAGTCATCTATGTTCTGTTTGAAGGCCACCATTATAACATTTTTGAATTTCAACAATAATATTTTTGTATCGGTTGTGGTTTAGGTTAACTCCAGTGTCATTTAGTATCTGAGCTAGTCTAACTTCAACCATATCATAGGATTTCCAAGCATTCGCCCCTACTCAAGACACCTCCAAAAATTTTCTTTCCTACTCCCAAACCATTAACAAATTTTGACCTAACCCTAATTTTCTTTCCTCCACCAAAGATTTTGAAAATTAGCAACCCCAAATTTATTTTCCTACACCTTCAATTAGCCACATACACTCTCATTCACCTCCCAACCCTAAACTCTAGCGAGATACATGCTTGAGCCTACCTGGAAAAAGATACATTGAAAGATCCATCAACTTCGGTGGAGGCTTACGGACATGGAGGACATGGAGGATGAAACCTAATGAGAAAAGATAAAGAAAGAGATGTAGAGATATTGCCTACCACGTTACTACCGTCATAAAATTTTTCTGACACTCCACATGCAGCAGAGAGATCTATCAGTGGAGGAGTTCACAACGCAGTTTGATCAGTTGCAAATGAAGTGTGAGTTAATCGAACCAGAGGAACACATCATAACCTGTTATCTGGGAGGCCTAAAGCCCGCTACCAGCAACATGATGTAACTGTAGCCTTGTTGGTCACTCGGAGATGTCCAAACCTTAGTTATGAAGGCGGAGAGATAGTAGAAATAGAGCAAGCAACCACCACTAGTCATGCAGCCACCCGCTGTTGGAGACACCAACAGGAGCACACCTCAGAGAGTTAAGAAAATTGATTCAGATAAGGAAAAAGCCACCCAGAGTGAGAAGAAGCCCGAGAAGAATAGTACGCCTACTATAGTTCCCGCACCAAAATGCTTTAGATGTCATAGATTTGAGCACATCGTCGCCAGTTGCCCGACGAACAGAGTCGTGTCTTTACTGAGTAGGACGTCGTGGAGATTAGCGATGAAGAAACAACTGAAGAATAGGGTAATGTGTATTATCTTCCACCGAATGAGGGCGAAATGCCCGTGGTTTTACGGGTCCTACAGACTGAGGATATGTGGATCAGCAATGGCTTTACCACAATAAAATCTACACCCGTTGCACCGTGAATTGGAAGGTATGAAGTCTCATCATCGATGGAGGAAGCAGCAAGAACGTGGTGTAGACACAGATGGTGGAGAAATTGGGTCTTAGGACTCAAAGTCACTCCCAACCGTATTCTATGACGTGGCTAAAGACGAACAGGTCAGCATCTGCATGATCAAGTTTGGTATGGCATGGTACACATGGATGTCTGCCACCTGTTGTTTCGGAGACCATGGAAATATGACCATAGGACTCAACACAATGGGTTCAGAAAAACCTACTCCTTCACCAACCACGGGAAGTGCATCATCCTTCTACTTTTTGCAGAATACGAGAATAGGGGCGTCCTTGCCAGCAGAGAAGCATCAGTGGAAACAATTTTGGTGATGATAAAGAATGACAGGACCGAGACTTTGATTCAAAACAAGGGGTTGTCATAACAGAAACATTCAGGATAGCACAATCGACATCTTACCACTATGGCCACCACCGTTCAAGGAAGCTCAGATTACCCCCACTTAAGATCAGTTTGAGCCGACCATAGATTATTTTGGGAGACAATACAACCGACAGAGAGATCCAGGTGCTGCTAGAATTGTAGACGAAAAACCAAAAGCTTCGATGAATGAAACTGTAATGTGATCTTGGGAGACTGACGCGGGGATGCTAGAGTTGAACCAGCCCATGGTTCGGTAAGGGGGTGTCGGTTCAACANTGATCAAGTTTGGTATGGCATGGTACACATGGATGTCTGCCACCTGTTGTTTCGGAGACCATGGAAATATGACCATAGGACTCAACACAATGGGTTCAGAAAAACCTACTCCTTCACCAACCACGGGAAGTGCATCATCCTTCTACTTTTTGCAGAATACGAGAATAGGGGCGTCCTTGCCAGCAGAGAAGCATCAGTGGAAACAATTTTGGTGATGATAAAGAATGACAGGACCGAGACTTTGATTCAAAACAAGGGGTTGTCATAACAGAAACATTCAGGATAGCACAATCGACATCTTACCACTATGGCCACCACCGTTCAAGGAAGCTCAGATTACCCCCACTTAAGATCAGTTTGAGCCGACCATAGATTATTTTGGGAGACAATACAACCGACAGAGAGATCCAGGTGCTGCTAGAATTGTAGACGAAAAACCAAAAGCTTCGATGAATGAAACTGTAATGTGATCTTGGGAGACTGACGCGGGGATGCTAGAGTTGAANAAGAATTTAAAAAACCTTTTTAATCAAGAGTGTTATCTAACATGTCGGAGAGATAATTAACCATTAGCTTGTGCCCACATAAAGTCTCAAACTCAAATCTAAATAAATCATAATCTCATATTAATAAAAGTAAATGGAGGATAAGAATTCAAGAAACAAAACCTAAAGAGTTTGGAATAAAGATAAAAGTGATGATGATGTTAATAATGTGAGTTAAATACAAGGTAATTTATAACTGGATCTCTATGAACAAGAGGCTGCATCATGTTGGTCCAAATTTTTAAAAAATTGGAACGAGGATGAGTCAAATTATAATTTTCAATAGGGTTTTTCCATGACAAATTCATCCAGAATCCTTTAGAATGTCCTTCACTTTAAAATAAATAAATAAATAAAAACAAAGGAAATGTTGGAGTCGAGCTAACAAAGTGGAGAATAAAGTTTAACTATTACACTTGGTAACATCATCGCTAGGGAGCATGCATGCTATTCTTATGCTTTCGTGTACGAATTATGAAGTTGAAAATTTCATCATAAAGGTTGGGTTTAGTAGTGAACATGTACATGTTTACAAATATTAACTTCGAAATTATATCAACATGTTTCAATCAAAGGTTTCCTGCATATGATTTTTTTTTCAGGAAAAACCTGATGGCATTGTATAAGATTGTGCATGATGTTTACAAAATGAATTAGGGTTCTATGCTCAATTTTGACTTATTTACAAACGATTCTAAGCTTTAAAGTAATTTGAATTAACTATGGAAATGTATTCTGTGAAAGTTAATGTTTTATTGGAATCCTAGTTTTAGTCCCTATATAAATACCAAATATTATCATTTCTGACTATAAAGAGATTTTTTTAAGAAAAATAAATATCAAATATTACCATGCTCTTTTTTACAGCTTGCCTTTTTAAACATTAAAAATACATCAACAAAATAATGAATTTATCCAATAATTGGTGAGACATGTGACTAAGCTCATTGAATGAATTTGAAGCATGAAATACAATATATATCATGAAAAATTAGCTTTTTCTGCTTTAAAGTATAAGAAAAATAGCTCGTTGTAGGGGCGTGATTCAAGCAATACAATAGAAATTATGAAGCATTAGCTTTTCATCCTACTTTCAATCGCTATATACATAACAAATATAATCATAGTCTTTTTAATAGAGATTATGAAGCAATACCTCAAACATTGAAATATAAAATAGGTCAAGAGTTTAGAGAGTTTTTAAAGGAATGATAGAATGCCTTTCATTCAATATACTATAAAAAAGAGTATGATCTTCGCTCAAAGCTTTAAACAAGATTTCAAATTCACCTTTCATGATGTTACATTAATCATGTAAACGAAAAATGTAGATATAAATTAAAAGTACAAACAGTATATAAGAAATTACTGAAGGATCATAAATGAAAAACATTATCAGATCTCAAAAGCTGTGCATCACTTAGAGGAAAAGATGTTACTTATAATTGTAGAAATTCATTGAAAGATCTTACAATTTGGTGATCTTGTAGTTTCATGAATAAACAACTAGAATGTTTATCTTTATTATTCTTTAAAACTAAATGTTAAAACACAAGCAACAAATGCTCTTTGAATGCCCGGGAGCTTTACTAAAACGTGAATAGTGGTGCATGCAGAAAAGAATGTTCCAATGCCTTATCATACTGATGCTTCCCGTAGAAAGGGGCACTCAACGTGTGTATCGAATGAATTAAAATTCTAAGGTAAAACTACCATTTGATATGGCTTGTATCTTTGAGTTGTAAGCAATATTGAATAATCTCTCCCTTAGTCCCCCCGATGCCTTGACAGCATTCATAACACTACAATAAATTAAACTTTAGCAATGTCTCAATTTAAATGAAGTTTCAAAAAGTAAATAATAATAGTGTACGTAAATGATTAAAACATCACCCTGCATAAATTCTATTATATAGACGAGGAACACTGGCGAACACTGTAGGCTGGAGAACTGCCATGTCATCCATCAACTTCAGATTATCCTGAGACCAAATGATGATTATTAAAATCATTAGAATTTCCCATAGATGATTCATGGAACCAAAATACACAGCTAATGCAGTTTATTATAAGTTGAGGCATTGGTTGACATGGAATTTATTGCCTCCCAATGCAATCTGGATTGGTCAACGTCAATTAGCATTCTTCAAGATTTTGTTCTAGTTTTTCTCTAGGATACTGATCAAACATCATAAACTTTTAAGAGAGCATGCAAGACACCTGATGTAGACTATGGGTGTAAAAAAAGTCGAGTTGCCCTCGACTTCAACTTTAACTTTGATTAATTAATCGAGTTCAAGCTCTATTCTACGAGTTCAAATCAGTTCATGAACCGACTTGATTAATATAAAAGAGTCAAAACAATATAAAATCAAACTAGTGTTATAATAAAATGACAAATAGAATGAGCAATTAAGAGATAAACAATAAAAAATTAAATGATATAAAATGTAAAATAACATTTTTAATAAGTTATAGATAATGTCTTAAATTTTATTATATTTTGAATATATTTTATATTAATTATTTTTTAAATAAGCGGGCTCACGAGCTAATGAGTAGAGTCGAAGCAGGCTTGAGCTTGGTTTGTCAGCAAATCGAGCTCAATTGACNGTTGCCCTCGACTTCAACTTTAACTTTGATTAATTAATCGAGTTCAAGCTCTATTCTACGAGTTCAAATCAGCTCATCAACCGACTTGATTAATATAAAAAAGACAAAACAATATTAAATCAAACTAGTGTTATAATAAAATGACAAATAGAATGAGCAATTAAGAGATAAATAATAAAAAATTAAATGATATAAAATGTAAAATATCATTTTCTTAACATTTTTAATAAGTTATAGATAATGTTTTAAATTTTATTATATTTTGAATATATTTTATATTAATTATTTTTTAAATAAGCGGGCTCACGAGCTAACGAGTAGAGTCGAAGCAGGCTTGAGCTTGGTTTGTTAGCACATCGAGCTCAATTGATGAGCCATCTATCGAGTCGAGTCTGAGTAGACTCACGAGCCGGCTTGGCTCAGTTAAACTCCTAATGTAGACCATGTAATCAAAATTAAGCGGCAAATAAATATGGTCAAAAGCAATAGATTTAAAGTACAACATTCCTTTTTTTTCACAAAAAAAAAAACAGCGCAGGTTTTATAGAAAAAACATAGCACAATAAGAAGTTCTACAATTGAAGGCAAATTATAGAGAGTGAGGACTATAGCCAATAAATAAAAAAGATGATACACAAGAAAACACTCACAAGTTTCGATCAAAAATCAACTAAGGGAAGACAAAATCTAATCAAATCATAGATCAAAATCGTAAAGACTGATCTTCATCAAGGTTAGTTCGAAGAACTAGTTCAAAGATCAATGATTGGGTATAATCAGTACCTGAAACAAAAACAGATGACCCTTCAAAAGTTGCACACTAAAAACAATGTCGCAACCCGACCCGGGGCTTGGAGTTAACCAAGACGGGAACGGGCGGTCGAGGAAATCAATTCTCTGTATTTTAATTCTATCTCTAATAATTTAATATTCAAATAATACATGAAAGAGTCATGAAAAAAAATAATTATAATTAACAAGTAGAAATTTGTATATTTTCGTTTATTTCTCTAGTCTTCTATACATATCTGCTCATCTTCTATTTATCTTATTCAAATGTTTAAAACCTAAAAATAATATTAAAACAACATAATAAGTTATCTAAAGATAACTCAAGAGTAATCACAATTTTAAACTACAGTAATCAAAGGAAAAAAATTCAATATACAAGCGAGTCAGTAAGAAATCTTATAATATGTTAGTTTTTCATAATCTTATAAGCAATTTGATATATACTATATGTATCAATGATTTTTTCTAAATGAACATACACACTAATCTTTTATATGCATTCATCTTAATTTTACTTTTACTTTATATTTCTTACATACATTTAAGTCTCTGTGAGAATTATCATCAACAACCTAACACACCCTTAGCGTATATTGTCTTGTCTGCTCCCATCAGCACAGCGGTTAGCAATCTACACATCACAATTGTATAAGGTGGAAAGGTAGCCGATATTATCTCGTCGACACAGCGGTTAACAATGTAAACATCATAATTGTCAAGAGATGCAAGCTTCAGTCTACTTGCCTCAAGTCAATATTATCCTATCGGCACAGTAGTTAGTGATATAACCATCAGAATTTTCTAAGATGGTAGAAAAACTCTAAGCGCTTCGGTACACCGGCGTCCCTTGCCTGTACCATTAGGGGATGAAATCATTTTCTAAACATGCACATAAAAGTATTCATATATAAGTTTTTCCATTCTTTGTAACATATTGTAACATACACTATTCTGAGACATATTCATGTATATATAAACATGAATATTTACTATATTGTGTAGCTATTTATCATGCATATCTTTCATATCATTCATATATCTATCTCATATATATATTTCTTACTTATATCATGCATATTTTTCCTACATGTCTATCTTACATGTCCATCCTACACATAATGTCAATATAAATATCATTCATCTAATGCATGCACATTTTTTCCTACTATGTTTATCATGCATATCTTACCTATCTAACAATATGAAGAATCTGATTAAATTAAGGCATAGATGGAGTCAAACATATAATCTGAAACATTGAAGATTACTAAAATTTAGAAACATGATTACTCACCTCAGTTATCACGCTAAAGTCTTAATCTTCGATAGCTAGCTGGAGGTTATGTTGACTCGTATGTTGAGCATAATAACCTATAAAACATAATATTAAACTTTACGATTCAAGTGATTTCCATAAATTAAATTATTCTTCTTATTAGCATAGGAATATGTTACCTGATATTTATGAAGTCGTCCTACGACGATCTTCTACACGGTTTTCTTTAACTCGTCGCCTTAGGTAACCAATCTAAAATTTTAAATGAATTAGGAATTCATAATATATTAGTTCATTAGGTAACTTACCTCAAAATATCATTGATTTATCAAAACATACCTTAAACGGCTTTCTCGACGACCAAGCATTCTCCTAAATTGTCAAGTATCTTCTCTCTTCTTCTTAACATTTCAAATCCCCTTTCCCCTTCACTGATGTTGTGCTAAAACTCTTATGGAGCTCGCAAACCACATTCAATACATTTGACACAAAATTGGCATTTCAGACGACTGTTGTAAATGAAATTTGCAAGAATACTGAGGCAAAACTTAAAACTAAAAGATGAGGAAGAAAATAAAAGCTTCAAAGTTTGTGAAAAAAAGATTCACGCCTTAAGATTTCACCCAGTAGCCCTAAATCCCAAATTACGGCCTTCCCAAGTGTCGTTCGCCTCTATGCTAGTTCGCGGCCCTTGCACTATATCAAAGGTCGCGGGCTCGGCTTCTCCAGAGCAGCAATAGCAGTCGAGTGAAGGAGGAGAATCGAGATCACAATAGAGAGGAGGAAGGATTCAGGAGGAGAAATTGCAGCTCTGAACTCATTCGATCAAATGAAAGGAACTGAAAGAGGCGTAAGTCGTTGGGCTATAGTGCTAAGGATCAGGGAAATAATTAAGGTTAATTAAATTGATTAAACTTATAAATTCAACATTTTATATCACTCAAATCATTTATAATTTACATATGATGCTTTATATCAATTTCCTTGATTTAATGCATAGAATTTTATAAAATTAACTCGATTGAAATTTGAGGGGTGTAAATACACGTTAAGTCGACAAAAACTTCATCAAATTTCTCAAAAATTATTTATTGCACACAGTCAATCTTCAATTGTGTCCTTTCCTTCGCTTCTATGGGATCTTTTACAATAGAGAGCGGGATTTTCAAGAAGGCTTTGTGATACAACTGTGTAGCAGTAGGAGAAAAGACCAGAGAATTGGATGTGAATTCATGAGATAGGAAGCTTTGACATTTTTGAAGATAGTGTGGCTGATTGTAGAAAATACTCCAGAGTTATCTCATCCGTTTAGTTTGTTCATGAAAAAATTTTTAAAAAAAAAAGTTACGAGTGTGTGACCTTTTTGAAATGATAAAATTTTATAACAAATTATTAAAAAATGTGCATGAGTAAGCGGTCACAAAGTCCATCAACATGAAAACAGAAAAAAATATATATTAGACCAAAATAATTTAAAACCCGAGCGATTTATATCCATCCACGAAGAGAAAAGCAACACCACATTCAAATACTAACCAAATCAGGAATGCCAAATTCAACAAGATCTTTATTGTGTCTAGCTTAAAAAAAAGTAAATCCGTGTGAGAAAAAAAAACTTTTTTCTTTGATTAGTGCCTCTTCAAGAAATACGTTCAAAACTATTGTCCACTAATCCAATTAGACTTCATATTGAATCTTGAGACTGAACCAAGTTGGAGTAATCAACAACCTCCACTAGGGTTGTAAAAGAGCCAAGCTTGAGTGAGCTCAGGCTTGGCTTGTGTTCGGCTCGTTCGAAATAGCTCGTGTTTGAAATCGACTCGTGTTCAAAATTGGCTCGTGAACAGTGTGTTCGTGTTCGACTCGATTTAAATATTTGGGTCGTGCGGCTCGTGTTCGACTCGAAATTGGCTCGTAAAAATTAAATTGAAAAAAATAGATGTAAAGTGTGGGATTAGAATTTGGACCAAATGTATACTAAAAAATGTATTAACTNTTCCTTGATTTAATGCATAGAACTTTATAAAATTAACTTGATTGAAATTTGAGGGGTGTGAATACACATTAAATCGACAAAAACTTAATCAAATTTCTCAAAAATATTTATTGCACACAGTCAATCTTCAATTGTACCCTTTCCTTCGCTTCTATGGGATCTTTTACGATAGAGAGCGGAATTTTCAAGAAGGCTTTGTGATACAACTGTGCAGCAGTACGAGAAAAGCCTGAGAATTGGATGTGAATTCATGAGATAGGAAGCTTTGACATTTTTGAAGATAGTGTGGCTGATTGTAGAAAATACTCCAGAGTTATCTCATCCATTTAGTTTGTTCATGAAAAATTTTAAAAAAATGGTTACGAGTGTGTGACCTTTTTGAAATGATAAAATTTTATAACAAATTATTAAAAAATGTGCATGAGTAAGCGGTCACAAAGTCCATCAACATGAAAACACAAAAAAATATATATTAGACCAAAATAATTTAAAACCCGAGCGATTTATATCCATCTACGAAGAGAAAAGCAACACCACATTTAGATACTAACCAAATAAGGAATGCCAAATTCAACAAGATCTTTATTGTGTCTAGCTTAAGAAAAAGTAAATCCGTGTGAGANGAATGCCAAATTCAACAAGATCTTTATTGTGTCTAGCTTAAGAAAAAGTAAATCCGTGTGAGAAAAAAAAAACTTTTTTCTTTGATTAGTGCCTCTTCAAGAAATACGTTCAAAACTATTGTCCACTAATCCAATTAGACTTCATATTGAATCTTGAGACTGAACCAAGTTGGAGTAATCAACAACCTCCACTAGGGTTGTAAAAGAGCCGAGCTTGAGTGAGCTCAGGCTTGGCTTGTGTTCGGCTCGTGCGAAATAGCTCGTGTTTGAAATCGACTCGTGTTCGAAATTGGCTCGTGAACACTGTGTTCGTGTTCGACTCGATTTAAATATTTGGGTCATGCGGCTCGTGTTCGGCTCGAAATTGGCTAGTAAAAATTAAATTGAAAAAAATAGATGTAAAGTGCGGGATTAGAACTAGGACCAAATGTATACCAAAAAAGGTATTAACCACATTATNTGGGTCATGCGGCTCGTGTTCGGCTCGAAATTGGCTAGTAAAAATTAAATTGAAAAAAATAGATGTAAAGTGTGGGATTAGAACTTGGACCAAATGTATACCAAAAAAGGTATTAACCACATTACCACACGAGATGTTATGATTTAAATTTAGATATAAATAAATATAAAATATTATTATATAAATAATTATATAATTTTTTTTTATTTCGAGCTAAATTGAGCCGAACACAAGTGAACAAAGAGTTGTTCGTGTTCGGCTCGTTTACTTAACAAACGAGCCGAACACGAGTTGTTCGCGAACAAAGAGCTTTTTTGACAGCCCTAACCTCCAAAATTAAAAAAAATTAGGGGCATTTACATACATACCACCTAATTCTTATGTATTTACCTGTCTTACACCTATACTATAATTTTTACATTTATACCGCCCAAATATTTCTATCACATCAAGCATACCACCATTTTAACTTTTAAAAGTGAAAGACACTTTGAATACATAGGAAAGATCACATGTATGTAAATATTAAAGTTTAGGTGTTAGATATGCACATACATAAGAATTGAGTGGTATGTACGTAAATCTTCCAAAAATTTATTATAAGGAGTATTGGGGAACACAATTTTAACATCACAAGGGCAAGAAAAAGTTGGGGTAGCACTTGAAACCACAATAACCAGACCTGCGCTGCCAAGAAATTAGACAAGTGCTCCCAGGCATGGCTATTAAAGATTCATGATGCCCGACACAAATATCTTATGAAAGTTAGGTACCACCTGAAACCTTAATATGCTGACATGTTCTCACGGGCATGGCTGTTGAAGTTTCATGATGCTGGACATAAATATCTAATGAAACCTGAGATGAACAGCTAGGATGGGACCGCCAACAAAATTATAACAAAAATTGAAGAAACAAACTAAAGAGAACAAATTGGAGCATTTCAAGTTTAAGAACATCCCGTAGGGAACTGGGTGGACGGATCACCCAGCAAGTTAAAAGGCCCTAATTGACCATAAGAAATAACCACAGCAACATCATGTGAGCCCGAATTACAATCAAACAGGCAATCCCCAATAGGAAGGCCCATAGAAGAGGGTATTCTCAATTCAAGATAAGCTTCAAATAATCATGACTAAAGATTTCAAACATCAACAAATAAGAATGCAAACTCTAAAATTTTACTGTTCCAAGAACCATCTGAAGAAGTATCAATCCATATATGCCTCAACAAATCACTTGAAATGTCGATATCAACAAAAACCAAAGCAACAAACGATTAGGAGAATCTGGTAGTAGCAGCATGCATTTGAAATGATATTTCAAAAGTTGATCCCGAAAGAGTATAATTTGGATTTGCTGATGTCGTGGATATAAAGGTGAGGGAATACAACCCAAACTAGGGTAATAATAGAGTCCATTGAAGTATCAAACACATTTCAGTGCACTCAAGATGCATCAGTAAAACATTAACATAATCTGACCATCAAGAGAATCTCTTCGAGTTTAATAAGTAAGTGACCGCAATCCATAAATACAACAGTGAAATCACAGCCAAACAAAAAAAAAACCGTGAATATGTGAATTATCTACAAACTCAAAAAACAAAATGCACCAAATTGTAGAAAAAAATAGTCAGCATATAGAAAATTTTTGCCTTTGAAAAAATAAAAGCAGGATTTTCCTGAAATGTCATGTGTTATTTTAAGAGACTAAAGGGAAGGAAGACAGATCCATTTATGAACCCCCACCCCTCTAGCAACATCAGCAAACAAGAATGGAGGTGATAACATGGGAGGCGGAGAATAGTTATACAAAAATATTTCTAGGAGAACAAGAAAAAGGATTATTGCCATCAGACAATCAAAAGATACATCCTGGAGATGAGTCCCTAAGAGTGAAAAATGAGACAGATCCACGACTCCAAATCCCAAAAGGGGTTAGAATTCCCCCAAGGGGCTTGATGGAAGAAAAACTCCACAATGGAAGGTGCAAGTGGAACTTGAACGAGTCGCCGACAACAAATGACTGAGGTAGAGACCGTGGATGCACATGTAAGAGCTGCAGCACCAAAAGGATGCAGAAATCCTCAAGCGGCAAAATGAAAAGAGCAATCCTAACTAAAAAGCAATTGTGGAATGACACAAACTGCAGCAACAATTCCATATGCAACGAACGAGCCAGAAGAACAACAGAAAGAAGACACTCAAGCAAGTACAAAATGCTGGAAAAAGCATCAGAAAGCACACGAGCACAACACACATGACTGAGGATGAAAAGCAAAATGAGCTATGCTACTAGGCAAAAAAGCTACTTTGGGTTGTCATGGCACATCTAGAAGTACATGACAATCCTGCCAATGCAAAGATTTGGGAAGAATTCAAACATGCAGAAATTGATTTGGTGGCGAGGAAGCATGAACACCTCAAAATCACAAGAAAGAAGACTAACCGTGGATCCAAATCCACCTTTATATCCATTTGCTCTTGAATCTTGGTAGCCAAATCAAATAATTTATGTTAAAGTTAATATCCTTCAACAAGATACGGTAAATCTAAGTTTCACTGAAGAACAAACCAAAATTTATGACAGAGATGCACATGAATAACCATGGTTTTCTGATACTGAGAAAAAAAAGAGTATTAAAATTGCAAATAAAAGCTATGACAAGCAAAAGGACATTTTACAAAAATATTCCAACAATCAGGCATTGGTTTCCCTGCATGATGTCAAGGCCAGAAGATTATAAACCTATGGTAAAAAATTTGCATAATGCCACAATAAGCATTAAAAGATGTATAGAATAACATCCTAATGAGGAGAAATAAATAAATCGTGTACATCTTTAGAACATAAATCTGCACTAAAGAAGAAAAGAAATCCGTGCTACTGACCCCTTGATAAAATCCAACAGCAACTCCGAAATATGCCAACGCAATTTGATATGCCCTCTCATATATGTGTGCCAATGGAAGATAGGAAATATATCTGCACAGATGCAACACCTACACTAAGGAAGCTTCCAACTGTGATCAAAACTATTATAGAACAAAAGAAACTCACACGTCAGTGGGATAAAATTTCACACCAAGGCTAGATCCAGCAGCATTTGCAATCAAATTTTCATGAGAGAGCATTACACCCTACGATAGCATACCATGGCTTAGGAAAGATATTTAAAATATAATACATAAAAAAAACAAACCTGCCATTCTGTAGCTGGAAAAAATAATAAAAAATGAGGCATGTCATAATGCTCTTGACAACACTAATGAGAACATATAATACAAATAACAACATTTAAGTATTTTTACTGAAATAACATTTACTAGAATAATGTAATGGAATTCAAAACAACATACCTTCGGCACGCCAGTTGTCCCACTTGTGTAGCAGATAGTTGCTAAATCTTCAGGTTTTGGAGGACAAAATGGTTTCAGGTTACTATGACCCTACATGGAGATGGTACATCATTGGAGACATGATGACAACTAAAAAACAAAGATTTTCACATCAAATAGGCAATAGAGAAAGTATTCATCAAAATTTTAAGCTGAAGTTTTATAAGCATACTTCTCAAAAGTAAATAAGAAACAAAAGAGACGTGCATTGATTCAAATCTCACAATTGAACAAATATTTTAGAGCTGGGCAAAGATTTTGTCCTAAAGCTACAACAAGAAAAATTTACGATAAGAAAAAAACTAAAAAAATAATTGTTTTGCCAAGAGAAACCTACATTTAAACTAAAGCCTTAACATCTTGAGAAGGTAAACCATTCAAACACTCCTGAAGAAAAAGTATATGAAACAACCTATATGAGAACTAGTAGGAAAAACTGTAGAAATACAAAAAAACAAACTTTCACTAATATTCAAATAGGATTACAACATGACACAAATGAGAAATAACAACACAAAATGACACAAGGAAACACGTCTCAAGTGTATTCCAAAAGTGATGGAGGCTGGCGAGGTAGGTCGGGATGGCTAGCGGGGTGTGGCAGCGAGGAGGAAAGTGTATAATTGCAGAGACAGCAAATTAAGGAACAGCCTGTTGGACAACAAGGGGTCAGTAGCACGGATTTCTTCTGGGGTGCTCGACACGGCCTGTGGCTTAGAATTTGCAGAGACAGCAAATTAAGAAACGATCTGTTGGGAGTGCTCGAAAGGAGGGAGGATGGCTGGACAACACGTTAAAGCTGCAAGTATGGGTGCAATTGAGTGTTGGAAATGAAGGAGGGGAGAGGCTGGCAGCTAAGGAGAGGGGAGGAGACGGATTGGGGAAGATGAAAGGGAGTGATACAACACCACCTCGGAGTACGATATAGTCGGAGCATCACCCTCCTCGAATACAGCCCTAGAACAGAGAAAAGAACTCAATACAAGAGATCTGAAAACAAACACAGCAAGAACAATAACGACACGACCCGTGGCTTAGAATTAACCAAGGCGGATAAAGACGATCGGATTGTGTGAATTAAATTTTCTATATTCGTTTACAATTTAACAAATGAAAGAGTCACTACAAATAAAATTAAAGTTGTACAATTAAAATTATCTCGTTAATGGTTGTCCACATATTCTATAAATGTTTTCTCATCTATTGCTCATCTTTTAATATTTAATTAAATATTGAAAATTCAGTTAAACATCTGTGAGCAAAACGAGCAAGTGAATAACTCATATTTCTAAACTACAGCATTATAAAAAAAATGAAAGAATAATATGTATGTCAGTTAATCTTCTTTAAAAATTAACATAAATTTTTGGCATGCTATATCATTATCATATTAATATCAGTTCATGTTTATACAATCGTCATAGGAGACGTCGTCAAAAAATTTGTGTCAATTAAGACACATCAATATCAATATTATTTTTCTATTTACGTGCACGGGTACATTAGAATTCCCTATCACTATCATCAAAGAATATTTCATAGTCAGTCATGCACATGCAAGTAAATTATAGATCATTTCATTTTAATTCTAAATAACATGCATGTACAAATCTTTCACATTCCTTTCGAAATGATAAAATTGAATAATAAACCAGAATAATCATATTCTAGTTGCAATAACAAGATATATTGGCTAATGATATTTTCATGGGAGTGATTTAGAAGAAAAGCAGCATTAATACCATAATTTAGAAGTAAAATCACTCACCTCGNTAATCATATTCTAGTTGCAATAACAAGATATATTGGCTAATGATATTTTCATGGGAGTGATTTAGAAGAAACACAGCATTAATACCATAATTTAGAAGTAAAATCACTCACCNTAATCATATTCTAGTTGCAATAACAAGATATATTGGCTAATGATATTTTCATGGGAGTGATTTAGAAGAAACGCAGCAATAATACCATAATTTAGAAGTAAAATCACTCACTTCAAAGTTGTATGACTTGTTTTAAACATGTTTAACTTTGCCTCCAACAATTAGCTACCTATAATATCATAAAAATATTATCTTAGGCATAATATTGATTATGTTTAATTAATCTCTTAACTAGCTTCATTTTAAGTATTAATGTTACTTTAATTTGACTATCAAAATTTCAACTAAATCAACATTTATGCTTTATTCAATATTCAATAAATGCCCGCTCAAATTTAAATGAGTAATTGTAAATTTTATTTTCATATTTCAAATAAATCTTTCATATTTATTATTATAATATATATATATATATATATATTTGAAAAGCTCAAGGGCTGATTTTATTGAAATAGAAAAAATACATAAAGGTTGTATGAGAAAGCCCGGTAAAGGCACCTTGCATATACTATACCAAGTATATTACTACCCCCAACAAAAGATACATATAGACTCAAAAAATTTAAAACGTGCAGAAAACAAGTAGTTAGGGAAGAGACAGTTTAGTCCTGCCTCTTCCAATACTTTTAGGAGCAGAGTCAGATAACAAACTTTGAAGTGTCGTGTCATTGTCAGGAGTAACCAAAGTACCGTCCATTAAGTTTCCAAGTTGGAGTGTGCCCCCAATCTTCTTCTTCCTTCGGGAAGTGTAAACATATCATTCTTCATCTGAAGACTGACTCATGTGATCCTCGGTCTGATTAGATATTAGAACCTCAGTAGAAGGAAAGGCAGTCGTTGCCACAGCGATAGGTTCCAGTGTCTGTGAAGTGTGAATTGTCACATCTGCATCTGATGCTTTCTGAATAGAAGCTGCGGGGATATCCTGGCTTTTGGTGCAAACATTATCTTTCTAGTATGGTAAGAAAAAGGGTTCCCAGGGGCAGACATCATTTCCTGTCTTGTGGTGATTCCTTCCTCAGGTTAGTGTCATCAGTTTTGTTGGGAGCGCATTCAGGCGTGGGATGTGCACTAACATCATGTTTCTGTTTTTGACTATTGGTTCTCAACTATGGATACAATCTAAAATATTTCTCTTGCAGGTATCCAAACATCTTGCAGTGCTTGCAGTAATAATGTTTTTGTTCTATAATAATTTTTTGTCAATAACCATTATGACCAAATCCAAGTCAGACTCCTACATCTGGTGGTATAATATTTATTTCAATCAAAATCTTTGCAATAGAGGACCTAAAGAAATGAACTGTAGGTGTGTCTACCTGCAAAAATTTTTCGAGGATAGTCCCAATTGCATATAAGGTAAGTAGATCAAAGAATTGAAGCTTGAGTTCAGGTAATGAGAACAAGATAGACGCAATTGGGGTTCTTCACTGGGATCAAAATCAGGGGTCCATCTGAGCAATTTCATATGATTTCCCTCGATTGTGATGAATTTCTTTGAAAAAATCCTTGTGTAATCTTCTTTTATGCTCAATTGTATCATAACATGTCTTCCGCCGAAAAGAACCACCTATCAAGCTCCAACTAGTTTGAAATCTTCAAAAACTTTTCTGATGATCTTCATCTTAGAGCAATCTAATTGAAACTTTCAAACTAATAAAAATTAGTATTTTCCTGCATGAGTTAAAATTTCAGCGTCAGAGAATAATAGTGTTGGCTTGTCTGTCTTTTTCTCTATTTTTAATGAGATTGCAATCTTAATGTCCTGCAATAGAATCATGGTACATCTGCGGGAACATCAGACTATCTGCAAGATGGAAAGGGGAGTTGAGTTTGTGAACCACTGTAGCATCGGAGGGTTTGGTGGGATTATTACCGGCGAGGGCAGCAGCGTAGGATAGCCTTGAGGCCATGAACGTGCTTCACACAAGTACAGCGGACGCAGGAGAAGCTCTACCAAGTCGGACAAAGGGGAGTCAAAGAGGTCGAAGCGAAACCGCAGTCGCAGCTCGATAAGGTCAACACAGTGACGAGCCGCAGAGGAGTCATCGCTGCTCGACAAGGTCGACGCAAAAAGATGAGCCACAGAACTTGCAGCTCGACAAAATCCACGCAGAAGCTAGCGCGAGGGAGAGACGACGAAGCCGCAGAATCCATTCGTTGTTGGACAGGAGTCAACAATTGCGGAAAACGAACGCAGAATTTGTCGTCAAGTACGAGAACTTCCGAAAAATCGAAGGTTCAAACCAGGGAAATGCCATCAGATGAAACCCTAGCGAAACAGCCTGCCACCAACACCATGGACATTGTATAATTATATATATATATCAATTAATATATAATTTTAAAATACAAACTTAATATTCTTACTTTAGCAAAGCTTCGGCCTGGTTCAACACCCGCACACGATCCCTTTCATTTTTTTCTTCGACGTTTAGCAAGGGCACGATGTTCCCTATGGATCGCTCGAATCAAATGCTTCGACTCTTCCTCCAGCAAAAGCTTCTACAATAGTCGATGCCTCTAAATCAACATTTATGATTTTATTTAATATTCGATAAATGTCCGCTCAAATTTAAATGAGTAATTGTAAATTTTATTTTCAAATTTCAAATAAATCTTTCATATTTATTCATTATATATATATATAAATATACACACACACGTGCGCGCACACACACACGCGCGCACACATCAATTAATATATTATATTAAAATACAAACTTAATATTCTTGCTTTACCAAAGCTTCGGCCTGGTTTAGCACCAGCACACGATCCCTTTCATTTTTTCTTCGGCGTTTGGCAAGGGCACGAGGTTCCCTATGCCTCGCTCTGTTCAAATGCTTAGACTCTTCCTCCAGCAAAAGCTTCTACAGCAGTCGAAGCCTCATTTCCGCCGCTCATCTCTGGCTTCAGCTCACACACAACACTCTTCTTTCTCAGCATTTGCACGTCCCGCAAGCCTCCTCTCCCACATCTTCCTTTGATCGGCCAAGACACTCATTGTCGAGCCGCTCGATCTTTAAGTACGTTCTCACCTCTACCGTCCCCCTCTCTAATGTGTGGATTTATACACGAAAAATAACTCTTTTCGGCTACCCTTCTCTCTCTGGAGTTCCGAATCCTCGTTTCCTCTACTTCGCTTTTTCATTTTCCTTTTCGTCTCTATTTGACGTTTTGGTTCTTCTCTCGCTAAATGAAATGAAACATTACAAGAATTGCCTACCATATACAGAGGAAAGCAATTTATACTCCCAAGAAACTTCTATACAGAATGAAGGGATGAAGAAGACAAGAAGAATCCGGAAAATGCTTTCTGGGTGTGGTAGTCTCGCGATGCTCCTTCTCGGATCGTGATAGTTCACAATCCTGTCCCTGCTTCGCGCCTATTCCCATCTTCGCAAGACTTCTCCTACGGGTTGGCCCTCTGCGACTAAACACCCGCATCGGGTGTTCGTTTAGTGACCGTAACCCGAGCATTGTTTTGGTGCCCGCATTAGGGCGTTGTTAGCACCCCACGAGAGGGGTGCAATTAGTGCCCGTGTCACACCCCCTATTCTAATTTGACCACATAAAAAGTCGAATCCCTTTTTTTTTTGATTTTTTTTGGGTAATCTAGTAATCTTTATAAAAAAAAATCAAACTATCGAGCAAATACATTAATAAAATATTAAATACGTCAAACAAATTCCGACTCATACGATTTCTTAAGCTACACTGAAACAATTTGGTGACAATAAAAGCAACAAAAAGTGACCAAAACATACTGATATAAGCGTGCTTGAGCCCAATGCATTACTAGCGAGCATGCAATTTTGGCAAGAGAACAAAAAATTTAAAGAACTGGTGTTTTCCTTCAACGAAAACCAAAATAATAAAACTCAATTCACATGAATCGATAGCTTTTGCAAGAAATCAAAAAAATGAAAGTTAAAGAACACAAAAACCATGATGAAATTGAAATTTCATGTAAAATAGAAAAAATTAAATTAAATATAAAAAATTAAATCCTGCTTTCAACGAATAATAAATATAATTAGATGGAGAGAGAGAGAGAAGTAAAAAGAACTGGAAATTAAAACTCACAACCGTACAAGGAGATACCCTCCCTTAGAATTTTATTCCCATAAGCAAAAATTGAATCCCATAAGATGTTTATACATTATCACAAAAAGGCATTGAAAATATATAATGATATACCCATCCCTCTCTTTCACAACCATACATAGACTACTCCTTCACTCAAATTTCTCCCTAATCAGCCAGAACACATGCATCCTACTCGCATGAAGAAGCCCCAAATCTTGATAGTCCACAAGGTTTGTCACTGCNTTCCTTGATTTAATGCATAGAACTTTATAAAATTAACTTGATTGAAATTTGAGGGGTGTGAATACACATTAAGTCGACAAAAACTTAATCAAATTTCTCAAAAATATTTATTGCACACAGTCAATCTTCAATTGTGCCCTTTCCTTCGCTTCTATGGGATCTTTTACGATAGAGAGCGGAATTTTCAAGAAGGCTTTGCGATACGACTGTGCAGCAGTAGGAGAAAAGACCTGAGAATTGGATGTGAATTCATGAGATAGGAAGCTTTGACATTTTTGAAGATAGTGTGGCTGATTGTAGAAAATACTCCAGAGTTATCTCATCCATTTAGTTTGTTCATGAATAATTTAAAAAAAAAAAGTTACGAGTGTGTGACCTTTTTGAAATGATAAAATTTTATAACAAATTATTAAAAAATGTGCATGAGTAAGCGGTCACAAAGTCCATCAATATGAAAACACAAAAAAATATATATTAGACCAAAATAATTTAAAACCCGAGCGATTTATATCCATCTACGAAGAGAAAAGCAACACCACATTCAGATACTAACCAAATAAGGAATGCCAAATTCAACAAGATCTTTATTGTGTCTAGCTTAAGAAAAAGTAAATCCGTGTGAGAAAAAAAAAAACTTTTTTCTTTGATTAGTGCCTCTTCAAGAAATACGTTCAAAACTATTGTCCACTAATCCAATTAGACTTCATATTGAATCTTGAGACTGAACCAAGTTGGAGTAATCAACAACCTCCACTAGGGTTGTAAAAGAGCCGAGCTTGAGTGAGCTCAGGCTTGGCTTGTGTTCGGCTCGTGCGAAATAGCTCGTGTTTGAAATCGACTCGTGTTCGAAATTGGCTCGTGAACTGTGTGTTCGTGTTCGACTCGATTTAAATATTTGGGTCATGCGGCTCGTGTTCGGCTCGAAATTGGCTAGTAAAAATTAAATTGAAAAAAATAGATGTAAAGTGCGGGATTAGAACTTGGACCAAATGTATACCAAAAAAGGTATTAACCACATTACCACACGAGATGTTATGATTTAAATTTAGATATAAATAAATATAAAATATTATTATATAAATAATTATATAATTTTTTTTTATTTCGAGCTAAATTGAGCCGAACACAAGTGAACAAAGAGTTGTTCGTGTTCGGCTCGTTTACTTAACAAACGAGCCGAACACGAGTTGTTCGCGAACAA
>JXCR01122761.1:12124-23285 GCA_002079205.1 Phalaenopsis hybrid cultivar | reverse complement strand
AGGAAGAAAGTCTGATCCGGTAGAGAAGATCCTACAAATCATTGAATAGGATATGTTATATAAAAATATCAATAGATTAGTTTCACCAATTAAACTTAGTAAATAACAACTATTTATTAAAATATAAACAATAAATAAATGGGGCATGCACTTTGAGTAATAATAAGAAAAAATTTATTATTTGCATAACAAAATCTACAAAAGTATTATCACAAGCTTACAATCATGAATATGAGTGACTTAAAAACATGCACTTTTATGCAAATATTTATAAGTTACCACATCAAGTGTGTTTATACAAATAAAATTAGCAAACTTTTAACACTAGTTGATAATATATAAGTGCAGTGGGTGTGGGTGTGTGTGTAAGTATAATTATAAAGTCGGTTTTTTNCATCAAATTTCGGACATCATCAATCAAATAGAGCAAAGAGAGAGTGAATCCATCAACTGGATGTAGTATAAAGAACCAAAATCATCAATAGTGTATTGCATAGAGAATCTGAAAAAACTCAAAATCCAACATCAACTGAAAACCATTGAATGATAAGAGCACAAAGAGCCCAAAAAAACATTACACAGATATTTACAAAATCAAAATGCTCGCATATATAAGAAAGAATATCGGAACAAAGGGAGGAGAGAGGAGGACCACCGCACAGAAAGCGGAGACCCAATGATCCAAACCAAGCCGAAGAACAGAGGGAAGAGGGAGAGGAAAAATGGCAAGCTCAACGCAACAACCACTGGAACCAACGGAACCAAACAGAACCAAGCCCTACCCATCAAAGCCATGGATCCAAGGGGATCGAGAGAAAAAAGTTAGGGCAACAATCACGAGAGAGAGGAGGGCTCGAGTGAGTGGTGTGCAGAACAATAAAGCAATGTAGCCCCGTAAACGAATCGCGAAGAAATGTGTATCGCAGCCCCACGACCCATGTTTCATATAAATTATTCAAATAAGTGGTCTCACCACAGTCACCAAACACACACCTCAACATTTTCACACCGCACCGTGGGAAGTAAGCCGCCCCAAATGGGGCCTTAGCTGGAAGATCGTTAAGCACTCAAAAATTGATTTGAATTTTAGCTCGAATCGAAATAAATGAGTCGAGCTATGATCCAAAACATTGGATCAAATTTTTTTCAAGCTGATTTATAGCCATACACATATCGACACAAATTGGTTCGAGATCGACTCGAATTATTTTTTAATTTATAAAAGTTGTATATAATGCAAAATAAAATTAAATATAACAAGCTACGAGTCGATTTCAAGCTGAAATAGATCCAAATAACTTAAATTGAGCCAACTTGTTTGACTACAATCTGATTTGAGCTAAAATAAATCCAAAAAACTCAAATTTGCANAATTTATAAAAGTTGTATATAATGCAAAATAAAATTAAATATAACAAGCTACGAGTCGATTTCAAGCTGAAACAGATCCAAATAACTTAAATTGAGCCAACTTGTTTGACTACAATCTGATTTGAGCTAAAATAGATCCAAGAAACTCAAATTTGCGCCAGGTCGTTTCAATTTTGAGACGGAACACACTCGATTCAGTGTCAAGTCGGGTTGGCTTGAAATCGAGTATAATGAGTAATGAGCCAATTTCGAGTCAAACCCAATCCATTCGAGCTGATTTCGAGTGTCATCTCGAAATTAGCTTGTTAACCAGCCCTATCCTTCCTTGAACAATCAAGTTTATTGTAAGCCCGCCCCTTATCTCCTTCTACCAAAGATGAAATTATTATTTTGCTTTGAGCAACTTATGTGTGTGTGCGCGTGTTAAAATAAATTGTTTGTTTATTTAAATAACACTTTTATGATAAATTAGGTTGTTTTTACTTTTTTTCAAAAATTATAATGACAGTGAATTAAAATATAATAATAATAACACTGTAGATCAATTAGGATACACCTAACTTAATAAATAGTTAGTTTTAATATATTTATGTGCATAATTGTTAACTTCTGGTAATCCAATCAATATAGGACTTTCTCATTGTTGTTAGTTGAACCATTATAATATTTAAAGTTTCATTATTATTCTTCAAGTAACTATTATTTATTAAGGGATAAACATACTCTTTGTTGTTATAAATATTATTAATGCAGGTATTAGACTCGTAGTTACTTTGTAAGATTGTCAGTCTTATCCTATTTTACTTCATTTATATTTCTTTCCACACTCATTATAAGATTCATTTATTGCTCATAATTACTTTTAAATATTATTATTATAAATTGCAATTAGGATTTTCATATGTTATAATCATGCTTAGAATAGTAAATATGTTTGTCATATTTTTTACAAAATTTTTTACTGAAAAAATTACAATTGTATGATTGTGCGCTATAATTTGCATGTAAGTGAAATTGTTACACTCAGAGTCTGAAACACGGTGCACCCCGGAAACGCGGGATATGATGAAAAAATGTTAACATGTTTTGTATTCTAAAAAAATGATATAAAAACGATATTTAAAATAAGAAAAGACAATTTATTTCATTTGATAAATAAGAGTCGTGCAACTGATAGAGGAGAAAGAAACAAAGAAATAATTCAAAGAAAAGGAAATAACAACAAGTAAACAACTACCGAGACCCAAAAAAGAAAAAACAATACCTAAAACCAAAATGAAAATACACAACAGAAATCTAAAGGAAGAAAGTCTGATCCGGTAGAGAAGATCCTACAAATCATTGAATAGGATATGTTATATAAAAATATCAATNGCATGTAAGTGAAATTGTTACACTCAGAGTCTGAAACACGGTGCACCCCGGAAACGCGGGATATGATGAAAAGATGTTAACATGTTTTGTATTCTAAAAAAATGATATAAAAACGATATTTAAAATAAGAAAAAACAATTTATTTCATTTGATAAATAAGAGTCGTGCAACTGATAGAGGAGAAAGAAACAAAGAAATAATTCAAAGAAAAGGAAATAACAACAAGTAAACAACTACCGAGACCCAAAAAAGAAAAAACAATACCTAAAACCAAAATGAAAGAACACAACAGAAATCTAAAGGAAGAAAGTCTGATCCGATAGAGAAGATCCTACAAATCATTGAATAGGATATGTTATATAAAAATATCAACAGATTAGTTTCACCAATTAAACTTAGTAAATAACAACTATTTATTAAAATATAAACAATAAATAAATGGGGCATGCACTTTGAGTAATAATAAGAAAAAATTTATTATTTGCATAACAAAATCTACAAAAGTATTATCACAAGCTTACAATCATGAATATGAGTGACTTAAAAACATGCACTTTTATGCAAATATTTATAAGTTACCACATCAGGTGTGTTTATACAAATAAAATTAGCAAACTTTTAACACTAGTTGATAATATAGAAGTGCAGTGGGTGTGGGTGTGTAAGTATAATTATAAAGTCGGTTTTTCACGACACCCTAAAATAAGGTAAGGTAAGCACTAATTCCATGAGATCCATTGATTCCTCTTATGACTCTTTGGTCCAGCTAGTCATATCAAAAAAGTTTAATACCAACATAATAATATTATATTATCAATCATATTTCATGCGTCAAAATCAAAGCACATAAATTTAACTACATGTTCACCAATATTTATAAAAAATTATGAATTTCCAACAATATGATTGAACAAGACTATAAAAAAAATAATAAATGCTTAAAATACAAGTCACGAGTTATCAAACAAGAGTCTATACAGCAATATAACAAGACTAAGTACTTATGCAACTCATTAAACAAGTAGCAAGGATAACACCCGTAACTATCAATGGTGTGTTTATCTCAAAATAAAGACCAGTCACTTATTTCAAAATAAACATTAACCACCAAATTTATTAAAGGTTTACCCGGCACTGACTAGTAAATCCAACGTCATATAAAATTTAGAATGTAAATAATTATGTTACTAAAGGAATCAAACGTAATCATTTATTAAAATAGGTGTAACATAATTGAATTATTATTATTATTATTATTATTATTATTATTATTATTATATTGTTATGCTAATAATGATAATAGTAGGTAGATAATTAATTTTGACATGAAGTTCACTAACTACTGGAAATTTTAATTAAAATAATTCTTCACTAAATTAATCATATTTAATAATTTAATAGCACTATATAAAGTGTGATTATATTAAATAATATACATATATATTTATATAACTAATAATAAAAGAACATGTATATTGAACATAATAATTGAAATTTTAATAATAAAAACAATAATTAAAAAAATTTGAATCGGTGGGATTGAATAACCGTCTCAACAATTTCACATGAGGCTCATTCGTTTTGGAATGGCGGAAAAAACGAGATAGCAAGAGAGATAGAGAGAGGGCTGAGGGATTGAGAGTGGAAGATTGAGAAAGAAGAGCTTTGAGCGTGCCCTATCAGATCGATGAAGGAGAACAAAAGAGAGGAAGAGGAAAGAGGAAAGAGGAAAGAGGAAAAGGGGAAAAATTTGTCATTTATGTGCGTGAAATGTTTCGACTCTTGCTTAGTTGAAGGAGGAAACCCTAACCGAGGAAAAAGGAAGAACCGCGACTTCGAGGAGGAGCCTTTCATGTGATGTCACTAACGTGTTGAAACCTAGCCGAAAAAAGGAGGCAAGAAATTAGCTCGTCATGCGGTGTTGAAGTCGAGCCACGCTCAAAGGTAGGAGGAGGCTTGTGTGCATGAGTGTAGGGATCAAACTGGGTTGTAAGAATATACTAAAAGTGGAATATCTAGTGAAAATGACTAACAATCCGAGTAAATTTTGGTAAAGTGCAACGAGTGTTAATTGAATAATAAAAAAATGATAATTCAAGAGAAAGACTGACATTCAGAATTCAGGTGAGTGATTAGTTGTTTTATATGCATTAAATTGATATTTTATTAAATAAATACTAGCATTATTGCTTTAGATACCTGTATTTTTATATTTATGTGCATATTATAAGTTAAAAAATTATTGAAATTAAAAGAAAAAATAAAAAATGATTATTCAATGACTTTAAAGGGAGAAATCTAAAGAAAATGAAATGTAAATGCTTATGTCATACAGGATTACCCTAAAATGGTACTGGCAGGTGATGCGATGTATCGGTGCACGAAAAAAGAAATAAAAGTGATAAAGATGAATCTTCATGCACAAAATTTGAGGGTATCTACGGGTATAATTTTGAAAATACCTTCGAGTATAACACGAATTCTGATTTGATTTCTTAAAGAGGTTAAAAATGATAAATACTTAATTTAAAAATAAATTGTTAAATTAAAAAAATAAAAGATTACAGTTTGATTTATCATTTATGGTATTTTCTCGAGACATACATAAAGTTTGCATAATAATTTAACGCATAAAAAAAATTATAATTGTTCATTAAGTGATATGACTTAGTCTTCAAAGTTAATGGTCGTTTTCAGGATAACATTAGATGGATGTGACAAACATGCGAGAAATTGCTTACAGGAGGAATATTGCTGGTAGATAGAATATTTTGTATTAAAATATAGTTATCGTATTGTTTACTTCTGAATAGTGGTTTACTATTGTGTGTTGGTATGAGATGTTTTACTTTCAAAATAAGTTGTTCGTGGACAATTTGACTTTTCTGTGTAAGTGTATTTTGTGTTTTCTTAGCGGCTCTTTTATAAATTAGAAGTTATGATAATTTGTAGAAAGTAAATGAAATGTTAATTACACTGTATGATAGTTTATTCTAGTCTTGGTTAATTTCAAGCCCCAAACCGAATTAAGATAAAAGTGATATCAGAGAATTTAGGTTTGATTATTAATCCAAAAAGCCATTAGTTTGATTAAATTAATTGATAAACAAAGAAAATGTAGGGCAACATTGTGGCTAATTATATTCCTTTATTTGTTATTTCAAAACTATGGATAATCAAGAGGAAGTTAGTGAGAGTAACATTGTGACTAATATACCTTCGAATATCCCAGTGAATACAAATGCTTTTACAGAAATAAAGATTGCAGTGACTCATATAATTAGAAACTCTCAGGCTCGGACTAGTTCTGGCGAGGGAGACTAGATGGACAAATAATTGAAGTAGTTTTATGATATGAGGTCACCTCTTTTTTCTAGAGAATGAAGTTCAGAGGATGCTGAGAACTGGTTCATGAGAGTAGAAAAAAAATTATGAATGGGCTATCTTGTCCACCAGAGTGTAGGGTTACACTTGTCACTTTTACTTTTGAGGGAGAAGTTGAGATATGATGGCAAGCACAGTTGAAGGAGAAGTTTGGAGGTAGAACCAGCTACTGGATACAGTAAGATGAGTTCGTTAAGATATTTAGAGACTAATTCGTACCACTTTCAGCTATAAGGTAAATATAGGATAAATTTATCAGACTGATGCCGAAAGATTAGTCAATTATGCAAATGAAGTTGAATCCATCAAAAGATGAGGATAAGGGTTATAGATTTTTGTCTAGGTTGAAGGACATAATTAGGAAGCCGCCGATTTCTTTTGGAATAAATGATCACTCTATTTTGGTGGAGAATGCAAGGAGGATTGAAATGGATTTAGAAGCAACCTAGTAGAGAAAAGTTTTTCAGAAGAGAAGGAATTCAGAGGGATCCATGTTTACTCAGGTTCTCTCAGGACAAATAGTTGTTTCGGCCAGGAAATACAAACGATAAGAAGTTCAAATCCAATAGTGTTGGTAACCAAACTGAAACCATAAAGTTTGACAAGTGTGGAAAATTGCACAAGAGTGGGTGTCTTTTTAGGTCCAACGCATGTTTTTGGTGTCACAATGAGCAGGGCACGTGAAGAGAAATTATTCAAGATTGGTACAGAGGACACAAGTAGATTTTAGGGGTTGTGTTGCACCACCTCAGAGAAGCATTGGCAGATTGATGGTCGTTGAGCCATCGTTATCAATGCAAAATCCAATTCAAACCCAACTGAATGTTTAGCCCAGCATCTATGCACTTTCACAACTGAAACTAAGGACTCCCTTGAGGATATCACGGGTATATTTTACATTTAAAAACTTTTGACCAAGTGCATAATTAATTATAAAAGAATTCATGCAGCATATTATTCATAACATCGTGTAAGAACTTAAATGCATTAATAAATCATCCATAAATGTTCAATGTAATTATTTTAATGTAATGGGTACCATGTATATTTAGAAAAGGCCAACAGAATATTATTTGATTCATGAGCATCACATTATTTTATAGCTGAGGAATTAGTTAAAGAAATTTTGACCAAGTGCATAATTAATTATAAAAGAATTCATGCCGCATATCATTCATAACATCATGTAAGAATTTAAGTGCATTAATAAATCATCCCTAAATGTTCAATGTAATTATTTTAATGTAATGGGTACCATGTATCTTTAGAAAAGGCCAACAGAATATTATTTGATTCATGAGCATCACATTATTTTATAGCTGGGGAATTAGTTAAAGTGATGCAATTGAATAACACCTTAATACATGTGAAATTATCTGTTAAAATATCAAATTGTACTTCTATGAAAGTTAATCAATTATGTGAGGTGAAAGCTAATGATTGGTGAAAATGATTTTGATGCACAACTAATTGTGTTACCCTAAGTGTAGTTTGAAGCAATTTTAAGCATGGAATGATTGTCTAAGAACTTCGTTGCAATTGTTTGTAATAAAAAGACTCTCAAAATAAATGTATTTATGGAGGCAGAAGTTAAATTTTATGGAGATAGAGGGTTAGCGTTTATAATAATTATCTATTTGAAAGCTTTCAAATTGTTAAATCGTGAAAACTAGACTTCCTTGCTCAGGTGAAAGATGCCTTTCAGAAAGTGAAGTCTTTGAGTGATATTTCAGTGATAAGAGAATAACCAGATGTATTTTTGGATGATTCACCAGGGTTGGTCACCGCGACTTTATATATGCTTAAAAATATAAGTATTTAATATTGCTGCTAAAATATATATTTCCTCAGCAACTGTACCAAATCCTTAATAACAGTTATAGATTCGATAAAAATGGACGAAATAAATATTCAATAATTGTAAATTCACACTTATCAACGCAAGTATACGTATCACTCAAGTAATATAGGGCTCTAATGGAGTCCTAGATATCGATCTCACAGGAAGTAAGTTTAGAACTACGAAGTAAGATTTTAAAAAAAGCAATATTTTAATCACAACAACGAAGTTTAATTTACTTATCTATCACTAATAGGCAATTGAAATAATTACTTAATTTTAATAACTATTAAATAACCAATAATACAAATGAAGGTTTATATGTGATANTCGAGGGCGCCGTCGGCGGACCTTCTTAATGAATTAATTCTGGAGTCTCGGGAAAATCTCGTCAGCGGCGAGGTCGATGGCGCCGTCGGCACCCTAGTTCAATTCTTCACATTTTGGTCATTTTCGCTCCAAATTCGCTCATTTTTGCATATTTTTGCTCTAATGACCCTAATTCATCATTTCAGCAACAAAACATCAAAAATATCTTTCTTTAAAATGCAATATCATCAAAAATAGTGTAAAATAGATGTTAAAATCTCAACATATTTTCTTCTGGTCNGGCGCCGTCGGCACCCTAGTTCAATTCTTCACATTTTGGTCATTTTCGCTCCAAATTCGCTCATTTTTGCATCTTTTTGCTCTAATAACCCTAATTCATCATTTCAGCAACAAAACATCAAAAATATATTTCTTTAAAGTGCAATATCATCAAAAACTGTGTAAAATAGGTGTTAAAATCTCAACATATTTTCCTCCTTTAAAGTGAAATATCATCAATATTAGTATAAAATAGGTATGAAAATCTCAACATATTTTCCTTTGAAGGGCAATATCATCAAAAATAGTGTAAAATAGGTATGAAAATCTCAACATATTTTCCTTTGGTCAGATCCCCCAAACTTAACTATTATTTGTCCTCAAGTAATTTTAGTACTACATAAAAGTTATGATTTACTATAGTAAAGTTTTAATTCAGAAATACTATAAGTTTGATTTAAATAAATATTATAGTGAGATTTTCAAAAAAAACTCAAGTAATTAAATTAACTCTGTAGCCACAAGATTATATAGTCATCAAGTTTAAGAGTTCTAGTCTTCTATTCATTTCAATAATAACTATATGTTGCAATATTAAGTCACTTAGAATATTCAAAAGATAGAAACTTCATGAGAACTCTACTAGTAAAAGATCTATTCCATAAATATAAGTTCATGAATGTATTTAGGTTTTCCCTTTAGGTAGGTCCAGTGAAACCAATTTTTGATTAGGCATATCCTCAAGCTCCTCACTTCCATAATTTTTTTCTTTCTTTTCTCTTTTTCATTTTGATTGTTTTCAATTTTATATATTTTTCTTTTCTTTTCAGAGATTGTTTTCAATCTTTTTTTTTTCCTTTTTCAAGTGAGGATTAATATATTTGGATAGCCTTTAATGATTTTGAACATCACTTTTCTTTCCCTAAATTTGAAACTCAAAATATTCATTTACCTTATAAGTATTTCATAACTTTTATNTTATGATAATTTGTAGAAAGTAAATGAAATGTTAATTACACTGTATGATAGTTTATTCTAGTCTTGGTTAATCTCAAAAGTTTATTCTAGTCTTGGTTAATTTCAAGCCCCAAACCGAATTAAGATAAAAGTGATATCAGAGAATTTAGGTTTGATTATTAATCCAAAAAGCCATTAGTTTGATTAAATTAATTGATAAACAAAGAATATTATCCTCACATTATGTGAGGTGAAAGCTAATGATTGGTGAAAATGATTTTGATGCACAACTAATTGTGTTACCCTAAGTGTAGTTTGAAGCAATTTTAAGCATGGAATGATTGTCTAAGAACTTCGTTGCAATTGTTTGTAATAAAAAGACTCAAAATAAATGTATTTATGGAGGCAGAAGTTAAATTTTATGGAGATAGAGGGCTAGCGTTTATGATAATTATCTATTTGATAGCTTTCAAATTGTTAAATCGTGAAAACTAGATTTCCTTGCTCAGGTGAAAGATGTCTTTCAGAAAGTGAAGTCTTTGAGTGATATTTCAGTGGTAAGAGAATAACCAAATGTATTTTTGGATGATTCACCAGGGTTGTTCNCTGATTAATATCAGCCAACAGATGGACTCCCCATGGCTGGTGGGGTGAGACTTTAATTGCATTACTTCAACTGCTGAAAAATCTAGAGGAAGAGTTCCAAATCTTGCCAAGATGAACATCTTCAGTGAGAATATTGACCGACTTTTTTTGTAAGTTAACAATTACAAGAATTTGATGACGCAACTAGAAGATTTAAATTCCAGCAAAAATGCCAAAAACCTGACTGCGACTTTATTTATTTATATATGTTTGATTTAATAAAGATGTATAGATATAATATTCAATAATGTTAAAGTCGAATTGTCAATGCAAGTATATGTATCACTCAAGTAATATAGGGCTCTAATGGAGTCCTAGATATCAATCCCATAGGGAGAAATAGAGTACTACAAACTAAGATTTAATAAAAAGTAATACTTCAACTACAATGACGTTCAAGTTGCTTATCTATCACTAATAGACAATTGAATANATACTGCTGCTAAAAGATATACTTCCTCAGCAACTGTACCAAATCCTTAATAACAGTTATAGATTCGATAAAAATGGACAAAATAAATATTCAATAATTATAAATTCACACTTATCAACGCAAGTATACGTATCACTCAAGTAATATAGGGCCCTAATGGAGTCATAGATATCGATCTCAAAGGAAGTAAGTTTAGAACTACGAACTAAGATTTTAAAAAAGGCAATACTTAAATCACAACAACGAAGTTCAATTTACTTATCTATCACTAATAGGCAATTGAAATAATTACTTAATTTTAATAACTATTAAATAACCAATAATACAAATGAAGGTTNTAAAGTAGATAATTTGGATAATAACTAATTATAGGGAATAACGTTTAATTGTGATATTCAATATATAAGAAAGTATCCTTCACCTTGCCAAGAAATTATAGTGAATGGAAAAAATGAATTAGTTCAATTTATATTGTGCCAAATAGGAGCATACCTATTCTTTACCCTTTGGTCCAGGCATAAAGAACATTGACTAATCCTATGCTTGGTTACTGATTCTGCGGCTAGGCT
>JXCR01122759.1:16898-32301 GCA_002079205.1 Phalaenopsis hybrid cultivar | reverse complement strand
ATATATATATATATATATCTTACTATTTTATTTAATAAGTGTTTCATATTAGGAAATAATAATGTTTTTGAATCCTACACAATTCTACATATCATAAAATAAGACAAATATTGGTATTGGAAGAAAAATTGGAATTAAATTGAACCAAAAAAGAAACGACGCAACATTGGTCATTGACACCGACGACGCCCGTCTACACAAGCCATGGCATCGACAACGTCATCGGGAGCGGCGATAATGTCCCGAGCAATTTCGTGCAATCAGGACAAACTTGGCGGACTTTGCCAAGATTGCACTCCTAAATAACCGCTAATAGGTGTTTTTAAAGGCCTAAAAAATGCCTTGGACTACCAGAAACTTCTAAATTTTGAAATCCATGGCTTCCAATTTTAGAAATACTTCAAGATAAGGAGTTTTCAATAGAATAAAGTTTATCATTTTTTACGTGCAGAGATTATACGACAAATTCATCATGAAAAAGAGACTTATCAAGGAGATAGGCTTTGTCAATCAAGGATTGAGTAATCCAAGTTCACAAATTGAGAAAATCATAGTGCAGAGGTGTTGGGAAGTTCCATTCTACTTTACCTCTGTAGTTTTTGTACCAGTGATAAAGGAATTCTATGCTAACTTACATGGAATTACCCAAGGAGTCATCTTCGTTCAAGTTAAGGCAGTCCCATTTACTCCGCCTTGAATTAATGATTTGTATCTGATTGAAAAAGTGTCAATCTGTCATTATACAAATTTTATCCCGACGACAGATATGATGCAAGATGTATACTAATTTCTAATGGATGAAAATGATAATTGAGAAATTAAAGATGAGGGATATGTTAGTTTCTCCACTTCACTGTTTAATCCAATATCTAAACAATATCATTTCTTTATCTCTACAAAATTACTCCCTACCATGAAGATTAGTAGAGTTATAAAAGAAAGTGCAATTTTAAACTATTGCATTCAAATGGATAGCCCATTGGTGCAGGATCAATTATTTTCAAATATATTATGGGTATTATTATGAATGGGCTTATATATAGACTGAAACATCCTTCTACATTTTTTTTTACTTTACAATCAATCTCAAGTGTCATTTGAAAGTTGGGAGACAGTAATATTACCCTGGGAGCCCATGATTCCTATTGATTCAAATTATATTGACAATGGAAATGAAGCATTGGATATTATCTTGGATCATTCATCACATGGTTTGACACCATTAATATCACATACAGTTGGAAGTTCAATAGTTTTGGAGAAGAAAATGAACAAAATCAAAATAGAACTTCAGAGTATTATGAATGCAATAGGAAATCTTAATTGTACCGACCCTTCTACAATTAGATCGGAGGATGAAGGAGAACTTTGATCATGCTAAAACAATTGAAGAAGTTTTGATGTAGATGTTCAAGAAAAATGGATGGATCAATGAAAATTTGACTGATCAATTCCCGTATCGGCCCTTCTACAATTTGTACGTTCATTATCAGTCTATGAGCGATATTAGAAGAGGAGAAAGTGCTGAAGATGAAGCATAATAATTGAAGAAGTTGGACTCTCTACTATTTTAAAGTAATTATTTTTTAATGTGATTGTGTTGGATTTACTTTGCTTGAGAAATCTTTTAGCTTTAATTGTGTGTATAGTTTTGTATCAGTGTTCTAGTGTGTGACTTGATTTCAACGTTTAATTATAACTTAGTTTGCATTATGTATGTGTGAGTGTGATTAGAAATGTGTGTTTGTAAGAATTTGGATTTTCATATATAAAATTTAGTTTGGTGTTGTTTGTGAATTATTTTAGGATGAATATTACTGTTTAGAAAGACTAATTAGACTTTGGAGTGAATTGAAAGAAATTTGAAATTGTGAAAATTAAAAATATGAGATTTTTGGCACTGGCGCCGACGGCACCAGCATGGGCGCCAACAGCGCCCTCGACCCGAAAGTGCCCAGACCCCTAAAAATTCCATGATTTACATTGTAAAAACCCATTTTTACCCCTTCGATTACATTCAACCTACGGTTTGTGCATTTAGGGCTTACTAGCGGTTGGATTTGAGGCGATTTAAAGGCAAAAGAAGTTTGGATTTCATCTTCTCTTGGTAAGAGCTACACTTTGAACTCAAAATTTTTTATTTTCACTAATGATTTAACTTACATTGTCGAGATCCAAAATTTTGAAATTTTTGGGAAGATTTTTCAGAAAATCCTTTGGTGAACAACTTTTACTTAGTACATTTAAGTTTAGAATGTTCCGCATTGCGATTTTTGGAATTTTGGGAATTTATTTGGATTTTAAATTTTTTTAACATGGCATCGAGAATGAGCAAGGGAAAGAGGAATGTGGATTTTGATAATCAAAAGTTTGTCAACTACAAGGCTAACATTTATTTCAATAGTCTGCTTGCAAATAAGAAAGTAATTCCGGATCGAGCATTTAAAAATTCGGGCGGAGAAGTCGTAAGATTAATCGTTGCTCGACAGTTGGAGAATTTTTGTTACTTTACTGTCGAGGCTATTATTGGTATAGTGATGGATTTTTATGCCAACTTTAAGGGAACTTCTGAGGACTACATTTTTGTTCGAGGAAAAATGGTGAAATTTACTCCAATAAAAATTAATGAATTTTATCAGTTAGAGAATGTATATAGCTGTCAGTACAAATCATTTTCTGCTAAAAATGAGGCCTTAGATGAAGTTATTTATTTTCTTACTAATGGAAGAGGAGCTTGGAAAGTGAAGAATAATGTTAAGGTAAACTTCCCTTTTTTATGTTAAATATAGTATCTAAGGCCTGACACTACTTTATATCTGCTAGAATGACACCAACAAATCATCATAGCGAGGTTACAAAGGATAGAGCCATCTTGAACTTTTGTATCCAGCAGATGAAAAGGATAGATGTAGGCTCTATTCTTTATAGAAACACTCATTCTATTGCTTTGAGTGAAACTACTGGTGGATTAGCACACCCTGCCCTGATCTTCACACTATGTGAACAAGTAGAAGTTGATTTTGGAATGAATTAGGAGAGGATTAAAGCTCTAAAACCTATTTGTCCTGCAAATATTAAAACTTATGAATCTCATGTTGGATGAAGATCTGGAAGTATGAGTAGGGATATTCCTTCTACTTCTAGTACCCCTACTCTCTATAGACTTATGGAGAAAATGATGATCCAACAAGAAGATATCTCAAGGATGGAAAACATAATGGAAAATATGGAGGCCAGAAATGCACATAATGATGATTTGACAAGGCAGAAGTTTGAGTATGACGCAACTTATGATGATGCGATGGTTAGATATATGAGGGGTGACCACTCAGTTTAGTTTCCTAGTCACCCTGTCTTTACCCCGTATCATCAACAAAAATTTGATGTAGAAGAAGAAGATGATGATGATGATTGGTGATGTTTTAGTTTGATCTTTTGTTTAGTTTATAGTTGGTTGTACTTTATTGTTGTTATTGTTTATTTTTAGAGTGTGAGACTTTGCTTCATTTCAGATGTTATGTTGTAATGTGAACAGTAGGATTGTAAAACTGTTTTTACATTGGAAATCATTTTAGTATTGTTGTTAGTTTTTAGTACTACGTTGAATGTATTTGTAGTAAATTCTTTCTCAGAAAATTTTTATATGTATTATGTGTTGTTTAATGTTTCAAGTCTTGTTACTTTTCATATTAGCACTTGCAATATTTCAGAGTTAAGTTCCAATATTAGAACCTTCAACAGGTAAGTTTTTTCTTTATATATTAAATGTTTTCTTTCACGCTATATGTTTTAAGTTTTTCATGCAAAATCTTTTAAAATTTTAAGTTTAGGGGAAAGAAAATTTTCTTTTTAAAGAAAGAAACTTAATTTTATTTGTCCTCAATTAGATATTTTTTTAAAAAAATTAAATTTAAAATGACCTTCGGTATTAGAGGCTGACTTTAGATAACTATATTTGTGTTTCTAAATATATAGTAAACTTAAGTAAAAATTTTTAATATAAAAGTTAATTTTAGAGATTAAGATATTTGGTATGAGATAATAAGACTATGTTTTCTATTGTAAGTAAAGGAATTTTTATTTTTGAAATATTAAAAATCTTAGAGATTCATGTAAAAAATAATAATAATAGTTTATGAAAATTCTTTAAAGCTAATATAAATTTATAAAGTGAACGAATGTGAAAAGTTTTTAACTTTAAAAAGAGGATAATGAAGTTCAAAATCATTAAAGGATATTCAGCTATAGTAATCCTCACATAAAAAAAAGAAGAAAAAAAAGAAAAAAGATTGAAAATGATCTTGAATGAAAAGAAAAGAAAAAAAAAAGAAGAAGAAAAAGTAGAAAAAAGATGTGAGGAGAAGCTAGAGGAGATGCCTAATCAAAAATTGGCTTCACTTGAATCAACTTAAAGAAGAAGGTTTGGTAACATTCTCTAAACTTATATTTAAGTATTAGCATATTTACTAATAAAGTTTCATAAAGTTCTTTTTCATATGGATATTCTAAGTGGTTTTAATATGACAATTTGTAATTTTCCTTAAAAAGAATAGAGAATCAGAAATCTTAGACTTGACTGTTAGATATTCTTATCCCTTTAGTATTAACTGGAGTTATTTTACATTTTTCTTAAGTTATTCTATTGTTTTTAGTAGACTAAAATATGGAAATCTAGAAGTTAAATTCTTTGTCATGAGGCATATTCTTATGTTGTAAAGGAGTTACTTGAGAACTAGTAACATTTAAGTTTGAGAGATTTTGATACACCAAAAATATATGCATATTTAGACATATATTTAATACTCATTTTTGGTGATATTGCGCTTTAATGGAAGATATTTTTCATGTTTTACTGTAGATTATTGATTTTTTGGACTTGAAACAAAAAGAAAGTAAAAAGGATGGAAATTGGAGTCAAAATGGCATTTTTGAAGAAATACTTAGCGTTGGCGGCGCCATGATGGATGTCGACTGCGTAGACCTACAGAACTGATGAAAGAATATACTCAGCACTAACAGTGCCAGAAAAAATGCTGACGGTGCCATTTGACAAAGAGCACAAAATTAATTCATTGGTCACTGGGGCTGACGGTGCCAATGTCGGTGCAAGATCTATTTCTAGAAGATTCGACAAATTTGGATGTTTTTTGAAGAGTTTTTGGATGCACCTATTGGAAAACCAATATTAGGCTCTATTTAAGGAAAAAATTGATCAGAAAACTCCTTCTTCCACTCCCTCCAACCAGATAGAGTCCATTAGGCATTTATTTCTTTAGAGATTTGAGTTTTTGTGGTGTATTTAAGTGTGAATTCTTCCTAAGAGTTCTTAGAGAGGGAGAGAAGTGAGATATTTCTTCTTCCTAAATCTTCTAAGACATAATCAAGATTATTATTAAGAGTGAAAGAGCCCAAGAGAGGCTACAAGGGATTGGCTTTGAGAAAGAGTTTCAGATAAATGTTGTTTGTTTATTATTGTCGTATGAAATTTCTTTTATATATTAAATTTGGGTTTTGTTGTATTTTTCTCATGAAGTCTGAGTAGTTTCCTTTATCTTTCTCCCTACTCTGAGATATGGTGAAATGAAGAGATAATTTGGATGTGTCAATTTTAAAATATAAAATAAATTGTGATGGTTTTTCAACTCCATTCTTAATTTACTTTTTTATTTGGTCAATTGAAATGTTAAAATATGTTGTGAAACATATGATTTGAGAAATGGAGTATGAGTTCTACAATAAAGTGAGAATCATATTTAATTCCATTGAGAAGTATTTCGTTCATGGAATTAAGTGTAAATAAATAGGAAAATATATATTGTTGGGCATAAAATTGGAGATTTTAGGGTGACAGGCTGAAATCCCCATATTGGTCTTAGTGTTTAAAAACTAAAGCGAGTGTTTGCCTTCAAGGGAAGGGAAGTGGGAGCTCTGGAGTGAGAGCCAAATATTCTCCCAGCCTAACCACGTATTTAAGGGCTAAACCTGAGATTAGCCAATAGTTCTCTATAATACTGAATCAGTGTAGAGAATTAAAATTAGTCTTATTTGACACAATACATATTTAATCCATTTATCTCGTCTCATTTTACCAAAAACTCATTGTAGTGAGAAAGATGATTTTTCATATTGGATAACTTCATCACATAAACATAGTTTGGTAGTTACTGTTTAAACTTTGTATTTCAGTTTTGCTAGTAGTTAATAATTTAGTTCTGATAGTACATAATATATTCAAAATTAGTGACAGTTTTTATATTTTATTGTTGTGAGTTTTCTAGTTAATTTATCACTTCAAATTTAAACCTTCCTCGTGGGATCGATTTTGGGGCTTAAACAGAAAGTCCTGTATTACTTGATAATGATATGTATACTTGCATAGAATCCCTACATAAATTGTTTAAATTTCTTATTCATAAAAATAATGCATCAAGTTTTTGGCACCATTGAAAAGCGGAGTCAAATTTATATATTTTGCACAACTATATCATCGGGATCAGGAAGATGAGGTTGAAGACATACTCCAAGAAGTTCATGGTAGGGAGTGTGGAAGCCCTTCTGACAGAAATATGCTTGCTCACCAATTCAATGACAAGGTTACTCCAAATTCTCAAAAGTGTGCACAATGTTAAAAATATAGACCATTGCACCATCAACTGGCCTAAGAATGCCACTTGATCATCAGTTCTTGGTGGTTCACCATGTGGGGCCTCAACATCCTAAGACATTTACCCCAGTTGAGAGGAAAATGAAAGTTCTTACTGGTGACTGTCGATTATTTCTATAAGTGGGTAGAAGCAAAGTCTCAGGCACACATAATGATAAAAGTAGTCTGGAATTTCATTTGGAAATACATGATTTCCCAATACATATTAGCTCTCGTCATAGTTACAAATAATGGTGCCTAATTCATCAACAAAGGAGTTCAATATTTTTGTATGATTCAAATGAACAACCTAAAATTGCTTTGTACATCACCCTTGAACTAACAGACAATTGAAGGCTACAAACAAAATCATCCTAAATTTGCTTAAGAAAAAGGTAGAAGGAGCAAAGTGCAAATGAGCAAACTTGATCCCTTTAGTACTTTAGGCAATCTGAACAATACCATCTATGTTCACCATACAAACCTCCTTTATGTTGTCCCATAAAATAAAAGTTATGTTACTGATTGAATGCACAATTATTGTTAGAGGGTACGCTCTGCCTCAGCTTTCAATAAGGAAAATCTAGGAGAGTGGCTTGAGATGTACATAAAAAAAGTTAGGCTCACCCAAGATCTGGTTGAAGAGAATTGAGCCAACTCAGCCCTCCGATAAGAGAGGTTAAGCGGAGGATAGCCAAATTGTTTAAAAAACATGTACGTCAAGAGAAGTTTACTCAGGGGACCTAGAGCAAAAAATGGCAAACCTCGTTTCAAGTGGATGGGCTGCCAAGAAGCTGGATTAAACCTAGAATGACCCCTACATCATCAACTAGAGAGCTAGACCAAGAGAATACGAATTGAAGACATTCACAGGAAAAGACATCCCTCAATCTTGGAGTGGTGATGATCTAAGGAAAAGCTCCCCTTAAAGTTACCACAAGTGTAATTACATCTATTCCACGAGCGTAAGAACAAGTAGAGAAAGTATTATTAGATCTATGAAAAATCTAATAAGATTTATGTGTAGGGGTGTACATGATAGTGTCTCACCTCACGGAGCTTGTCATCGCTGGGTGTTAAAGCTTAAAGTTGGGCATAGGATGATCATTCACGCACCCCTCAGAAAGCTTGTTTCTACCAAGTGCCAATACATCCATAGACCACTAGTAACGGATAGACGCCTCACACAAAACTTGTCACAAGAGGGTGTTAATGATTATAGTAAGGCATAGGAAATTACTCTTAAATAGAATAGTTGCGGTGTAAAAGAAAGAAAACTGGAAGCACTAAAACCTTAAGTTAAAAAAATAATAAAACAAAATAAAAAATTCTTTTGCATCATAAATTATGTTTGTAAAAACTAAGTTACAAAATTTTCATACGAGCATGTGTAAGCATCTAAACAAAAGAAGCTAAAAAAGAGAACATTCGTCAGCTCTACATTAGAAGATTCCTCATCACCCCTTACTCAGTTTTTTCAACTTCTTGACACCATCTGACTTTCTATTCGATGACTTTGATTCTCTATCATCCAAATCTAAAAGTAATGTGTTGAACTCTTCCATGTCTAATTCCTTGGGATCGACCAACCTATGTTTCACAAATCTCTCTATAGGAAGAGATGTGTCAACTTTAATCTGACAAGAAAGGCCCTGAACATGCTCTGCCCAAGTAATCATAGAGGAGACTTTCTCTTTTAACGCTTTTGTGCTCTTTAAAAAGAGTCTCTAGCTCCATATACTCTAGAGACAACTTTAGCCTCTCCTTGGCACATAAACCTCTTAGCCTCAATTTTTGTATCCGCAAAGCATGGCCTATATATATATGACATTGCCATGTAAAAATTAAACAACACCGACAAGACTGGTGCGATAAGAACCACATAGTACTTCAAGAGAAGCAATCATTAATATAAATATAAAATTTACATTTTATATATCTATTTATTTATAAAAAGAGGGAGTCAGATACAACTAAGATGGGAAAAAATTAACTAGGCAGTCATTTGCGGCTTCGTCTGGGACAAACTCCTGTTGACACAACTGCTCGTACATAAGCTTGCCACCCAACTTAAAGTGGTCATTCTGAACAATCCTCAGTTGGGAAATAAAACCCTCTCTAATGAACTACAACACCTGACAAAGTTGAGCCATATCCCAGTGACTAGCCAGCATCTCCCCTCAAAAAATGGCATGTTCCTCAGCTAATACAATAACTTCTTTCTCTACTCGACCGACTCACTTCAATACCTCAGCCACTCCACCATTACTATCCCACCTGAGGTCATAATATGAGAAGAAGAAAATGCTCCTCATTTTAGCAAGGCAGTGCACTAAAAAGTCAGTATATACCTGATGGCCCCCAGTGCTGCCTCCTCTATTGCCGCGCTGGGAGGAACTTGGCTGCTCACTCTCCTGCCTCTGCCCATAGAAGGATCCTCTCCTACCCTCTCGACCACAGCATCCAGCTCCATGGTACCCTGTTTTATGGTCCCTTGTTCCAAAGAAATCTGCTCTATGGTCCCCTCTTCTTGGCCTGATCCAAGGAGACCACATAACCCTTAGAGTCGACATAATTGTCTGAGGAAGTAGAAGCGATCATCAGATCTCCTGCAATTGAAAAAAGAATATTAAAAACAAGATTCAAACTATATAACTAAAACTTAACACCATTCAGAGTGATGAAAGAGATTGATTCCTCACCGGTCTCCTCCAGTCCTCCATCCACAGAGGAAAAGAAAGACTTTTGCGACTAAGGATGAGTTCCATCTTTAGCTCGTGCCTTCCTGCCCAGCGGGGGAGTTAGAGTCCCTGCTACTGTCTGAATGGTCATTCCTCCCCTTTGGGCTGGAGCGACCACCTCAATGTGTGTCTTGAAAAACGATCTCTGGTATACCTTCCAAACTCCTCTGCAGCTCCGCCCACTAGACCTATAGAATTCAATCTTTATTTCCCCTCACTTGTGTCCCTTGCACAATTCTCTTCTGCTCGACTCTCACACAGAAGCCTCGACTGCTAGTTTCCACTATGCGTCAAGTTTGTGAGTCTTCACCCACATTTCACTCATTTCTTTGAAGATGGTGCTTTTGTCGGTTGATGGTGCTCCCTCACCAGACATTCCGGCAGCCACGAAAAGAAGAGATCTAAGACTACAGAACTGAGAAGAAAAGGAAAGGATGGAAACCCTCCTTACCCCGAGATCTATTAATAATGTTCCAGGCACGGAAATCTAGGGAAGTCCTTTATTGTGCAATAATTTCTTTTAATTATTTCATACATGCTAAAAAGCTTCTTATATCCTCGTGTACTGTGCAACTTCTGGGGAGCAAGAGAATCAGGAAACTAAATATGTATATATAAAAATATGTCAACATGAATCTCAGGGCAAATCAACGACTTAGGAGGATGATACTGAAGATCATGCATATGTGTTGATGACCATCTTGAGCTAGATGTTAGCAAGGGAGAAATCTTGTTTGAGTAATCGGCATAACGTACCAATAGATTTTCTGCAAGACGAAGATCAACCCTCAAGTTGATCAATATCAAGCTTTCTTTTGGATAGATATCGATCAAGTCAAGACTCATCTTACACTTAACAAACTACTAAAGATCAAGGCGGTACCCCGGTCTTATTATATGCAAATAAATCTGTAATTACAGAAAAATGCTCATTGAAAAGTCAATGATGAGGAGACCAATATGTACTTTTATAACATTGAGATCTATACATATAAATAGAAGTTTCATATCATAAATAAATGCTACACTCTCTTTTAGTTATCTATTGTGCTCACTCTCTATAATCACTTCTTAGCACAACGTTCTATTATTTAGGTGTTTTTCAGTCACTTCTGAATTTAACAATTAAAAATTTTATCATACATGAATTTTACGTCGAATATTGCTGAAATCAACAAACACTTCAGACCAATTGAGGAAGAAGTCAACGAAATTATCGAAACAATTGAAGGAGGCCTAATACTTCCAAAACTGTGTCCGTTGGACAATAATGCATAATTATTCTGCTTGTTTGAATTGCGGTGGCGTCAAGATCTTCGGCCATGTACAAAAAGAGTGCGTGAATCATTTCAGTTTGCATTCGATCTCATTCATTTATTTGTAAAGATTCGCTGACTAGTCTTTATATAAGACAAACCATATTTATGGCAAGCATCAATAATTGTTACAGGAGCAATTTAGGATGCAATATTCCCCATCTCTTGTGCAGTGCATTTACAGATTCTGAGTCTGTAAAGATTACAATGAGTTTGATATTTCTTTACAAGAGATGTAGTATGGGGTTTTTGAACGATCCGAAGTTCATAATTTTTATGGATGGCAGAGTGCTGCTACTTTGATATTGTTCTGTTTATTATTATTTGAAATGTTATTTTCTTCCTTTGCTTTTGCAATCACTGTTTGTTGCATTGTTAATATAGTATCAGAATAGATTTGCCTCACAACACAATTGGTCACCTTTCTTCTTTTTCTTTATTGAAATTGACTTCTGAAATTTCCTTGAACAATGATGCTGATTCAAATCAGTTTAGCAGCTTTTTTATGTCTCTGCAACAGAAGTTTTTAATGAGTTCTGCTTAAAATGACCACTCAGTGCAATTGACACATAAAAATTACCTCACCCTGTCACAAGTTAAAGGACACTTGATTGAATGAACTGTTTGAATCATGACAATAAGTTTTCAAGGAAGTAAGAATTTGGCCATCATGATTTGATATAGTTTTCAGAAAGTTTTAATGCAGAGATTTTGTCTTAGCAAATATTATATAGTTATTCGTATTAAATTTATATGTTTTTTATCACTAAAATTTTTAAAAAAGATTCATTGAATCATAATGATAATTTGGCCTAGAAAAAATATATTAATTAATTAGATTTTTTATAGAATAATATAAGATCAAAGCACATAGAATATTTATAACATTAGGTGTATAACGGTAAAACGTTTTACAAAGAATTTGCAAACTTATAAGATGTAGCTCAAAAACTAATGAATTCATTTATGCAAAAAAATGTAATCAATGAATAATTTAACTTTTGTGCACCAATCTTTTGCATAAAACATTAGGTATAAATTTTCTTAGTTAAGTGGGTTTTTAATAAATATCAAAATGAAAAGAACAATCGTTTTTGTTGGAATCAATTGATTTGTGGTCAAATGGAATAAACATATAATACAAATTGTAAGTCGGAAATGATTCAACACAAATATCATGCAATTTTAGTGGACTATAAGAAAAAAGTACTGTCAAGGATGTCATACCGAAAGGAGATCAGAACACACGTCAACAGAAGACCAAAGCGTTCAATTGATGAGCTACAACACCCCTGGAGAATGACTCCAAGCCAATCGAACGAAGAACACCCAAGTCAAAGATCAAGAACCACCGAATCGAGAAAAAAAATCATTCCAACTATCATTGAAATATAACCAACTGCTCGCAGGACTCTCCAAGTCTCTTCAGGAGGTGTAAGGTTCTCATCACTAAACACCCTTTGAACACCTTAGATGGATCTCCATTTAATGGGGGTAGACTACAAGCAAAATTACAGTGATTCACCCTCATCCTGACGTCCTAGTTTCATGCCAACAACATGAGTTTCCCATCCAGGGGTCAACAGTCAACAGTAGGATCAAAACAACCAAACAATTTACTTAAGCCGACCGAGGAAAGTCCAGACAACTGAATAACCACCAGAGTCCACCGGCGGCCCCGACTCAATTGAATTGACTAAAAGGGCCTTACTTATCCAATGACTATCGACCTCAACCGAGCAAGTAATAGGATAGCCGAGTTACAAGCTCTTTTATTATTTGTACCTAAAATATCATATAACACCCCATAAAAGAAGGGATAAGCATGTAATTGTACAATTCATGTGCCTCTTATCTAAAAGTAAAGGCTCATTTCTATACTAGAAGTAATTCAGTCATTCTTTAGAAAACCGTTTCTTTATTGTGTTCTCCCTCTCTTATCTCCTTCTTTCTCTCATTTTCTCTTTCTTGTTACACTCTATTTGTTCGGCTTGATTCAACTTTATGAAAACTGCAGTGATCGTGGATCATGCCAATAACAAGAAGAAGAACAAAACAACAAGATGAAACCCACGAAGGAGACACAGTGAAATTGGAGAGTATTAAGGAATTCATACAATAGTAGTTCTAGGAGCTAAGAGACTAGATGTTAGTCCAGATGTTAGAGGTCATTAGAGAAGCAGTAGAGAGAATAAGGGAACCAAACTCTAAATAGGAACTGCCACCCAAAAAAATCGAAAGGAAACTTTGCTTGATGAAAGAGTAGAAGATTCTCAGTTCCATGAAATTATCAGGGCTGTATTGATGTATAGACAATTGTACGGGTGCACTGAGACCTCCAGACAGCCAGAGAATATGTTCTCTTAGCATTTCTCAGCCATTGCCTGGAAAGTTCAAAGTATTATTGTTCTACTCTTCCTAAGGTTAGACTAATATGATAGACCACTATAAGAATTTTTCTTATTACAAACGGTCAAATATCGTCCATAATAATGGATAAATCGTAGGTAATATATTTGCAGATGGTTTAGCGACGATAATGTTGACGTTGCAAAAAATGCTTGTCGGTGATGAACTTATCGAACGATTTAGCTACAGTTTACATTAACAGGAGAGTATCCGATGTGCAACAATCATCACTCTTAATCCAAAAACATGCCATATTTAAATGTAGCTTATCCTTCGGTTATATAAGTGACACAAGTATTTGTAGCAAACGTGTAGCGCTGCTGTTGGAAATGTGTTGCGATTATGTCAGAAAAATGTAACTTAACTATCAGTTTAGCGAGAGAAAAGTGCAACACTTTGTCTATACATTGTTTGTTTGATAGGCTGTCAGAAATTTTTCGACACATATCCAAGCAGTCGTACCATCGAGCAGCCATCAAAAAATAAGTACCATAAAAAAAAATTAAAGCCCTCTTTCAACGCTGCAATCTATACACCTGCAATCGTAATAGTGCAATAAAAAAATAGCACAACACAATAACAAAACTAATTTATGTGTAAATCATATACAAAAATAAAAAAAAACTATTGAATTAAATCAAACAAAATATTAAACTACACAATAAAGACAATGTTTGCTAATAACAATTTGTTTAATACACAAACAAATAAAATAATAACCTGTTACTCGTCCTCCTCATCCTTCTGTGTTATCTCCTCATCATCTTCATCCCCACCCTCATATTGCACTGGTTTCTTGCCTTTTCCAATTCAGAATGCCACATCACTTCAATCTCTGCTCTCATCTCCAATCTCAAGGCAGCTCCCTGAGCAGCAATCTCAAACATCAACCAGACGACATATCTCCTCCTCGTGTGAAGTGGAAGTGGAAGCACATGATGTGCTAGAGGCCAGGAATGCATCATAGGCCGGCGCCTGGGAACCCAACTCATAGACCTTACCCTTCTTCCCGCCGACAGCCTCCCTCCAAAGGTCATACTCAGAAGGATAGTGAGATGTGCCCAAACCACAGCCGGCTGCTGAGATCCGCTCACCTTGAGCCTCTAGAAGGCCTCCTACAAAACATATGATTAATGAAAGTAAGAGAATAAATAAATTTTAATAGTTATTTTAATTCTATGCTCTTTAATCTTGTGAATTATCTTGGTCTCCTTTAAATTGTTTTCCTCCCAGGACTGATTCCACTATGCCTATGGGTGTGCTAGTGTAACTTTACAATAATTTCCTCCAATCCTTTCTCCAACTTCTATCAGTGTAATGGAATAGTTAACATTTAATCTAAAAAAAGATTTAATACAAAAAAAAAGTATTACCAACCTCTTCTTGTACTTCATAAGTGAGAGTGCACCATTGGTGTGCTTCGAGGCCCACATAACCCCGAAGTCAGAGCGACGAATCAGCATTGCCTACTTCCTCTTTCTCTAATACTCGAGAGAGTCCCAGGCCATGAGTAGTGAAACAAATACATCCTCAACCAGCCACAAGGGGCACTCGCGTTTCCGACGTATATCGCCGAACTGTTTGCACATAGGATTACTTTCCTTATGCTCGAAGTTCATACGGATGAGTGCTTCCTCCTCGGGGAGAGGGGGGAGGGGCAAAACCATTATTTATGTCAATTGGATTATAAATTGTTAGATTCTGAAAAATAAATAAATAATTTTAATTACTGTGTTCGAGGTTTACCTAAAATTCTCCAAACCACATAGCTTGAACTATCATTGAGATCTCCTTCAAGGATAAATACAGGTGGTTGTACTTACTAAAAATTATATCTCTGATGAATTGGATGACATGTGTGGGAGAGTAAATCTTAAAATAACATATGATTGGTTCTATATTAAATTTTAAAAATTTAAGGCAGAAATTTCAGTATTAAATTAAAGCTTACATGTTCCCCGCTTCCCAGAGCTGATGGTGGTTGTTGGTGTTGCTCAAACTAGATGGCGCATAATAGCAGCTGACGTCAATAATGCTAGTGATATCGTGGTCATGGTTGGTGGTTGTGGTAGTGTCATGGTTGTGACTGGTGATGGTGGTGGTGTTGAGGCCATGACTAATGGTGGTGGTGGTTTTGTGGCTGTTGTCGGTATTGGTGTCATGTTCTTGACTGGTAGTGGCGCTTGTGTGGTAACTAGAACTAAAGGTAGTGCCTGTGTGGTGGTGGTTGTACCACCACGTCCATGGTCTCGTCAGCTGACGAACTTTCTCTATCCAACACATCCCCCGATGAG